>JANFOE010000346.1:0-412330 GCA_025667525.1 Glebionis coronaria
TGTCTTACCTTCAAGGTCATAGTGCTCCTTATCTTGTCTCAGTTAGACCAAGCCCTTCGTCTCTCATGACACATCACATCTATAACTCCTCAACCATTCGATTATCGATACTAAGCCTTCCAATCAAACAGTATAGGTCAGTACCATTTCCTTTCCACACTACAACAATATTAGCATGCTTAGTGCCTTAGTATACTCATTAGGATATACCGAAGTTTTACCTTCGGTTCCTATCTCGACCTATTTCATTCATGATTCGCATCTATCCACACTTCTTTCTTCTTCCTCAGCTCATGACATACATCACGATGTTATGCTTCCCGTCTTTCAAGTCATCTATACCTCAAAATTTTTCCAAGTAGCTTCACTTGTTTTTCCCCACGATCAGTTTTCCGACTCCCTCCTAATAGGGACAGACTAGAGTTTTATGTGATCCCATGCGGATCACGCTCTCATCTTATACCCATATTAGTTTCCATTTGTCTAAACTAAGCCATATTTAAATTCTTATTCAAATCTCATACTTCTATTTTGATCTTGCACCCAACATGAGGTACTTTCAATCATCATCTTCTAGGAATACATGGTTCTCTCCTTCCATGGTTCTCCCTAATTCCTTCACTATCATGTCCAACCAAAAATTCTCACTCAATTCATCAACTCTATGGAAATCGTTAGTGCATTAGATAATGCATAACTGTCTCTTCCAAATATCTTTCATAACACCTTCATAAAACCGACTCTCTAATCACTTCTCCATGAACTTATTCTGATCAGCTTCACTACTCATCCCTCGATATTGATTGCCATAAAAATTCTATCCGTGTAGTCACTCGACTCCCCTTGTTACCTCCACGAGTTCTTAATCTCCCATGTTATGTATTTAGTTCATCACGATCCACTAGTTCAGCTCTTTGTAACTCCACTCCGGTACTCGATTTGTCCTTCTTCGTCACGAACCATACGGAGATTCCCATTATAGTGCTTGTCACCTTTCCAGTCCTTGCAACTTCTGTGACTCCTTTGAAATCTCTTGCTTCCTTCTATCAGCCGGCATGTAGTCCTTTCAGCTCATTGATTCACGATGTAGCTCTTCACGCACTCCTTCTCGTCTCTATGATTTTACCTAGGAACTTTACACTACCTAGTAGCCTCTAACTTCAACTCATCTACCACAATATTTCTAAAGGTACTTCAACCCCTCAATGGCTCACTCTTCCTTACTTGTTGTACTTCACCATTAATCAGCCTCCTACCAATCATTCTTTCACATCCATGTTTTCCTTCACGTGTCTACTACTACCTTGCCTCCATAACTATACCAATTCCCTTGTGTGTTAATCCTTCCATTATTAGAAACTTTATACTCTACCCTCACATCCGCTAGTACTTTCATCAATCTCCTAATGGTACTTCAACCAACTTCTCATAGCATGACATCTCGTTCCCACGACCAGTCAACTAACTTTACTTAGTCCTTATTCCCGTAACCAATTAAGTTTCAAAACTCCACAAATCTTAATCATTCCTTCAACACAACCTTTAAACCAAAATACATCTCTCCATTCTAATATCTAACCATAAGTAATACTAACGAACTCTATCCTCTCATCCTAACGTTTCCACAACCACATAACTAAATCAACCATGACGTGTACCAAAAGAATTCCAAACGATCGCGTCCCATAATAAATATAGTGTAAACCGAAAGATCAACCATAATGAACCCTAGCCAAAACAACTGAAAATGAAACAATGTAATCCAAAAGATTCAATGGAGTGTGCCAACAACGAAAAATTAGACTCGTCACGGTTAGTATTACCAAATTTCGATACCTCATAAAATTTTGAACTTTCGCCCCATTTAGTTACTCCTCATAAGAACCAAACTTCAATACTACTAAAATCAATCATACTCGTTTTGAACAATAAACTCATCTTTTATCTTCATTATTTTATCAAAGATATCAAATAGTTAGTATACTACAATCTTATTCTAACCATTATCTTGTTTACCCGTATTAAACTTATTTCACTTGTTATTATGAAACCGATACATGTTTATAAAATACAGTGTTTTATTTTCATTTTATTCTATATTATTATTATTATTATTATTATTTTATAAAATCCATTTAGGCTGGTTATAACTAAACTACTACACGTTTACAAGGTGTGGTGTTTTTTTATTATTACTATAATAAAATCTCCCTTTTTACTCTTTTTGTTTAGTTAAATACTTCTAAAATTTTAACTCCACTTAAGAAATTTTTTGTAAAATTTCTTTACCCCTTTAAAATGTATTATCACATGTTACATAGAAAACTAATCCAATAATTTTCAAGACGAATTTTTTATAGCTTACTACCACGAACTTTAAAAAAAATATGTAAGTCACGATATCATACCATACACTTAAAAATTATTTTCAAAACCGTTTTCCAATAATTAGCCACACTTATTTGTAAGAAAATTTTGTATTTCTCATTAATTAAAATACATACCCGAATGTAGACACACATCGAAAGACTCAAAACATCGTTGGAACTCCATCAAACTCCAGCACCATAAAACACGAGCAAACACAAGGTACGTTCAAGTTATAATAAGTACTGAACGACCATATATCATAACTTAACACATACTAGTATATATACATCCGCATATATATACCTATTAAATCACCCAAAACATACTCGTTACCATACATGTCAGATCAATCAATCGCGTCATACACTCGTTTTTTCATACGAGTAATCACCATCTTACCACAAGGCATAAAACCCATCACTAAAACCAGCCCATATCATGTGACCCCATAATCACACAACATGAGTATAACCCAAAATATATAACACACTAAAAAATAGCCATATGGTAGACAGCCGTTACATAAACCCATATATTATACGTATACCCAAAAATCTACATCTCATCATATACAAGCATGTACTAACCCTCTTTCATGCAATCATACTTGAGAACCCATTAAAGTTGCGGTACTTGTATAATTATGTTGGTCACCATACTTAAACAATTACCCTTTCCTCAATGCACTCCCTCCTATGATGATACTTATAAGAATCAATACAACATATAACACATAAATCCATCTACTCACATAAGCTCATAACCATATAAACAATAAGGTCTAAAACTCTATCTATTAAAATAAAATAGTAAAACTCTTGGAATACATAAATCCATAGTCTAGCTAAAACAGCATAGACAAACTCCAACACAACATCATAATCAATTATAAGTCATGTCACCCATAAGAGTGGAAACAACTTAAAATCCTTCCTATCCACCAACTCCTAGTAACTCAAATCACCACATGATTTTTTAGGGAACATGATTTAAACATCAAAAGAAAAATAATATACATTAGTTACACCAAATAACTTATCAATTATTATGAAAGTAATTCATATATAAAAAATAAAACAGAAATTAACATGTGACTAAGTATGAACGACTATAGTTCAATCCATACTAGTCAAAACTCACAGAAAACAAATCAACAATACTCAGATTATACAATCAAAACCATATACACATATTCCTATGACGCCTATATGTAGGGATCCTTAAGCTATAGACTGAGCTACTAGACTAGGCAACCTAATTCTCTATAACCATTGGCTCTTATACCATTCTGTCACACCCCACCATGACGGAATATGGGGTGGTACGTATGGATATCATCACAACAATAGCGTGTCTATATAGATAACTAAATAAAATGGAAATATCATAAATGGGTGACACAATGTCATGACAATATCACAAACAATGCAGGCGTCTAGGTAAGTAGGTAACAGGTCTACCCCTTTCCAAAGACATACAAATACACACATCAACATATAGGTGTCCATAATATAACACTTATTCAAACATAAAATAAAGGCTAAGAGGAATGGGGGTTCCACCAAATGCAATCCTAAGCCTTCCAGCTAGCCACTCCTATTCTCATGCTTAACCACATTCTCACCTGAAAGAGACACTAAAACATGTCAACAATAATGTTGGTGAGAGTCATAGGTTTAGACTCCAACTCCAAATCAATTATAAGCTGTGAATAACAACCATTAACAAAAGAACATATGGACAATGTGCTACAATTATGTATTAGCAACTAGCATTCAAGATTAACCAATCACCACAAATCCAAGGCTCCAAGCCTTACCAATAACCATAATTTCAAGGCTCCAAGCCTTACCAATAACCATGGTCCCATAGGCGCCCATACACCTATGAACCAATCCCAAGGCCCCGCCTTGTCAACATCCCCTTGGTACCAAGTCAAACCATAATAACTGAGACGGTACGTGTCCCCCGATCCAAATCATAAACACAATCAAGAATCACATAGCAGTTAATCACATAAGTGTACACACAAGTCCATCACAAACCATAAAATCATTCACATCATTCTTTACAAAACCATACATTGTCTCTTCCATCCTATCTGGAAATCAAATCATAAAATGACATGGGACTATGAAACTCGCCTGAACAAGCTTCTCCAAGTACCCGCGCTCTAGCCCAAATCTAAACACACAAACGTATACAATCAAGACATGAACCACATACCAAAATGGCTCATCAATCTATGATGGATATCTAACCTTCTCCTACAACTTAACCCCATTTATATGCCATATGAATCTTATTACAACCCTATATAAATCCCTTAAATTAGTTTAGTTCATAACTCGTCTCGTTAACATTTAACCCAAAACAATCCCGTTTTTCATACTTCAAACTATTGGTCGAACACCCCCTTAACCAAAATAACATGCCCTGTAAAAGAAACCCTATTCCCTTACATGTGTTAGCTAACTCTTCCCTTTGGCCGCAACCTTAAAGCTACTGTTAAGGCCTCCATATATATATATATATATATATATATATATATATATATATATATATATATATATATATATATATATATATATATATATATATATATATATATATATATATACATGGCACCTCTTAGCCAATAGTATTTCAGAAATTCCTAAAATGTCTCCATTTTTCACGTTTTGGGTGATTTGAAATCACAGATTTTTGAAAACTGTGTTTTGGAAACGCAGTTTTCAAAATCGCGTTTTGAATAATGAACCGGGTCCGTTTCCTATATGGGCTGGTCCGGTTCAATTCTGGACCAGTCCGTTTCAAATATTTTTATTGTAATTTTTTTAATTATTTTAAATTCGGATTAATGTTTTAATTTTTTTTTGTAATTTTTTTCCGGTTTTTTTGTCCTTTTTTTGTTGTAAAAAATTATTTTTTTTTGAAAAGGGGGTCTCATGAGATTCGAACTCATGACCTTCTGGTTGTGTGTTTTGGTGTTTTCCAATTGAGCTATTATATTATTTCTCATATACTTGCGAAAACATTAATAATAACTTCTATAGAAAACACACAACTATAAATCTTCTGTATTTTTATGATATTCTCAAATATCTTTTGTAAATAGATAATGATTTAAAATATACATATGTTTTTACAAAATTTAAGATTTATCTTTTTTATTTGTGTTTATATCCGAAAGTTAAAAATATTTATACAAATCTATTCTCAAATTATAGATATCTATTAACAAAATATGCATCTTTCTCTCTGTATCACGTAACATCAATAAGAAAAAAATATAAGCTTTCGTTTTTCTCAAAACGTTTTACATTCAGGAACACCTTCAGTTCTACTGTGATCCTCCTCCGTGCCATAAAGACATCAAGTCCAGCTTAGGACCTGTGGTGAGTTTAAAAACAACATTTTTTAATACAGATACCGCACTATCTATCTATAAATAATAGCATGAGCGGTCTATTACTATATGGTTATCAAAATACTACTAATAAAATGCAGGTGGACAATAAGGGTGCATCATCTTTAGGCATGGAAACATCGCAGCATTGGTTCGTTTTATTTAAAAAGTATTCTGATTGAGGTCTATAATCAAAAAATTAATTTAGTATGACTGAAAAGATTAACTTTGTCATAGCGAGACTAATAAAGTCATATGATCTTTGTACTTACATACTCACATGATTATGTCCTGATTGTCAAGTATCCCTTCCTGCACTTCTAACAATGTAGTGCTTATTGTAAATGGTAGCTACTTTGTTGAGATTATACAGAAATTGGGAAATTCTGAAACATCGATAGCAGGCCATCTTGGAAAGGGACTCACATCTCTAATGTTGTCAATTCCAGTAGAGAAAAGTACCATCCTTTCGAGATAGTTCATACACCTTTTCACATATTCATACTAAACCTATTTTACATGCACCAAAACTAGGGTTGTTGCAACTACTGATGTACTTCACATCACTCGTGCATATCAGAGTCAGAAAGCGACATCACCAACTGCTTCTGAATACACATCTTGTCACCCTTTTTTTCTAAGTTAGAGCTTTTGGCTCTTAAGAATCAGCAGATGAATGATTCTGATTCAGATGGATGATTCTGATTTAGATGATTGGAGTTCAGATAATGAGGAATCGAAGGAAAAACGTATCAAGGAAAATATGAATCGGTCTTCGATAAATGCTATGAAAAGCAGGATGGATGATTATAATATAGATGATTGGAGTTCCAATGATGAGGAAATTAGAAAGAATCAAAACGAGGTATCTGTTATAAGCAGACACTCCTCCTCAGATGTTGACTATGAACTACTGACCCCAGCTGCCAATGATGTGTAGATGAATTCAGATGTAAATGGTATGGGTTCAGATAACGAGGAAAGAAAAGAGAGTCAAAGGAGGCGTATTCTACGCCCAAGTAGTTGTTACCGAATGCTGACAACAAACTACTGATCCCATCTGTCAAATATGAACAGATGAAAGATTTAGATGTAACTCATTTTAGTTCAGATGATGCGGAAATTAATAAGAGTCAAAACGAGGCTATTTATATGCCAAGACCGTCCTTACCAAACGCTGACAATATCATGAGTATATCAGATAGTAGGTCAACTTTTACCGGAAGTGATTGTCGAGTAATGTATGGTTTATCAGATGATTTCTTGAAAGAGGTTAGTCATTTGTGTTATTTACGTTTGAAAAATGGATTTGTATGTTTCACAAGCAAATTTGAAAGGCCCTTCTTTTTGTGGTCGTGGTAATGGTGACATCCCTGCCTACTATGGTTGGACCTTAGTATGGACATTGATCATTTAAATACAATAAGAGAGAAAGCATCTTCAGCTTGATAAATAATCAACCTTATATGTGTAGGATGGTAACCGATATAATGCCGACAAAGGTGTTCATCTTACACTAAAGCATACTGATAAAACCCGTGCATGGTAAATAAACTTCAATGTACAATTTACTTATAACCTCTTTCATGTTACAGAGTTTAAAAATATCCTTGCTTTTGTATACCAGTTATTGGGTTGCCGAAAACCTATATATTGGATGTAAATACAATAAAACAGTGACTTGTGCACAGTGTGCTCATTCTACTGTTTTTTTTTGTAGTTTTAATCTAATAGACAATGCGAAAAGGTACCCTGATTTACTTGGTTCACGATCCTGAATAAATTATCTGATTGGGAGCTCAGAGAAAATTTTTCTATGTGATTCAGAGATGATCAAGATAAAGGCTACATGATTTTCTAAATTCTTTTAATTGGTTTTATACCAGATGCATCTTTGCTAGCATAAAATCTGGAAGACGTTTAAGAAGCGACTTGCATATAGTCAAGTAGAGGCAAGTTCTATTTTCTTCTTACTTTTTATATAGTTAATGAATGATATATTATCATAAATAAATACTATTGAGTCTGTGTCTTTATGAGCCGTGTGCTACAGGTGATGGAGCATGCAACCACAGTTTTAACGGTCGAATGAAGGTTGAATATGGAGAATAGATTTATGTGGATGAACTTATAGCGAGGGAACAAAGTTTCAAAAGGGAAGAAAACAAAGGTTACCCAGGTTTCCTTTAATGGTTAATGTGTTCGAGCCAAATAATGTTACCTATCCACATCTACTTTATTCCTACATTTATAAACTTATAGATATAAGTGGAGGAGACACGGTAGAACGTGTAATGTGAACGGATGATGATTTTATGTGACCGGGGAACCAACACTTGGAAAATCTTTTCCTACTTTGAAGTAGAGCGAATTGACAAAGAGAACGCCGTTGAAGCAGATCTACCGCTTCCTGCTGATGTGGCCATGATTATGTATACAAGTGGAAGCACCGGTTCCCTAAGGCCAATAAAACTTTTCAATAGCCTTTTCTTAATATATCGGGTTCTGAAATTAAGCACGATGTAATGATGACACACAGTAATGTTTTAGCAGTGGTTTCTACTGTCGTGACTATTGACCACTTGACTTCTGCGTGAAAGGACTTGCAATGTCCTATAGGGAGCGTTTCTCCATCCGAGCTTCTTGCATTCCCCAAGTCTCAGGTAAAAAAAATACTAATATGAAAGATGGTTTTTACGTTTTAGAAGCTATGTTTCATTAGCACTGCTATGTTTCTGAATAAGAACTTGCAATATACCATAGAGAAGAGGTTGCAAATCTCCTTGCTTTTCGCTATCTTCTAATGAAATGAAGTGAATTTCGATCAATTGTCCCACCTTGGCCATAATAAGAGAAAAGTAACAATATCTGCAATAAAGAGTGTGAGAACAGAGGTGTCGGCCTCAAAATCCTCATTACCCTGAGCAAGAAAATATATAGGCCCACATAGCCTCAACAACATGTGAAGAATCGTTGACGCTTTCTTAAAAAACCATCATTTGTTCATTATTATTAGTCTTTTATTCAGGTTTCATATCAGATAGTGCATAGATCAGAAATCATACTTTCAGCCAATCCCATTACCATCAAAAGTATGTTGAAAACCTATCTTTGGATATGTCCTCACTAAAACAGAAAAAGATGAAAAAATTAACCCACCTATACACTTCTAATTTAGGAGTTCAAACTGTTATGTACCTCTTTAGTCTTCTCACATCAGAACTCATACTTTTCTCTTTTAGTAGCTCATTTGATTAAGATACCATGTTAGATTTCTACAATCTATATGACACATGATAAACTTAAATCCTAAACAATTCGTTGTTTGTTACTTGTGAACTTACATTTCTGTACTTTTGTATGTCTCAAGATCAGAAGGCATAACTGAACTAACCTGCTACAGTACACATCATTTACAGGGCTGTTTGCAGCGGGTTTCAATCAAAATTACCACTAAGATGCATCAATAGTTAAAATTGCAGAATTTGTAAATTGAAAACAAAATTACCACTATTGACCTTTACAAGGGTTTTTTGTTTTATGGACCTTTATTCCAGGTGTTTACAATTTTAAGATACATCAGCGTTCCTGCTGCGTTTAAAATTGCAAACTATGACCGAAAGATGGTAATCGTTTTTACCAGCAGATGGAGCCACTTAGTGTAGATATAGAAGACTCACATAACCTAAATACGTATAGTTAACCTCAAAAAAACTTCGTGGCACTCTCCATTCACTAATTTTGAAGAATTACCCACTTTAGTTTAAAGTTAACCTTTCGTTAGGTGAATTAGTGAAGTGTGTGATTGAATTTTTTACTTTTTTTATTTAAAAGATAACTAATAAAATCTAATAACTATGGGATATTTAAAAAAAATCTAATAACTTTAATTACTAAAACATAGTTATGCGTATAAAAAAGAAACCTGCTTATCCATGGCTGCTTGCTTGCTGCTCATTTTTCTAATGTATAAAAAAGGAGAAGAATGGTGTGTGGTAATATTAAATTAAAACAATTAATGTGAAACACTTCGGTTATTTTATATCTCTTTAGATTATTGTTGTTTTAACAACGTTATTTACCCTTTCTATGTTTAGTATTCCTTGAATAAATTAGTTTTACTATAAGTGAAATAATGTTAAAACCTGAGTGAAACATATATTGTAACACCCGTGAAAGTGCCGTATGATGCTAAGTTATTGTCTCAAGAGCTGTTCAGTATGAGCATCTCTCGAAAGTTGAGGCTCACTTGTGGATGTGATATCCCGAGCCCAACGTCATTTATTTAATCCTATTTTACGTATATTTTTGAAATTTTTAAGAATTTTTATCGTGGATTTATTTGACGGTTTAAGTTGAAACCGACGTTTACGGTCGTAATTTAACGATTGATGATTTAAGAAGAACCGATAACGACTACGATACCGACGGATGCCCAAAACTTACATTTTATTATCGATTGATCGATATTTGAATTTTTCGAGATTTTATTTTTAATACGTGTTAAGTCGAGTCGGAACCATGTGTATATTCGTTTTGTGTGCGTTTGAACCATTTAAAAGTATTTTCAAGTGTTCGGGGCGAAACCCGACTCCCGTAAAATTTTTAAAATGACTAGTGATTCAATTCCGCAAAGTTTTGGTGTCGTTTTTGCTTAAGGCCAAAAGAAAGCTTAAATTGCACTTAGGCCCTTCCCATTTCACAAAAAGGGACTAACAACACACACACAAACCATTTTACAAGAAAAAGATCAAACACCCCCTCTCTCTTCCTCCTAGCCGTCGGCCACCCACACCAAAACCACCACCACCAATTTTTGGGGGTTTTTGACAAATCCAATCAAAGACCCATCTCCCATATCAACTTGTAAGTGAATCCCACAAACAAAAACACACATGCATCCATTTAATTTTTCCAAAAATTTAAGGTTTTTCAAAAATACGTTTTGATTCAATTAAATCATGAATTTGTTTAATTGGTGTATTGATAATGTTTATTCATTCATAAAATGAAATTGGGGCTGATTATTTTGGGTGTTTTGGTCACCAAAACCCACGAAATTTTTGGGGTTTTGGGTGTGTTCAAGGTGTTTGATGAAATGTGTTGTGGGGTTGTGTTTAAAATGGTGTTTTTAGTGTTTTTAAATTGTTTAAACACATTGCATGCTAGTTTTAGGATTTGGGTTTTATGAGGATTGATGATCAATAGGGGTTTAGGACTGAAAATAATGTTTGGGTGTGATTAGGGATGCTTAGGATGATGTCTAGTGTTGATAAATGGGTTTGGAAACGAGCGTTGGTGTGATTTTGGTACGGTTAAATTTAGGCAGAAAGTTTAGGACCTTTTCATAAAAATAATTTTTCCTACAGGTCTAGATAGCTAAATGTAGTCATAGAGGGCCTTCTTAGCTTTAAATTGATATAAGGTAGAGCTCGTGACTCTAAACGAGCTAAAAGTTATGAGGTTTTAAAGATCGTGTACCGGGAGACGAGAACTTTCATAATCCGAATTTATGTATAGTTTTAGTCAAATCCCGAGGACCACAAGTATGAATTGATAAAAGGTCAAAGGTCAAATTTTGGTCACAAACCTGTGTAATTGAGTCTATAAGTGGACTTAGGAGTCAAAGAAGTCAAAGTTGCATTTCAAATAGGTCAAAGAAGTCCAAGTTGGTCGAAGTACAAATTCAGTCCGAAAAATGTAGTTTTTGGAAAAGCGTTGAGTAACGGGACGTAGAAGTAAAAACTTTTAATGGGATTAAAAATGGGTTTTCTGCAGGTCTTAAGGTATTTTTAAGAATTTTCTTAATTTTTATAACAAGGGTTAAGTCTAGTAAAACAGCCCATACTTTTGGTAAGTATCCGCGAAATCGTAAAATGGATAGTAACTTTAATAGCATTGATAAATGATATAAGTCTAGTAACAACTACTTGTTTGACTTTGGCGTGAGTTTTCATAAGCATTGAGTGTGTTTGCATATGCGTGTGTTTAGTACAATAATGTACGCGGAGTATTGATTTGGTTTTCGTACTTTGACTTTTAGGTCAAGTGTTTGATTTTCCCGGGCATCCACGTCGTCGGTGACATTTCTCGTTACATCTTCTCTAGAACTACTACTACTACGCCAGGTGAGTCTATAGCCTCGCTCTTTACTTTATTCAAATGTTTTTAACCCGCGAGGGGGATACATGCTAATTTAAATGAAAATGAACATAAGTCTTGATTGATTGTTGGACCCGAATGTTGCCTCGAAATTGTGTTGAGTACCTAGTTGCAAAAGTCCCTAAATTCATGAACTATTAACTATTGTCTTGCCCTTGCGAAGGGGGAAATAGCCGCTTATACAATTTGTAGTACTACGGGGCTAACGACCCAATGCTAGCCGAGAAGCTGTACGTTGAGTAAGTTCTGCGGTAGATTATCTTGTATGAGAGATAAGGTATAATTGCAACTGATGCCTTTAGAAGGGGCACTGGTTTCATCTGAATCACGCCGGTAATTATTACGCGGGTGATTGAGTTAACGGATTAGTGTCATGAGCTTAAACACAATTGTCATAACCTTGAAAATAGATTGTGAGTACGACAATGCTATTGAATGATCATGATTAGTTTTTAATACTTATGTTCAACTTATGATTTGATAAACCTATAGATTCGCTCAACCTTTGTGTTGACGATTTTAAGCATGTGTTTCAGGTAACCAAGATTGTTAGCAGCGGAGCATGCGAGGATGGAAGTTGTTGTGGCTTGGCGGTCTACTTTGTTTTCCTCCCTTTTTGCACTTAAAAACTCTTTTATACTATGTCATGTGAATGGAAATGTATTTTTGGGTTGAGATTCAGTGGGGACCTAAACGCAACTCTGTTTTATATATCTGAACTTGGGATTTGGAAAACTGTAGACTTACATGTTTTTAATAATGATAAATTTTATGTTTGAACTTTTACGTCTCTTGAGTCGTTTAATATAGCTTATGTGTCATGATAACTACGTAGCACCCATATGTTGTAGTTCCGCTGCGCATAGCATTTTGTGGGGGTGTTACAGATTGGTACCAGAGCCATGAGTTATAGAGAACTAGGTCATTTTGAAAAATCCTAAACTATAACTTTTGGTGTCGTAAGAAATTGTCCAAGCACACAACTATCCTGCATGGCTCCGGTAAGAATTCTTTAGCATTGCTTTCTATTTTAGATGTATCCCTCGAAATTGATATGAATTCCCTAAGTATTTAGTAAGTAAATACTTTGAGATATATATTGAGATATATTGTTTTGTACGTTGAGTACTTATCATCGTAATTTGCAAATTCTTGTAAGATTATCTTATATGTTGCATGTAATTGGCATAACGGGCTACATTGCATTACATGGCAACACCGCGTTGTAATCCTACGTGTATGTAGGAATGGTTGTATGTATAAGTATGTATATACTATGGTATTTAAAGGCATTGCACGTGAAGTAATGGTCCTTGAGTAATTATCGTACATTAAAATGCGGTTTTGTTGAGAATTCGGCCTTACCGCTAATTGTCAATCTTGATAATTAATTTATTGTTCGAATAACCGAATATGAACCTCGTTTGATATCCTAGATACGTAAATGATGCTTCGTAACATATTTTATATCGACTAGGTCGATCTCGATTGTCGTTATCGCACCGTGATGTGTCATTTTGGACATTTTCTTTTGAAACGTAATTTACTTACGTATTACTTTATTTCCTTTATTCCTAATGGGTTTGATTTGTTAGTTCAGTAACTATAACATAGACGAAGTATAATCGACGATGCGTACACTGGGGCGGCGAATCATGTGTGTATATTATGAAACGTGGTTGAGGCGTGTTGCCATTTAATCGTTGTTTACTATTCTACTTGAATTTTAAAGATGTGTTTTAAAATAGACTGGCGTTGTGATCAAGCGCGATAACTTGGAATTTGGTTGGTTTTTGTGTTAATTTTGGGGAGTACGATTTCGAGACTCATCCGAGGCCGATAACAACATTTAGTTGACATACGTATTCTCGTTCCATTTATTTCATTTTGTTTTGTTGTTTCATTATTTTGAAGTTAATATTTTACATGACGAGGTCCGGCATTTGTGCAAGTTAAGTAAGCATCGAACTTTGTTGATTGAATGATTTAAACATAAAGTGTTTTATATATTTAATATTTGGTGAATGAAACTTTTGGATAAAAATGACGTATGATGTGTTTTGTAACAAGTAAAATTCGTGTAGAGAATAAACGGACATTGTGAAATTATTTTCCTTCAACCTTGGTTGGTAAATCGTAATAAGTAATTATTATTACTCGTAAAATCCTTGTTTTCATATATTAAAATTTGATACTAAAAGATTGTGATGGACTTGTTAAGAATTTGTTTAAATTAGTTCGAGAAAGGAGTTATAATAAAATTTGCGAGATGACTATTGAGTATATGTAGCTTCGGATTTAGTATGAATTAATTTTCGGGTCAATGTAGCAAACTTTTGGCATAATTTGTAATATAGAGTAGAAAAATTGGTCATATATTTTGGAGGTAGAAACTTTGTAAAAACTGGTTTATTTTAAACATAAGGTTATGTTTACGTATGCATTGGTGTAAACTAGAACTCGTCACTCGTTGTAGTAAATAAACTGGGATAAAATCGGAATATACACTTTAAGTATGAAATTATAATGCTTGAAATAAAATTTTAAACATTGATGGAACGTCATTGGAAATCATTTGTTTGTTTAGTTGTCGTTATAGAGAATCAATATGTGTAATTTGATGATGCTTGTTTAAAATCGTTTGAAAAATCTTTTGTTTTATTCCGCGACGAGATGTGTTAATTTTAAAATCATTTGATAATGGGCTAAGGACTAAAAGTTGAATTTTATATATTTTAAAATTATTGAGATAAGCATTTTGATTGTTTATTATATTATTATTATTGAGATTTAAGTCTCGACTAAAATCAGTAAGTATCCGAGATAATACCACGTGAAACCTCTTTATCATTTGAGTCGAATTACGCGAATATGATTTAACAAAACAGTTTTGGGGAAAACATGTGTGTAATAAAAGTCAAAGGTTGATTTTAAGAGTTAATTGGACTAGTTTGAGTCATGTTGGATACGTGTATATTTGTGATAATATAAGTCGTAATAATAAAAACGTAAAACTTGGAAAATTCTTACTATGTACGTTTTTGGTACTTAAGATATGAACATTAATGGGATCTTGACACAAGTATGGAGATTTTCAACCTAATGATTTTATCAAATATGATAACCGAGTCACCGCCTTACTAATGTTAGTACTTTTCTCTTGAGATTGTAACTTTTCAGAAATTAAAACTTTGTAAGTTGAAAAATGAAAGGTGTAAATTCTTTAATGGTGTAACCCAAATTAAAAATGTGTGAATGTTCGGTTTTACAATGTACAAGGTAACACTAATTATTATACACAACTGGATTACACAACACACGCCTACTTGTATATTATTTAATAAAGATGTATATATAATGTTTTGAGTCACGATGGTTCGATCGTCCGACATCCCTTCTTTGATTTTGTGAGTCTGTATCTAAACATGAGTCGTCATGTGATTGTTCATTTTAATATTGTCTATGGTATGAAACCAATATTATTATATTTATTTTTGTGTCGCTACTTCGCTAGTACTTGATGATGAGGGTATGTCACCCGGTGTATTTTTGTCCCCTTCATGGACCCCGCAATTTTTTTTCTCCTTTCGGTTAATGGAACCAAAAATTATGTATTTACTTGAATGATGCTATAAATCTTCATTAAATTGGCTATTTATTTATATTGAACAAAAGCGAGGAGGCGAAGCCGCTTTACCAAATTGTAGAGGTGAAAGAACTCGATCTTTCTGGTGAAATTGTTTCTATTTAACCAAGTGATTATTCTTCTTTCCCCGTATACCCTTGGTGGAATGGGTGTGCAACTCGAGACGATGGGAAGTGTGATCGTTGTTTTATTTTTTTGACGCTTGTGTTGATATTCAACTTTCACTCCATGTATTCGTAGATCGCTGTTATTATCCTGAGACTTTTGTCATACATTTGAAGTATTTTCATTTCTAATGTAGTTAATTTCCGTTGGCAAATATATTGCTCGTTTACCTCGTTCGATCTCATTGATCTTAATTTTATTACTTGTTGTGCTTGCAATGATCTTTAATCATGAACCACCTTACCGTTATTTTGTGAATAGTCTATTGTGAAAATAGGTATGAGTGTGTCAAATGTTTTGGTGAACTAAATGCAAATGGTGTCGATTTCTTTATTTAATTATTTATTTATTTTCCTCACAAAAAGGCAAAGTAAAAGTATGTTTCCAAAGTGGACGAAAAATGTTTGATGTGTTTCTTAAAACGATGGTAGCAATATTTTCCCATTTCAAATTTCATTTCAAATGATTTAATTATTTTGAAGGCTAGGTCGAAAACTTCCATAGTCGTGTTTGGTATGTAATAATAATGTTTGTGTTGTCACTCGATCCTCAATTATGCACAACTTAGCTAACTATGCATAATTCGGGAAGAGTCCTGTTTTGTTGGTTGTTGTTGCTTGATCCTCAAGTATGCATGATCTAGCTAATTATGCATAGTTTAGGAAGGGCACTATCGTGTCAAACAAATTGGTCATCTTGAAACTTGTAGTGTTTTGATAAATGTTTGGATGAGAACGTTTTTAAAAATGGTGGATCCTTATGCAAGTAATCGCATTTTCTTTGATTCCTAAAGACAATTTTTGAATTTTTCTTGTATTCCTTGAAATCTTTTCTTTCGTTTGGTGTTGACTTGGTAAGTCACTGTGACCGAGTAGTTTTTGGAAAATGTTTTTATGAGTTGTGTGTAACGTGCAAATTTCATCGGAATCACGAGGGTGTTGATGAAATACCAAAGGGGCTCGTATCGTCACCGGGAGAAGAGTTTTTAATAAAGATGGAAAAATGCCGAAGTAGAGGAAATCAGAGTTCGAATAACTCTAAGGGAAATAACGAAGACTTCTCCTACAGCGAATGTATCGTACTTTATTTATTATTCTTTTCTTGTTCTTTTGATATGACAACGACACATGATAAATTGTTGAAGTTTACCAACTGTGCATCGGTAATTGGAAGACCATTCCAATTGTCGTCTTCGTTTATTTAAGTGAGGAATCCTCTTTGCTTGACTCAACCATCCTTGATTATCGATGGTTAAACGATAGATATCCCTAGTTGATGTTTTTGTGGTAAACCCTTGCCTTTTATGTATTTGTGTGGTAAGTAATCTGGTCGAGTGATCGTAAGTTGTGAGAACTTGAGACGACATTGTCCAATGAAGTCCGATCATGGAGAACACGTGCCATGTAATGTATTTTTTTTTAACTGTGAACGATGATATTTATTAAGATTTTGACCACGTTTGGGATGGAAGTAAGATGGTGTTCTTGTAGTATCTTTTGGGTATGGATCCGTGTGTGAGCACCCCACGATGACACATGTAAGTATTTTATTTCTTTTTGGATATGCATCCATAGCTAGCAAGCTCTTGAACCTTCTTTAACTTGCAATTTTCTTTTGACTGGACTCATCCGAGAATTATGTAAATATTCTTGTTTTATCTTGGCTTAGCTGATTAGCAAGCGTGGGTTAACTGATTGATCTGATTGGTTTAGCATGGTTTGGCTATGTTGCAAACATGTCGTAATATGGTTGTATGTGTTTCATAATGGCTTTTGTGTTTGTTTGGATTGTGATGTCTTCGAGAGAGTTATGTATACGCCGAATGATTTCGTATCGATGAATTCGTTTTTGACGAAGTAGGGTTGTATGTACGTAATATCGTAATAAGGTGATTTGGTACGACTAGTATTGATTACTTCGTCTTTTATATTTTGAACGTTTTTCTATGAGGTGATGTGCGACCCGTGTGATTTTCTTTGTGAGCAATTATTTTTATGAGATGATGAACCAAGTGAAAGGACGACTCGAACGTTGGAAAACGTACTCCGAACATGTGTGATTGATTTTGATAGTTGTTGAGAACGACACATGCCATTGGTAGTATCTCTGTACCACGACTTTTACCTTGATTAGCTTTGAAGCTGCGACATTTGAAGAATTATGTTGATGAAAATATAGACCGCGAGTTGGATGAAATGAAGTAGGAAAAAGTCAGTTGAATGGACCTGAAATGATTCGAGAGGCTACGGAAGAAATGGTGTAGATTAAGAATTATATGCTAACCGCGAGAAGCTGTGGAAAGAGATGTGTTGATACCCGTGGGAAGAATTTAGGGAAATTGAAGTGGAGATCATGGATCAAGATGGTAAGAGATTGAAGCAAGGCATAATACCCATGGTGAAGGTGTGATAGAACCCGAGACGTGAACCGAAGTCCACGTCGGAATGTGGAGACCTCTTTAGGAAGTAGTACCATCATCTTGCTAGTAGTACAAATGCGAGTATAAGAACCGGAGAGCGCCGGGACGTCGCTCCTTTAAGGAGGGGAGGATGTAACACCCGTGAAAGTGTCGTATGATGCTAAGTTATTTTCTCAAGAGCTGTTCAGTATGAGCATCTCTCGTAAGTTGAGGCTCACTTGTGGATGTGATATCCCGAGCCCAACGTCATTTATTTAATCCTATTTTACGTATATTTTTGAAATTTTTAAGAATTTTTATCGTGGATTTATTTGACGGTTTAAGTTGAAACCGACGTTTACGGTCGTAATTTAACGATTGACAATTTAAGAAGAACCGATAACGACTACGATACCGACGGATGCCCAAAACTTACATTTTATTATCGATTGATCGATATCTGAATTTTTCGAGATTTTATTTTTATTACGTGTTAAGTCGAGTCGGAACCATGTGTATATTCGTTTTGTGTGCGTTTGAACCATTTAAAAGTATTTTCAAGTGTTCGGGGCGAAACCCGACTCCCGTAAAATTTTTAAAATGACTAGTGATTCAATTCCGCAAAGTTTTGGTGTCGTTTTTGCTTAAGGCCAAAAGAAAGCTTAAATTGCACTTAGGCCCTTCCCATTTCACAAAAAGGGACTAACAACACACACACAAACCATTTTACAAGAAAAAGATCAAACACCCCCTCTCTCTTCCTCCTAGCCGTCGGCCACCCACACCAAAACCACCACCACCAATTTTTGGGGGTTTTTGACAAATCTAATCAAAGACCCATCTCCCATATCAACTTGTAAGTGAATCCCACAAACAAAAACACACATGCATCCATTTAATTTTTCCAAAAATTTAAGGTTTTTCAAAAATACGTTTTGATTCAATTAAATCATGAATTTGTTTAATTGGTGTATTGATAATGTTTATTCATTCATAAAACGAAATTGGGGCTGATTATTTTGGGTGTTTTGGTCACCAAAACCCACGAAATTTTTGGGGTTTTGGGTGTGTTCAAGGTGTTTGATGAAATGTGTTGTGGGGTTGTGTTTAAAATGGTGTTTTTAGTGTTTTTAAATTGTTTAAACACATTGCATGCTAGTTTTAGGATTTGGGTTTTATGAGGATTGATGATAAATAGGGGTTTAGGACTGAAAATAATGTTTGGGTGTGATTAGGGATGCTTAGGATGATGTCTAGTGTTGATAAATGGGTTTGGAAACGAGCGTTGGTGTGATTTTGGTACGGTTAAATTTAGGCAGAAAGTTTAGGACCTTTTCATAAAAATAATTTTTCCTACAGGTCTAGATAGCTAAATGTAGTCATAGAGGGCCTTCTTAGCTTTAAATTGATATAAGGTAGAGCTCGTGACTCTAAACGAGCTAAAAGTTATGAGGTTTTAAAGATCGTGTACCGGGAGACGAGAACTTTCATAATCCGAATTTATGTATAGTTTTAGTCAAATCCCGAGGACCACAAGTATGAATTGGTAAAAGGTCAAAGGTCAAATTTTGGTCACAAACCTGTGTAATTGAGTCTATAAGTGGACTTAGGAGTCAAAGAAGTCAAATGTGCATTTCAAATAGGTCAAAGAAGTCCAAGTTGGTCGAAGTACAAATTTAGTCCGAAAAATGTAGTTTTTGGAAAAGCGTTGAGTAACGGGACGTAGAAGTAAAAACTTTTAATGGGATTAAAAATGGGTTTTCTACAGGTCTTAAGGTATTTTTGAGAATTTTCTTAATTTTTATAACAAGGGTTAAGTCTAGTAAAACAGCCCATACTTTTGGTAAGTATCCGCGAAATCGTAAAATGGATAGTAACTTTAATAGCATTGATAAATGATATAAGTCTAGTAACAACTACTTGTTTGACTTTGGCGTGAGTTTTCATAAGCATTGAGTGTGTTTGCATATGCGTGTGTTTAGTACAATAATGTACGCGGAGTATTGATTTGGTTTTCGTACTTTGACTTTTAGGTCAAGTGTTTGATTTTCCCGGGCATCCACGTCGTCGGTGACATTTCTCGTTACGTCTTCGCTAGAACTACTACTACTACGCCAGGTGAGTCTATAGCCTCGCTCTTTACTTTATTCAAATGTTTTTAACCCGCGAGGGGGATACATGCTAATTTAAATGAAAATGAACATAAGTCTTGATTGATTGTTGGACCCGAATGTTGCCTCGAAATTGTGTTGAGTACCTAGTTGCAAAAGTCCCTAAATTCATGAACTATTAACTATTGTCTTGCCCTTGCGAAGGGGGAAATAGCCGCTTATACAATTTGTAGTACTACGGGGCTAACGACCCAATGCTAGCCGAGAAGCTGTACGTTGAGTAAGTTCTGCGGTAGATTATCTTGTATGAGAGATAAGGTATAATTGCAACTGATGCCTTTAGAAGGGGCACTGGTTTCATCTGAATCACGCCGGTAATTATTACGCGGGTGATTGAGTTAACGGATTAGTGTCATGAGCTTAAACACAATTGTCATAACCTTGAAAATAGATTGTGAGTACGACAATGCTATTGAATGATCATGATTAGTTTTTAATACTTATGTTCAACTTATGATTTGATAAACCTATAGATTCGCTCAACCTTTGTGTTGACGATTTTAAGCATGTGTTTCAGGTAACCAAGATTGTTAGCAGCGGAGCATGCGAGGATGGAAGTTGTTGTGGCTTGGCGGTCTACTTTGTTTTCCTCCCTTTTTGCACTTAAAAACTCTTTTAAAATATGTCATGTGAATGGAAATGTATTTTTGGGTTGAGATTCAGTGGGGACCTAAACGCAACTCTGTTTTATATATCTGAACTTGGGATTTGGAAAACTGTAGACTTACATGTTTTTAATAATGATAAATTTTATGTTTGAACTTTTACGTCTCTTGAGTCGTTTAATATAGCTTATGTGTGATGATAACTACGTAGCACCCATATGTTGTAGTTCCGCTGCGCATAGCATTTTGTGGGGGTGTTACATATATGATCAAAGATATGCATCTTATTAGCCAACGACAAGAGTGGTATATGATTTTTTGTTTTTAAAGACAACTTTCATTGTAGATATAACCCGATCGTCTACTATTTTAGCTATTCGGTTAACTAAAGATAACCCGGAAATTAATAATTATGCATTCTAACTGATAATAATACTTACCATATTTTGTTTTTGAAAAAAAGTTGTTGTATATTGTTTTACTATAATCTTTCATAGGGTTATGTTCAAGTAAAACAATATCTTAAACTAAAAAATGTAGGAGAGCATGATAACCATAGGATGTGTTGACTTTGACTTTATCTACGGACTAAGTTATTTGTGGCGTTTAGTAATTTAAACGAAGTTTTAAAACTAAGATAATTTTAGTGGAGGGTTAACTTTGTAACTTTAAATCCTCAAAATTGTTGACAGTTGGTTCTCACAAAAAAACACAAACTTGATTTTTCCCTCATTAGCAACTTTTAATTGATATTGGTTTAAATAACTCTCCGTTGCAATTAATATTATTCGGACTTTAAAAAATTTCAAATATTAAAAATATCCTATTTAAAATCAGATTGAATTTAAAATAAAATAATAACTACTTTTAACAAAAATTTAACGTTACTTTATCTATAACTAAGTATACCAAATGTTAAATTAACAAAACAATAAACTTCAAATACACAAACAATAGACCCTCTGGAACAACAAAAAAGAACGACCCCGCCCATTGGGCGGGTTACGACGCTAGTATATATATATATATATATATATATATATATATATATATATATATATATATATATATATATATATATATATATATATATATATATATATATATATATATATATATATATATATATATATATATATATATATATATATATATATATATATATATATATATATATATATATATATATATATATATATATATATATATATATATATATATATATATATATATATATATATATATATATATATGTATATGTATATATATATATATATATAATATATATATATATATATATATATATATATATATATATATATATATATATATATATATATATATATATATATATATATATATATATATATATATATATATATATATATATATATATATATATATATATATATATATATATATATATATATATATATATATATATATATATATATATATATATATAGATTTTGGTTAAAGTAGTGTAATACCTTAATGTTGTTAAAATGAAAAGCATTTTAAGCCATCGGATCAACTATTTTAATTAAGATGACATCAATTTATTAATTAGATAATTTATTAAAAAAGTAATTAATAATTAACCTAAAAGGGTAGTTTTGGAAATACACCACCCCTTAGTTTTCTTATAATAGTATAATACCAATGTAACTGAGAAACTTTTCGTCACTTTTTTTTACAATCGCAGAAAACATATATTTTTTTCCCTGCATCACTATCCATTCTAGATCTCATCCACTTCAATCAAATCTTCTTATTGAAGACACAAAAAAATAAGCAAACTTTACTTATCCTTTTGTGTGTAAGCTTATGAATATATCAGATCTCAAACTATTTGATAATCATGAGTTTCATATAAGATGTTTTGTTTTGGGTATCAACGATGGGCCATCACTTGCATTCTTTTCTTGCAAGATTATTCATTGTATACAAGAAACCAAAATTAACTTCAAGGCTATGTATCAACCATGTGCATGATATATATATTGTTGTAAGCATATTAGAATCGTAACTATCCATAATCATTCATGTGTATCAATGAACTTTTTAGTGCCATTGTTAGCCGACATTATTTCCGAAACTGCTACGAAAAAATTGTTCACCATGGTGTATTAATGATGTGTTTCTTTTCCAATCTGTTGTGTATCAATGATTTTTATCCGCAAGGGTTTCGAGTTTAACATGCGATGTGTACGAATTTTGCGGTGTACGATTGGCTGGTGTACGAATCATGCGTGTCGGTGCTCGAGCTTACCATGAGGCCGGTACGTTTTCATGGTGTATGAGTCGGTGGTTTAAAGTCGAATGTGGCGATGGTTGAGTTCACCATGATGTACGAGTTCAAGGTGTACGAACTAGTGGTGTACGAGTTCAAGGTGAACGAACCAGTGGTGTACGAGTTCGGCGTTGGTGTCTAACTCGTGTGCGACGCGGCTCGAGTTCACCATTATGTACCAGATTGCGAGTTCATGGTGTATAACTTTCGTCATGTACGAGTCGGTGGTGTACCAGTCGTGTGTTGCCGAAACTCGAATTCATCATGGTGTACGAATAGATGTGTTACAGTATTATTTATAGAACTTGAGTATTAGTTTTTATATAGATTGTCTTTGTAAACTTGTAATTGATGATCAATAATAGCGTTGTAAAACACGTCATGTTAGTGTCCTTTAATATCAATTTAATACTCGTATTGCATAGTTTGCTAATATGGGAGGTCTCAATCAATATGTAGTGGATATGTATCACTTCTAAATCTTTGTCAAATGATGTTAAGAAACCTTAAAAGTATATGGGTGTCTCATTAAAAAAATTACCAGATCTAAATGAGAGACCAAACCAAAAGTACGAATAAAAAAGCGAAACATATTTTATGATGTTATTTAAAAAAAAATATGACAAGACATAATAGCCCTTACAATTAATAATCATTACATAAATGACATTTATTAACCATTCAACTCATCTAATATTAATCAAATGATCCAATGGTACTAATTACTTTTTACTTTAACAATTTTAAACTACTCAATCACATTAACCCAACTATATATATATATATATATATATATATATATATATATATATATATATATATATATATAATCCGGAATGATAAACTTACACTATCCGGAATAATATTTTGGTGCTATTCGGGAAAAGAGGGTTTATGAACCCGGATTAGAACAAAAATAAGCAAAACTAAAAATAAGCAAAAATCTAATAAGCACTTAACTAAAAGTTTAACCAAAATAATTTTAAGAAAAAGCAAATAAGCCACAATTTAAAAACTTTAAAACACTAAGTAATCTAAATATTAAAAATCAACTTTTTATAAAAATAACTATTAAAGACACTTGATTAAAAATAAGAAAATAACACAATAAGCACTAAACACAATAAGCTAAAGAGATTAAACACATGAAAATCAATAAGCACAATTAAACAAACACATCAATCAAAACAAGAACATGATTAAACAATTACATGATTATGAAAATCAAACAAGATTAAAAATAAGAAAGGTAGAATGAGATGATTTATGAAAAGCTTGAATTAAGATTAAGGTTAAAGATTCAAATACAAGATTAATGTAAAAAGCTTGAAAACATGAAAGTAAATCTAGAGAGAGAAAGTAATTACCTACTCCTAAAGCATAAAATAAATCTAACTAAATTATCTAACCCCCTCCTAATGACACATTAGGAAGGTATTTATAGGAGGAGAGGAGGATGTGTTGATGCTTCTCTCTTTCTTTCATTGTCTTTTCGTCTTTTAATTTCTTCGTCTTTTCGACTTTGTCTCAGGATTTGTCGAATGATAAAATGAACTCGTCTTCTAATTTTCTTCTTTTATTAGATTTGGTTCTTCGACTTCGTTAAACTTCCGTCTTTAGACTTTTTCTTTGATAAATCTTCAGAATAGGCCATTGACTTCCGTTATTTTTGCACTCTTGATCTTTTAACTTCGTCTTTTGTCTTTTTCTTCGGTAAAAGACCGTGAAAGCCCGTGTTTTCTTCCTTTTTCATCTTTTGGTCCTAAAACACAACAAAAACACAAACCACGCATAATTCCGACTTTTACGACATCAAATACACGTTTTGGTCTTGTTTTTATAATAATTAAGTGGTAAAAGGATGGGTGTTTTCACACCTATCAAATCCCCTACACTTGACTATTGCAATGCCCTCATGCAATGCATTAATTAAAGCAAGATTTACATTATCCGTCATAATTAACCCACCTTGGCCTTTATTAAACATAAGACATTAAGGAAACTTAAAAAGATAGAAAATTACAAAATATTTAAAGGACATAACAAGTAAAGAAATCAAAGACTTACATTAGGGCTTTGGTTGTCATGAGTGTTTATCACCCTCAAGTTTCACGTTCCCCATACCAAGCTTAAAAACGAGATCATTGTTATTATAAGTTAGTAAAGCTAACACTCACTCATGTGGCTCAATTATTCACTTAGACTCCCTTATTCCTAGGTGTATCTCTTATATTTTATTGTTGTCTTGAATGATCACGAGGATGCATTGTTGATTTATTTCGATAGTTTATTAGGGCTGAAAATAAAGTAGGACGATTTAATCAATAGTTAGCTAAAGGACAAAATCTTTTAAAACTGCTTCTCAAAACCTCATAAGTTCATATCTTGGCATTACTCGCTTCACGATTTGAGACCTTTCTCGGACCGATATTTGACATTTACTTCATACTTCGGATCTTGAGAGACGATCTTGAAATAATGGTCTTCTCTTCATAATAGGAATTTCTTCACTTGAAGTTTTTGAGAGATTCTTCATACTTGGACCACGACTTATTCATTTTTCTCCAATCTTTATTTGGGATTTTGATATACAACGATCCGCCTCCTTTTAGGACTTGGATCTATTTATCCTCATACCTTGTTAGGGCCTTTTTGGATAGACTTCTCCATGATCTTTAGGGGAGTATTTGCTTTTCATCGTGTGTCTCGATCCTTCATATTGATTTTTGATAAATGATTCTTCGCATCACTTTGGATCTTTAGCAACAAAATGTATCCCTCATGCCTTGTTAGGGCCTTTTCGGACTCGCCAATTTTTCGCATCCCGCTTCAATAAGTTATGCTTTGGCTATGAACTCTAATTAATACCGAGCAACCTTTAAACGATCTTGTGCTAGAAGGTAAGTAACTTTTCAAATCGTACAACCTTACTTATAGCAATTATATTTATTAACAAGCGATGGGAGAAAAGCTCATAATTAACTCACATAAATTCATGAAAGAATACAAAACTTATAATTGACTCTATCATCTCTCGTTCTCCATAATTTAAAATCTCAAGGAATGAGACTCGTGGATGCTTAGCCTATTAAATCAAAAGTTTTGGGTTCTCAAGTCATCTATAGGATCTTGCGACTTCTTAGACTTTTTCAAGTTTAGAATTCGCATTTTAAAGTTCCCTTGATAAACGACTTTCAAGGATCAATTATAGGAACTTGCGAAAAGTTCTTGTTCTTAACTAGTATGAGATAAGACTTTCGCATTCTAAAGTTCCCTATATAAAAGTCTAGCAAAACTTGATCTAAACATGTAAAGGATACTAGCTAGAGTAAACTCAAATAAGTAAACTCGGGTTGAGTCAAAAGATTCATGACGGGCCTAATATATCAAAGACATCTAAACTTATTAAAACCATTTTATTAAAATTTATTCTAATGAAAGAAATTAACGATAACAAAGGAAAATACAACTTGGCCAAAATAGATCATAAATTTTGAAAAATGTCGAAAAATCAATTTTCCGGTTAAAATGAGGACAAATTCATGGAAAAGGCCACTTAACTTCGATAGAAGTCCCCCTACACTTGATATAAACATTGTCCTCAATGTTTAAGCATGTGGGAATAAACTCCCCTACACTTTGGACGTTGTGCACTTTGTTTAAATCTTGCTAAGGAAGAGACAACTAAAGTGATTCCTATTTTAATATTGAAGAATATAAAATAGAGAATCAAAAGAGATTAGGATAGAACCGGGAAGACGGGTACACGAAATCACATATTGTCAAAAGTCATCGAGAATGGATCTTTGAAAGTTCGAATCCCTGCATATCATAAGAAAGAAAACAAGAAACACATACTAGGGTCTCCCCCTACACTTATTATAAAAACGAATAAAAAGGATAGATCATCGGGTTGCCTCTCGAGAAGCGCTTGTTTTTGTTAACCGAGTCGTGAGCCTGACTCGACCTTGATTACAATGGTAAGAACCTTGAAGAACATCCACCGGGGTCAAATACATGGTTTTCATCCATCAAGTAGCATACAATTAAGGTGAACAAGACAAGCCAAAGAAGAGTAGGCGAGGTTCCCTTAAGCAAAGATGGAGCACGATGGCAGAAGGTATGGAGAGGTGAAAGCATAGCTCTATATTTTCCAAAAATCTTTCTTTTTATTTCATCAGATGGATACTGAGATGGCTTAAAAATTGTGATACCCGGATCGAACACCTTTTCCTTTATGGGAAAATAAGACTTAGACTCAGTAGACCTTGAAGATTCGCCCATAAACCGCACAATCTCATCCGAAGAAGGTGGAAAGAGAGGTGTCAAGACATAGGTACTACGGATGTTGGTGTCGTCCGGTTTCTTCTCCTTTGAAATGGGTTTCTTTGTATCCAAAGGAGGATAAAGACCATAATCAAAGTCAAAAGGAGGAGAATAATTCTCAATGCAAAAGTATGTATTAAGAAAAGTGGCAAAATCTTCCTCAAATGAGTAATCATCCAAAGTAGGATCAAGCATTATTGGCGGATGATCTTCATCAAAAATAGGAGCATAATCATCAATAGAAGACATATCACTTGAAGAATCACTCGAAAGAGTGTCAACATCATCAAAGTCATCATAAGTTGGCATGTCTTTATATTCTGAAGAAAAATCATCATAATCATCCACATCGGAACTAGAATCATTATCATATGCATCGTAGATTGGTGGAGAATCATAAATTGGTGGGGTATCCAAATTGGAGAGAGAATTATTATAATCGTCCAATTAGTCTTTATAAAGTGGATTATCATAGCAAGTCTCGAAAAGAGGCTTGTCATGTAGCACAAAATCATCAAGATTTGTACTTTCCAAAGGAGTTGTATCAAGCTCGTCTTGAAGCACATCAATCATTTTCGCCAATTCTTTTCCATTTGATTTGCTTATAATCTTCTCCATCTTAAAAACTTGTTGACCATTCCCAACCCTTAGAATGAGTTCACCTTCGGCAACATCGACTAATGCTTTTCCGGTTCTCAAGAATGGCCGTCCAAGTATTAACAGAATACGAGGGTCCATTTCATAATCAACAACAACAAAATCGACCGAAAAAGTGAAGGTACCAAATTTGACAAAAATATCTTCGGCAATACCAACGGGGTAAGAGAGAGTTCGATTTGCTAGCTCAAGAGTCATCTTTGTTGGTGTAAGATCGGGTAATGATAACTTTTTCCAAACACTTAATGGCATTAAATTTATACTTGCCCCGAGATCGGCTAAGGCAGTAAATTCTTCAGCTTTGTTAAAAATGCAAGGTAGCACAAAACGAACGGGATCTCCAAGTTTTTCCGAAAGTTCTTTAAGAATGACAGCAGAACAATTTTCATGTAAGCGTGTGTTGACAAACTCAGCCATCTTCTCCTTCTTACTAAGCAATTCCTTGAATGCTTTGACAAATTTTGGCATTTGGATAAGTGCTTCAACAAGGCTAATGTTGAAATTCATTTGGGAGATAATCTTCAAATAGGTAGTGATTTGAGAATCCTCTTTAGTGAGCACTTTGCACTTGTCTAACCGAGAAGGACATTCTGTGACACCCCCAGATTAGTCAAAATGCAGCGGATATAGTATTTGGGTGTCACGTGGGTGGATCTATAGCAATAGTACATTGAGCATCAGATATAAGTTTATCAAACATTTATTACATGACCAAAAGTGTAAATCATTAATTTAAATAGTTCTGACATAATGAAAAGATTGTTCATGAATCCCTTATGAAAATCCCCAATGCTTGCTAAGATGCTGTCTACTCAAATGTAACAGTCCATGCACATAGGGTCTACCTGCTTCAAACACCTGAGAAAAACATGCTTTGGAGAGTCAACAAAAGTTGGTGAATTCATAGTTATATAGTTTGGATATAAATAGTCACTGTATCAGTAAAGCACCAAGCATTACTGAAAAAGAGTAATTATACTGTCTATTGCCCAAAACTGACACTTTAACATAGTTGGGCCCTCAACAAATGAGGACCATCGCCATTTCTGATTCAGGCACCCATCAATAGTAAATGCTGACATGGTAAACACCTGTTGTCCCGACCAGGGCACAGTGAGCATGACTCACCCAGGTGGGGATGGTCAATCCCAAATAGATCTATTTATAACATTCAGGTAATCCAACGATTTTAACAGTTTCAGCTCACGGGTCATGAGTGTCTCTACAATAGGCACACATAATTAAAGTTGGTACAGTTTAATTTATATCCATAAATTAGTTGCATGTTTTCTCCCCCAAGAGGATTTTTAAAAGTTTGTCAATATATGAAAGTGGGACCATGAACTCACCTTATCAGTATGGTGATAGTCACAAAAATCTGGAGTAGTGCTCAACACTCAGTCAACAACCTAGATAATTATACAGTCTCAGTAAAAGTATAATAGGTTGCACCAAAGTTACTGAAGTATTCGTATATGCTTCTACAAGTTTTAAGCATTTTATTTCAATGTTCGTACTAGTTTAATCGTTCTTGATCATAATAATGTAATCGTCCCAAAGACGTAGTGAATTACATAAACAAGCTGATTATTCCGTATTAATTACTTGTTCGTATAGATAATGTTTTGAGTTGTGTCAAATATAATAATTTATATTTGGATGTAAAGGTTTTAAGTAGATAAAATCAATGTAATTGTATTTATATTTTAATTCGTCTCCGTATAACGAGTTTATATAAATCAAGTTTACCAACGATATTTACTATTTATTTCGTAGTCGTTTCCAAAGTTTTTATAATTTTTAGATCAAGTGACAAAAATAGATTTTGTATTTATTAATTTATTCAAGTCACACCTTTTATATATTTAAGAAATATATATATATATTAAGTTTAATTAAGTTTGGAAAAATGGCAAAACTAGTCCCTTTAGTCCCGAAATTAATATTTTCGTCCCATTTATTAAATAGGGCTCCAAATATGTTTGCAATATGTCAAGTTAAGTCCTCGTGGTTCTTAAATAGGGTTTGCATATTTCCCATATTTACAAAACAGCCCCCTAGGGCTCGGTTTATGTTTCAAAAATGGCAAGATGGGTCCTTGTGGTTTTAAGAACTATAAAAGAGGCAAGATTAACATTTTAGGTTTAAATAAGTTTTCCAAAGTGTCAATATAGGTCCCCCATGTCTCGGCTATGTTTCAAAAGGTATTAGGGCTTGGAATTTGTTTGTCAAAAGCCATGTTTAGTCCTTGGGGTTTGAGTTATGGCTCGGCTTATACATGCCGCACCCCTCAACTATCTAGTTTGGCATTTTTGGTCCTGATACTTAACATATGCCACGAAAGTAATATATAACTTTTACACTATGCCATATTCGGCTAGTATTTCCATAATATGATCAACTATGGCCCAAAAAGTCTCCATAATAATAGTTTAGTGCTTAGTAGGCCTAATGGGCTAATAAACTTAACAACCTTTACTAATTAATCCATGACACTAAGTTTAGTACTACACAATATGGGCTTATATGTGTCTCGGCCCATATTTTATAATTAAGCCGATTGGTGGAGGGCTTATGGCTTATAGGGTAGCTTAACAATGGATTGGTTTAAGCTTATATTTCTAGGCTTATAACATCTAATCCTCCCATTAGATCACAAGTTATCTCAAGGAAAAGAAACGTGGTATTCCTTCCTTGGTTATGATTTTAAGCCGAATCAACTAGGGCTTCTTGTTAAATGTTAGGATGTTTCTTACGTGTGCATGCATTCTCATCTTGGTTATTATGGATTTACGTGAATGTCATGCATGAGAAACGAAAGAATGGAAAGGATGATGAGGGAAATAACAACTTACTTGTTTTAGATCTAGGATGAGTGAAGTGGTAGAAGTACAAGAACTAGAGATTGATTAGGAGTGAACCAAGTATGGTTTTTCCTTAGCCTACACCCACATGCCGCGGCCACCAAAGCTCTTCATCATGGATTCGACTAAATTGAATGCTATGAGGAGTAAATGTGTGATTTTGTTAATGATTGGGAGAGTAAATGAAGTGGGAGTAAATGATCTAGGCTTGATCTTTTTGTCTTCCCTTTTCTAGCCGAGAGTTTTAAAACAAGAGGATTGGGTGGTTGGTTTGTGTTAGTGGTATTGAGATATGTATAAGGAGTCCTAGTACATTCCCTTAAATGCAAGTGATGTACACTTGCCCCCTTGGTCCTCTTATTCGGCTAGTGAGGGGTAGTTTAGGAGACATTAAGGTACTATCCTTAATTACAATATCCTAGTACTAGATTTCTTGGAAAAGTGTGATGCAAGGGTTGGGTTGGAGCCCTTCTAACCGTGTGTTTATTACACATGTGGGGGTTTTGAGTTTTCAAAATATCTAGCAACAAGAGTAAGTAAAAATCTTGTGTAATGTTGATAGTTAGGTAGGGTTTAAGGTGTAGTAAAGTTTTATCGAAGGCAACTTGCGGGTAAATGTCCAAACCGTGTGATATGAAGTCTAAAAAGGAAACAACATAGTATGCTGTTATATATTCAAGTCTTGATATAATGTAAAGAGTATAAACTTTATCATAGTGAATTACGGATAAAATAACGAACTAGCGTGACTTAGTGAATGTTAACGAAGTTAGAGGTGATAAAAACTCCTATTTATATAATAAAGCATGGTTTGACAGAAAAAAAATGATCGAGAGTCTGAAACTTCATAAAATATATGAAGTGAGATTGCATTTATTCATGTTCACGTATACATAAGGTGACAAGATCAAAGTGGTAAAAACGGGGGTTTTACAGCACATTCCCTTTATTTTAGCTTTGTCCTCAAAGCTTAGATTAACGCCACTAGTTATGTGAACAACTGAGGATATTTAATCTTGAATGATTCTTCTCGTTCCCAAGTGAACTCAGGTCCTTGCGTTGAGTTCCATCGTACCTTGATCAACAGAATGCGACGAGTCTTCAACTTTTTCACTGATCTTTCCATGATTTCTACTGGTTCTTCAGTGAACTGGAGCTTGTCATCAAAGCGAACTCCCTCTAATGGCATAGCTAGGGGCTCATCAGCGTAGCACTTCTTCAGGTTAGATACATGAAAAGTGGGGTGCACTCGACTTAATTGTTGGGGTAACTCTAAGCGATATGGTCGGGAAGATCAATCCCAAATAGATCTATTTATAACATTCAGGTAATCCAACGATTTTAACAGTTTCAGCTCACGGGTCATGAGTGTCTCTACAATAGGCACATATAATTAAAGTTGATACAGTTTAATTTATATCCATAACTCAGTTGCTTGTTTTCTCCCCAGTATTTAATCAACAGTTTATTAAATATAAGTATAGGGCCATCATCTCATGATATTAAAATCATATAGTCAAAACAAGTTATAGCATGTCTCCCCCTCGCGGGTTAGTAAAAACATAAATAGTAGTGAAAGGCGAGGCTATGAACTCACCTTAGTAGCATCGATGTAGAGATGAAGTCACTAAATAAATTGGCTCAGTATGATCACGAAGCAGTAGAATTACCTAAGTAATTAATTGGGTCTCAGTATATGTACAAATATAATGCACATATAAATGCAGTTGATGGAAATGCATGATCACCGATTTAATAAGTTGTTATCGTTTTAAGGGTTAAACTTATTGTAAGTTATCGTAATGTTCTTCTTTATAACAAGTTATCGTAATAATATACTGTAAAACCCGTAAAAATAAGGTCATAATTTAATTATAATTTTCAATTATTTTAAAGTATTTTATAACGTTAAATATTATTATGTTTAACGGTTTATGTTGAAACCGATATTAAATATTATATTTTAATATTTTGACGAGTAACGAGGACTACTAGTGATTGCGATACCGACGGATGCCTAAAATTTTATATTTTATTATCGATCGTTTCGATATTTAATATTTTCAACGATATCGTTTTAATTACGTATCGAGTCGTTATATTATTATTTTTCGTGTGCGTTTAAACTTTTTAGTATTTTTACGAAACCCGAGTCTCGTAAATATTTCAAAATTTACAATTTACATTTTCTACCCTTTTAAACTATTTTATTTCATTTTGGGCCAAAACTATTACAACTTGGCAAAATTAACCCTTCCACCACCATATAAAATAATTTTTACTTCCACTAACTTTCATATAATCATTTTTAAAACAAAACAAATCCACCCACCTCTTTCTTTCTCTCTTGGCCGTGTACCCCCATCAACAAAACCTTCCAAATTTTTGATTTTCTACATTGAATCTTCAAAATCTAAAACAAGTCCCATCCTAGATTTTCAAAGGGCTACACATTGGTATGATTTTCTTCAACATGCATTAACATTTTTTTAAAAAAAAAAATTATTTTCTTGATGAACAATGCTTGTTTGATTCATTTTTATGGAATAAGTAGGTGTTAATATTATTATATTACATAGTGGGGTGTTTGCATGTTTGATTTTTTAGTTTGATTTATTAGATTTGTACATGCAAGTGATTTACAAGTGTTAGGATTGGTTTATGATGATATTAGGGTGTTAGGTTGATGATAAAAATGATTGGTTTTAATCAAAAACTTGATTTTGTAAGAGATTTTTATAGTCAATTTTGGGCAGTAGGTTTGAGACCATTTTCGAGGGTCTTAAGTCTGGAAATAGATTAATATTATGGGATTATGTCGTAGAGAATTTCGAGAGCTTCGATTTCATATAAAGTAGTCCTTCCAACTCATTACGAGTCAAAAGTTACACTAGTTTGATTTTCGTGTACCGGGAGACGAGTGTCGACACAATCCGAAAATTGTTGTCGATATTTGGATCGAATCTCGGGGACTATAAAATGAGTTTCAAAATGAGTCAAGGGCTGTTCTCAGGCCCCAATTTTAGTATTTTGAGTCTATTTTTAGAATCAAATGGCGGTTTTACAAATGGAGTTGTTTAGGATGGTCAAAATGGTTTCGTAAGACAAGGTCGCAAAACTGTCCGAATTTTGTAAGTCAAAGATGAGTCGGGCAGGGAACTTTAAAAGTAAAATCTTTTGATGGGCTCTTGGGAGGACTTTATACATATAGTAAGTAAGTTCTCTGAGTAGTATCATGAAGTTTTGATGTGTCTAAGTATGGAAAAGCGGCTTGGACATTCGGTATGTTCCGGCAGATTTTTATTAAAGGCATAGAACAATAAAATGAATATATAGGAGAGTGTAATAGTATCACTTGTATCGTTTTCTCTCGAGTTTGTCGTGATTTTGTGAGTCGAGTTTTATATTCTTATGTATGATTTATTTCTCGAGTCTATTATTAATGAACACACCTCATTTGATAGGTTGCGGTTCTCGTGTTTGAAAGGCATCATCTATCGTCGGCGATCGTCTCATTACCACTATCGGCTAAGGTGAGTCTATAGCCTCGTTTGCGCAATTACATGATTTTAAAAACCCGCGAGGGGGAATACATGTTTTATAAACTTAGAACACAAGGTTTTTATGGTATGCTTTGTCCCTCTATGAATGGACCCGTGGTTGCCTTTAAATTGCATTAAGTGATTGCCATTGTTAAAGCCTCAATTATGGACCGTTAATTAACCTATGATGGGTTAACCGCTAGTACGATTAATAGATCTATGGGGGAAGCCGCCCCGGTTCAGTTTGTGTGGACTTGTCACAGAAGCTTAGGCCCGACCTCCACACTGTTTGGACATATTGTATTGAGAAGTCAGGTATACGGCAATGTACCAATAATCTGGGGGTAACGACAATTAATAAATCTCCTGTCTTATCAGACGTCTAAAGGGAGTGTCTAAGGGCTCGGTTCCATGAGCTTATTGCAATTTATGCTATATACAATTATTATTGTTGATGCAAATTATTAGATGCTTATAAGCATGCCACAAACTTATAATCTTTGCTTGTGTTCAAATTGATTACATAAACCTATAGATTCACTCGGCATTTTTGCTGATTGTTTTACTCACATGTATTTCAGGTAATCAAGAAGTGGAAGCTTGGAGGTCACGAGAATGAAGTTGTGCACTGCTTTTGTTGTTCAAACTCTTTGATTTATTTATCGTTCCATTTTTAGAACAAACTAATATGTTGTTTTAACTTATCTTTTGGTAACGATTACTTGGGACTACGCTACTCTGATAAATGTTTTAGGAACGATAAATTTGAAACGTCTCTTTTCGAGTCGTTCTTTATAAATTATGTGTTGTTGTATCATTGTTTAGCACCCAAAGATGTATTCCGCTGCGTAATAATTTGGGGGTGTTAAAGATTGGTACCAGAGCCATGAGTTATAGAGAACTAGGTCTTTATTTTAAAAACCTAAACTATAACTGTCAGTTTTTTTTATTTTTGCAAAGAGTCGGTGCACAGGACTTCGCGTGACTTCAGGTTCAAGCTACTTCTGAGATTACAATTTTAGTATACGTTATTACGTATACCTTATTGCCAAGTATTTATAAATAAATACTATGATCCACTTATGGATATATATTTATATCTAGCATCTTTTTATCGATATATATTTATGTCGTTAAACTTTTCGATAAAAGTTTATCATTTATTAATGATTAACTTAAATAAATACATTGAATTTTCAAGATCTTTCTGTATTTATTTTTGAAGTATTTAAATTGCTTTTATTGCAAATTTTTATATTATGACCTTACATAACTTCATCTACGCGCGTTACTTTCATTGTTTAACCCTTTGTGATATCTATATAGATATCCAAATCGTCTTCCGACTATTTGTGCTTGGACGTCTTGAAACGTAGTCTCTAGACCATTGTGTAGTTCAATGTGTCCTTGGAAAAGACTAACCGCTATTGTGTGAGTCACACATTTTGAAACTCTCCTATAATCGTGTTGAATACTATCATGGTTTTCATAATATTTTGTTGATTTTATTATCGTTTTACACGACATGCGAAGATTTAATTCGTTGACATTTATATGTATCGACTCCGAAGTGTACTGTTCACTTATATCTCGGTAACGTCATCGTCATTTTATAAATCATCGTCTAGATTATGGCGCTAGATTGGAATACGATTTTACTTCTATAAAATTGTATCATTTGTTTTTCATTAACCTTCTTGCTCTCGGAACGCAACCCATGAATGTTCCATTCTTTTCTCGTTATGTTTTGGTGTTTTTGAAGAATCGTGGCACCAAGGAGGTTGCCTACATTGCACCTTGAAACTTAAATTACGAACGTCATTCACCGTTTCGCTTCCTTAATTTCGTGTTGAATACCTTGAAGTATCTTCTATCATTCATTATGCTATATTTTCATTTGATGCTCATTATGAGATTTATTTTTCGTTGTTGAAAAATCCACAAGACATGTGTGTATATATATATATATATATATTGAGCCGTTAGGAAGTGTCGAAAAATATATTTAATGGAGGAACTACAGGGACAGTATAAACAAGTCACAACTTAAAAGTAAAACCTGTGTTTTTAAAATAAAATAGTCAAACCTGCACAGAACTTGCAGGGGTATTTTGGTCATTTTACATTGGTTTTCAGGTCTCGGGTAAAACTAGAAAGTCGTCTGAAACGTCGTTTTGCATCAAAATGCTTTAGACTCCAAGTCTTGGAGATGTCGTTTATCGGGTCAATTAATCGGCTCATATTTAAAAGTCAAATCTGATAAGAAAATTCGGAACATGAGTTTTAAACGTTTCTAAGTAGTTTTGAGTTCATTTGAGATCGTAAAATTTTAACGAATATTATTTTACAAATAACTAATACTAGTTGCATGTGAAAATGTTTAAAAATAGAAACAGTACAGGATTAGCAATTACCGGAATAATGGGGTAATTTGAAAACGAATAATATATTTTCTTAAAAGCATGTTGTGTCTAGTATCTTACATAGAATACACATATGGATTGATTTATTATTTTTATATATATGACTCATTTGTCCTTCGATGATTATTTTATTTTCCTTTTCTTCTAACCTTCCACTGACTTGGGTTGAGTTTTGAAATTTTGTCTTCACATTCTTCGTCGATATTTTTTTTTATCACATGTCTCATGGCATTTTCGTCTAAACCTTATAACCTTTTGAAACCTTAACGACTTGTAACCATTTCATTGGTTGTTTTATGAGCTACTATTTGCCACTTTTTGCAAACCTTTGGCTACTTTATACGTTGTTATGATGTCACCTTATAAATAAATCTGATATTGTTTTACGATTATTTTCACCAATTGTTTTACTTTGGTCTTATAAAATACTTTTCGTAATATTAAAAGTTGCTTATTGAGTATCTCACAAATTACTTGTATCCTATAAATTTATAAACTATTTTTAAAATTCATTTTACAAATGGCATGGTTTATATAAACATAAGAAACGTAATACTTCTCGACGAAACGAAGCACTGCATTGCTAGCCCTAAATTATACATGGCCTGATCACCTATGTCTAATTTAGAAGGAGCCATGCTAGGCTGAATAGTAGTCACCTTAAAAATCTTGATAATAATCAACTTTTTACTTGTAATTATGATAAATATAAATAAAATGAAATAAATTGAAATAAATTGAAATAAATTGGAAAGAAGTTTTGAAAACCTTTATATTTTATGTAGTAACACAATTTCTATGCATCCGCATATGTTTTCTTACCATTTGTTAAACGAATTACGTGATTATAAGTACGTTTTTACTCGATGATTGTTTTTCTACTTGTTACTTCATTTTGTCTTATAAACTGATTCCTTTTAACCGCTCGTCTAATTGTTAACTGTTAATAAATGACTTGAAAGTCTCGATATTTTATCTTTCCGTCTCGTCCAATCTTCTTTATGCGACTGAGTAGATCTTTGGAATGTCTCTGCACGTGAATAATGAATTATCACTAGAGTGATTTCCTATATCTGGGATGACGTCCGTCACTCTCGTTTGTCTCAAAATCCACTATTGGGAACCGTGCTTTGACTTCTCTCTTTAAACACTAACCTCGTTCATTTGATTTGTTTTAATTACAAGTGATCATTAGGAATTTTATTAAAATTTTTGTATGGATCTTATTTCCGATCGTGTATCGACCACCGCTAAGTTAACGAACCGATATTGGTGAACCATCGACCACACTAACAAAATTGACAACTTGTTTAATCTATTATTTCTTATCGTCTTACCATCGATGCCTTTATTTTATTATTCTCTTTAAGAATTCATACGACATTTGCTTCGTTCTCTTTTGTACCGTTGATTTCGTACTATCTGTTGACCATTATTTTCATTCGTATTCGTTTGTTATCTTGTCACATTTCGAAACCCGAATATATCCCATATTTATTTTGAAATAATAAACACCTTTATGTATTTCTACAACATATTATAATAATTTTTTTTTTTTTTTTTGAACTTGTTTACATTTTCTAATGATTTTCCATTATCGAAATAACCATCACAAGTAAAAGGTCAAATTTATACATCATATTTTGTATAACTAAAACTAATGTTTAAAATGAAATTCTGTTCTATCTTTTGAACTAATTGACTTATCATACTTTACTTTAAATGTAATGAAATTACCTGTTTAATTTATATTCCTAATAATGATTTAATTTGGAAATTATATTTTCTAATTGTAACCATCAATATGAGTTTAATTAATAAATTCATGTCATTCTTTCAAAGATTCTTAAGACAACCAAAATAAATTATAAAGTTCTTTAACTTCTATCTTTAATATATCATCTTTACAAGAAAGTATCTCAATTGAGTTTTAAGGTAATACCAAATCCGGGACGGATGATTGTGACAAACTTTATTTTAATGTTAATATTTAATTCATTCTTCGCTCTCATTTTTCTAGTATTGCGAATTATTATGTTTTACGGTTACGTGATTCGAGATCCCTCGTCGATCGTCAACCTTAAATCATTTTACCATATCTTGTCCGTTTATGCGTTTATTGAATTCATTTTTTATCTCGTTCTGTTCCTCGTATTGAAGATCACTATTTTATTCTGAGTTTTAAATGAATCTCGGGAAGCAGTGTATAAGGAGAAACGATAAGTGTCACCAGGATTTATTCGTGTATTTGTGGAATGATTAAGGACCGAATCTCTTAATGAATGGAGTTAATAAATTCGTTACGACCTCGAGGAGTATGTTGAAGCCGACGCCGCAAGTGGAAAGATTCTTGAGATCAAGTGGTTATTATCAAGGGTTCGTGCAAGGTTTTCTCGATGATTAACAGTGGAGATCTATACTCGATATTTATGTTCGACCTTTTCTTTTATGTACCTATATGGTGTGTGATCTAGTCAAATGATCGTAAGTTGTGAGAACTTGAGACGGCATCATCCGATGACGTCCGATCTTGTAGAACACATATTATGAAACATCTTTTTGACTTTCAACGACGATGTTTATTGAGACTTTAATGCGCGTTGGCGAAAGTAAGACGGTGTCTTTGTAGTATCTTTTGAGTAGGGACCCGCGTGTGGGCACCCTCTGATGACGAAAATGTTTTTCTTGTTAGTTCTTTTGATGTGTGTCCATGACTATCCGGCCGATGGATATCCTTTAATTTGCAACATTCTTTTTAACTCGACTTACCCGAAAATCCTGTCACCTATTCTTGTCGTCGAATGAGCTTCGTGTGATTCATAAAAATTTTCATGTGTCAAGCTTGACGGGTGACTGGTGGATAAGTATTTATTTATTCCTTTTTGGTGAGATATAACTTGACGACAAATTGCGTTTTGTAAAAGAATCAATGGAGATCGTGGATCGAGATTCACGTGGGAACGTGAAGACTTCTTTATAAGGAATGTCGTCATCCTTCCGGGTAGTGATCAACTCGTGCATGAGGTGAGTTGAGCGCCGGGACGTCGCTCCCTTAAGGTGGTGAGGATGTAAAACCCGTAAAAATAAGGTCATAATTTAATTATAATTTTCAATTATTTTGAAGTATTTTATAACGTTAAATATTATTATGTTTAACGGTTTAAGTTGAAACCGATATTAAATATTATATTTTAATATTTTGACGAGTAACGAGGACTACTAGTGATTGCGATACCGACGGATGCCTAAAATTTTATATTTTATTATCGATCGTTTCGATATTTAATATTTTCAACGATATCGTTTTAATTACGTATCGAGTCGTTATATTATTATTTTTCGTGTGCGTTTAAACTTTTTAGTATTTTTACGAAACCCGAGTCTCGTAAATATTTCAAAATTTACAATTTACATTTTCTACCCTTTTAAACTATTTTATTTCATTTTGGGCCAAAACTATTACAACTTGGCAAAATTAACCCTTCCACCACCATATAAAATAATTTTTACTTCCACTAACTTTCATATAATCATTTTTAAAACAAAACAAATCCACCCACCTCTTTCTTTCTCTCTTGGCCATGTACCCCCATCAACAAAACCCTCCAAATTTTTGATTTTCTACATTGAATCTTCAAAATCTAAAACAAGTCCCATCCTAGATTTTCAAAGGGCTACACATTGGTATGATTTTCTTCAACATGCATTAACATTTTTTTTAAAAAAAATTTATTTTCTTGATGAACAATGCTTGTTTGATTCATTTTTATGGAATAAGTAGGTGTTAATATTATTATATTACATAGTGGGGTGTTTGCATGTTTGATTTTTTTAGTTTGATTTATTAGATTTGTACATGCAAGTGATTTACAAGTGTTAGGATTGGTTTATGATGATATTAGGGTGTTAGGTTGATGATAAAAATGATTGGTTTTAATCAAAAACTTGATTTTGTAAGAGATTTTTATAGTCAATTTTGGGCAGTAGGTTTGAGACCATTTTCGAGGGTCTTAAGTCTGGAAATAGATTAATATTATGGGATTATGTCGTAGAGAATTTCGAGAGCTTCGATTTCATATAAAGTAGGCCTTCCAACTCATTACGAGTCAAAAGTTACACTAGTTTGATTTTCGTGTACCGGGAGACGAGTGTCGACACAATCCGAAAATTGTTGTCGATATTTGGATCGAATCTCGGGGACTATAAAATGAGTTTCAAAATGAGTCAAGGGCTGTTCTCAGGCCCCAATTTTAGTATTTTGAGTCTATTTTTAGAATCAAATGGCGGTTTTACAAATGGAGTTGTTTAGGATGGTCAAAATGGTTTCGTAAGACAAGGTCGCAAAACTGTCCGAATTTTGTAAGTCAAAGATGAGTCGGGCAGGGAACTTTAAAAGTAAAATCTTTTGATGGGATCTTGGGAGGACTTTATACATATAGTAAGTAAGTTCTCTGAGTAGTATCATGAAGTTTTGATGTGTCTAAGTATGGAAAAGCGGCTTGGACATTCGGTATGTTCCGGCAGATTTTTATTAAAGGCATAGAACAATAAAATGAATATATAGGAGAGTGTAATAGTATCACTTGTATCGTTTTCTCTCGAGTTTGTCGTGATTTTGTGAGTCGAGTTTTATATTCTTATGTATGATTTATTTCTCGAGTCTATTATTAATGAACGCACCTCATTTGATAGGTTGCGGTTCTCGTGTTTGAAAGGCATCATCTATCGTCGGCGATCGTCTCATTACCACTATCGGCTAAGGTGAGTCTATAGCCTCGTTTGCGCAATTACATGATTTTAAAAACCCGCGAGGGGGAATACATGTTTTATAAACTTAGAACACAAGGTTTTTATGGTATGCTTTGTCCCTCTATGAATGGACCCGTGGTTGCCTTTAAATTGCATTAAGTGATTGCCATTGTTAAAGCCTCAATTATGGACCGTTAATTAACCTATGATGGGTTAACCGCTAGTACGATTAATAGATCTATGGGGGAAGCCGCCCCGGTTCAGTTTGTGTGGACTTGTCACAGAAGCTTAGGCCCGACCTCCACACTGTTTGGACATATTGTATTGAGAAGTCAGGTATACGGCAATGTACCAATAATCTGGGGGTAACGACAATTAATAAATCTCCTGTCTTATCAGACGTCTAAAGGGAGTGTCTAAGGGCTCGGTTCCATGAGCTTATTGCAATTTATGCTATATACAATTATTATTGTTGATGCAAATTATTAGATGCTTATAAGCATGCCACAAACTTATAATCTTTGCTTGTGTTCAAATTGATTACATAAACCTATAGATTCACTCGGCATTTTTGCTGATTGTTTTACTCACATGTATTTCAGGTAATCAAGAAGTGGAAGCTTGGAGGTCACGAGAATGAAGTTGTGCACTGCTTTTGTTGTTCAAACTCTTTGATTTATTTATCGTTCCATTTTTAGAACAAACTAATATGTTGTTTTAACTTATCTTTTGGTAACGATTACTTGGGACTACGCTACTCTGATAAATGTTTTAGGAACGATAAATTTGAAACGTCTCTTTTCGAGTCGTTCTTTATAAATTATGTGTTGTTGTATCATTGTTTAGCACCCAAAGATGTATTCCGCTGCGTGTAAATTTGGGGGTGTTAAATATACATTGTATATAATCTCCTATTATGTGCTTGAGTTTATTAAATAAATCGATGGCTTTAATAATTGTGAAAGTTGTAGTGTTTTAGTAATAATGTAGTCGTTCAATCGGGATATATTTAGGAATATTAAGTATTTTGTTGTCGGGCCAGTTTATTTATTCAGGTTATTTAATGGGTCAAATATCCTAAATATATTATATTTTTATTATAAAAATAATTAATTAAAAACCCAAAATTTTGGGCTTTTAACACGTCACTGATTTTACTCTTATTACCACTCATCGTATAATATTTTATCGACCACTTTTATCAAACGAGATCATAATATAGTAAATATTATATATTACCTAAAAACTTGACAGTTTAACCATCGAGCTACCACTTTAAAATTTATTTTAGTGTCCTTGGACACATTTTGATGATCACAGTATCAGTAATTATATTATATATATATATATATATATAAATATAATTAATAGTAACTAACTAAAATATTACAAACCAAGACGACTAGAAACTATGTACATAAATTTTTGGACACAAACTATTAATACATTTAGGCAAGACTTGGTTAATGTCAAACAAATATCACCAATTATATACCTCTTAGCACAATCTAAGTCGAATTTTTAACATACTAGATATTACTTTTCATATGTAAACTAACCTTAGACTTATACTTAAACATAACTAGCTAAAACTTAATCATTAAATTTCCCTTGGATTCTCTTTGATCTTCACACGTTTCTTATTGTGTAACCAAATCAAAGCAAATCCAACTCCCTTTGGTAAATCCTTTGTACACGTCTCATGTAGTACCACAAGAATAATATCTCAAGTTTTCCATGAGAAGTCTTAGTACCTCTCCCACCACATTTGGAACACATCACATAAACAAGAAGGTTTTGGTGGCTCCTCTTAGGACCACTCTTTTTACCATATTCTATCTTGCATTGTACATATAGTACCCACACATATTTTACATACACCACAAAAATCCAATATCATTTCTATCTCTCATTCCCTCCCTTCTTCCTTCTTTTCTGCCGAGAACAAACAACCAAACAAAAACCATGATCCACCTTATGTTGGACTAGAAGAAAGGAGGGAGCACAAAGATTTTGGGGTTAAGCCTACTGTTGGTTCTAAAGCATATGTTACAATTGCATCGACAACTAGGATTTGCATACGACACTAACGAGTTCTCGAAATTGAATCATATACACGCTGCCTTCAAACTATTCGTGAGTCACTTTTAAACTTTTTGTTCTTTTTCTTCTTCGTAGCATGCATGCTAGAATCCATGTAGCATGTGCTTGAGATCCGTTATAAATCTGATAACCTTATGTTCTTTGTTTGCGCTAATTTAAAACACACGCCAAGATATACCTATTGTATGCATTTGAGGAGGGGATGTTAGGAAACAGAAAGCAGTTAACTAAAAAGTCAATAAAACCCACACAGCCCCTTATGGCCTATTCGTTCTTTATTCGACCCACAAAAACACCCTCGTTAAACCACTAATATTCGTCGATAGGATCACACATAACAGCATGTCATTTACATGTAGAAACCTTGCACCATGCGTGAATGAGCCATAACAGTTTTGATAACTTGATGTTGTAGCCTAAATAGAAAACTTTCACCATATATGCTAGTGAAAACAAGATGCATCACAACCTTTTACGACCTAGTTTTGACCCTCTAAACAAGCTTGCCTCAAGTTGAGTAAAGAACAAAACTTGTAGACGGCCATGTCGTCTACACGAGCCTATTTTTAGTTCAACCCAAAGGTCTTTATTGAGAATCGTAGATGAGATCGAAAGTAGCTAGACAAACACTTTTCTTTAGGATAGGTTCACGACACCTACTTTGAACACGATTTCAAACCATCAAACGAACTCGGTTTATAAAACTAAACATACGGGCCTCTAGACGACCCGACTAGCGTTCTAACGATGCTTCTAGTTTGTACCATGAATCACTTATGAGCTCGCCACTTGCTTTCGAAAATAACCACAACAACAAGGATGACATAGGTCTTGCCACTGCTTTCTTTATGGTTGCCACCGTTAGTCAAATTTAGCCACTGTTGGAACATATAAAAGAAGCAATCTACGTACGTAATATGATTTACTTTCCATGTCTATACCATGCTTCCTGTATCCCCAACATTGACAACTTTGTCCCCTGTTCCCACAACACCAACATGTTGTGTTTCCTTAAAGGTAACATGTTTCACATTTTAAAAACACTTTTATAATAAATATTTAATTTATTTAATTAATTATTTTTATAATAAAAATATAATATATTTAGGATATTTGACCCATTAAATAACCCGAATAAATAAACTGGCCCGAAATACTTAATATTCCTAAATATATCCCGATTGAACGACTACATTATTACTAAAACACTACAACTTTCACAATTATTAAAGCCATCGATTTATTTAATAAACTCAAGCACATAATAGGAGATTATATACAATGTATATTATTACGATAACTTGTTATAAAGAAGAACATTACGATAACTTACAATAAGTTTAACACTTAAAACGATAACAACTTATTAAATAGGTGATCATGCATTTCCATCAACTGCATTTATATGTGCATTATATTTGTACATATACTGAGACCCAATTAATTACTTAGGTAATTCTACTGCTTCGTGATCATACTGAGCCAATTTATTTAGTGACTTCATCTCTACATCGATGCTACTAAGGTGAGTTCATAGCCTCGCCTTTCACTACTATTTATGTTTTTACTAACCCGCGAGGGGGAGACATGCTATAACTTGTTTTGACTATATGATTTTAATATCATGAGATGATGGCCCTATACTTATATTTAATAAACTGTTGATTAAATACTGGGGAGAAAACATGCAACTGAGTTATGGATATAAATTAAACTGTATCAACTTTAATTATATGTGCCTATTGTAGAGACACTCATGACCCGTGAGCTGAAACTGTTAAAATCGTTGGATTACCTGAATCTTATAAATAGATCTATTTGGGTTTGACCGTCCCCACCTGGGTGAGTCATGCTCACTGTGCCCTGGTCGGGACAACAGGTGTTTACCATGTCAGCATTTACTATTGATGGGTGTCTGAATCAGAAATGGCGATGGTCCTCATTTGTTGAGGACCCAACTATGTTAAAGTGTCAGTTTCGGGCAATAGACAGTATAATTACCCTTTTTCAGTAATGCTTTGTGCTTTACTGATACAGTGACTATTTATATCCAAACTATACAACTAAACTCTATGAATTTACCAACTTTATGTTGACTGTTTTAAGCATGTTATTCTTAGGAAATTAAGCTAGATTATTTGAGCATGGACTGAACATCATTTAGGAGCATCATATTATTGGGGGATCTATTTTCACTGGGATACTTGTAACAACTGATATTCAACATTTCAACTGATTGTACTAAAACAATATTCGTATCAATTGTATTTCAAAATCATATAATTATGATCAATGCTTTGTATGCCATTTGTTCTGTGATCCGCAACGTGACACTCAATTACTATTCCGCTGCAAACCTGATTTGGGGGTGTCACAGAATGGTATCAGAGCAATGGTTATAGAGAATCAGATCAAAAATAAAATTTTCATTTTATTAACTGAACTATAACCGGACAAAATTTTCAAAAACTTAGATTTCAAAAACTGGGTTTTTGACGGGGACATACTTAGAGAGCATTTAGCATAGAGGGCATGCATGACTATATGATTTAAACGTAATTCATTATCTTACGCATTTATACTTTAAGATTGTACTATATACTAGCCCTTTACGTACTTTATATATTACGACTATTTAATATCTTTATGAAGATATTAAAATATTAAAATACTTCAAGTATTTAATGAAACCCTGTTTGGAATATAAACATGTCATGTTAGTAGGGAGCTTTATACTAAAGATGTTCCATCTCGATATTACGTCTTGACTGAGTGGTTGGGTTTACGATTTAAAAGTGCCCTCGCTCCTCAAACGTTTATAGAATGGCTTCTGAAGTATGATGGCCCGAACAATGCATTATAACCACAAACAACCTAATACATAACAAACTACTGGAAATATCTAAATGGAAATTTAAATAAAATCTTGGAAATATTTGGAAATCTTTGGAAGATATAAATTAGATTTTATAAATCTTGGTAAACCTAAACAGATTTTTATAAATCTTGGAAAATCTAAAATAGATTTTGGAAAATCTAGGAAAATCTTGGAAAAACTAAAATAGATTTTTATATATCTTAGAAAAATATAAAAAGGATTTTGTAAATCTTTTCTTGAAGAATTGTATTTTGGAAGAATTTAATTAAATGTTGGAAAAACCTAGATTAGATTTTAAAATTCTTGATGAATCTTATTCGAACTATGAAAATCTTATTTAATCTTTGTAAACCGCAATTCGTTTTTGGAGATACAAACCAACATTTAGTATCTAACCACATCTTAACAGTTATCTCACTAAATTTTTCGGCTAATATTACTACAAATGTTTGAGATTACTCTCTATCTTGTTTTAAACCTCAATTGACAAGTATACTTGATATTGTAATAATATCCAAATAAGTCCTAAAATCTTATACTAAGATTTTCGAATCCTTCATGACTACTTGTCGTATCTATTTAAGCTTATACATTGATAATTCCTTATACAACTATTATAATATATCACTATATTATATACAAGATCCTCCGTTTGATTCATATTCTAACGCACGTGATTTACGGAACACAACTTATTGACGACTCGTACGCTTTGCTTTTGGTAATTTTATGTGATATTATTTGGATAAGTTTGCATGTTAAAATGATGCGGTGGGACCCAAATCAAGGTATAACTCTATATTTAGATGACGTTTAAATATGGAACCTGAGTCTCTTGATCTTAAGTTAATTATGATTCCATCTCTAGATGGAATGGGACGTCTAAAGGTGAAATCATAAGCCACCGGATTAGAAGTTTATTTATAAATTCGTATTAAGGTGGAATGGGACGCCCGAAGAAGAAAGTTATAAATAAACGGACTGTAAAGTATCTTAATAATATCTATTTTCTTAGATATTATATTGGTGTTAAATGGTAAGCCTTGCCGGGATTATTTGAGTAGGTTGGGCTATGAAATCCTTATTGAAACGAATTAGGACGCTTTTTCGTTTGAATAAAGAAATCATAGGTCACCGAACCATGAAGTTATAAATTTTTACTTTATGTGGATGAGGACGCTTATAGATGTAAATAGAAATTTATAAACAAGTGGGCTTAAGTATATTCGACGTGACTCATTATTGATATTTTATTAATCCAGCTATGGAATGTATTCCTTTTGATTCTCGGTTTTTCCAAACATATCTTATCATTATTACATCCTCATCAAGAAACCTAAAGAAGATTCGTGTTCGTCCCTCTAGGATCATAGCATGGTGCTATTGATTCTTGACTTATTTTTGGTCCAACATAAAAACTAATAAACTCACTTAAGCTTAGTGAAGCTTAATGGACTTAAAAATATCTTAAAGAACTATTAAAAACATTAATGAACCTTATCTATGCATACCGAGGCCCAATAAGGCTCATGAAACACATCTAATAGAGCCAAGACTTAAAACGAGCTTGTACTATTTTATCTAACCTTGTAAACTATCAGGGACTTGTTTTGCCACTTTTCAAACATATTTCAAGCCCTAGACAACTCTAAGGGCTAAACATGAATTTCAATGAACTTAAAAGAAGACCTAGATGATTTAACATGGATTAAAAACCCTAGGGGTTGATTTTGCCACTTTTGAAACTCAATTTGAGCCCTAAGATATTTTCTTTGAAAAATATTTGTGACCTAAGGGCCACATTACAGAAATAGAAGGACCAAATGTGTAAATTATCAAAACATAAAAGACAATTTACTTTGTGTATTAAAATTTACTCCTCAGAGGTATACGATCAATAACTACATTTTAAATATCACCCGTGAGAATAAACTTCAGTTCACAAGATTACACGTTCAAGAAAAAGTGTCCTCACTTGTTCCCTGGACGAGTAACTTCATCTTAAGCTTTGAGGACAAAGCTAAAATAACGGGTAAGTACTGTAAAACCCCAAATTTTGGGCTTTTAACACGTCACTGATTTTACTCTTATTACCACTCATCGTATAATATTTTATCGACCACTTTTATCAAACGAGATCATAATATAGTAAATATTATATATTACCTAAAAACTTGACAGTTTAACCATCGAGCTACCACTTTAAAATTTATTTTAGTGTCCTTGGACACATTTTGATGATCACAGTATCAGTAATTATATTATATATATATATATATATAAATATAATTAATAGTAACTAACTAAAATATTACAAACCAAGACGACTAGAAACTATGTACATAAATTTTTGGACACAAACTATTAATACATTTAGCCAAGACTTGGTTAATGTCAAACAAATATCACCAATTATATACCTCTTAGCACAATCTAAGTCGAATTTTTAACATACTAGATATTACTTTTCATATGTAAACTAACCTTAGACTTATACTTAAACATAACTAGCTAAAACTTAATCATTAAATTTCCCTTGGATTCTCTTTGATCTTCACACGTTTCTTATTGTCTAACCAAATCAAAGCAAATCCAACTCCCTTTGGTAAATCCTTTGTACACGTCTCATGTAGTACCACAAGAATAATATCTCAAGTTTTCCATGAGAAGTCTTAGTACCTCTCCCACCACATTTGGAACACATCACATAAACAAGAAGGTTTTGGTGGCTCCTCTTAGGACCACTCTTTTTACCATATTCTATCTTGCATTGTACATATAGTACCCACACATATTTTACATACACCACAAAAATCCAATATCATTTCTATCTCTCATTCCCTCCCTTCTTCCTTCTTTTCTGCCGAGAATAAACAACCAAACAAAAACCATGATCCACCTTATGTTGGACTAGAAGAAAGGAGGGAGCACAAAGATTTTGGGGTTAATCCTACTGTTGGTTCTAAAGCATATGTTACAATTGCATCGACAACTAGGATTTGCATACGACACTAATGAGTTCTCGAAATCGAATCATATACACGCTGCCTTCAAACTATTCGTGAGTCACTTTTAAACTTTTTGTTCTTTTTCTTCTTCGTAGCATGCATGCTAGAATCCATGTAGCATGTGCTTGAGATCCGTTATAAATCTGATAACCTTATGTTCTTTGTTTGCGCTAATTTAAAACACACGCCAAGATATACATATTGTATGCATTTGAGGAGGGGATGTTAGGAAACAGAAAGCAGTTAACTAAAAAGTCAATAAAACCCACACAGCCCCTTATGGCCTATTCGTTCTTTATTCGACCCACAAAAACACCCTCGTTAAACCACTAATATTCGTCGATAGGATCACACATAACAGCATGTCATTTACATGTAGAAACCTTGCACCATGCGTGAATGAGCCATAACAGTTTTGATAACTTGATGTTGTAGCCTAAATAGAAAACTTTCACCATATATGCTAGTGAAAACAAGATGCATCGCAACCTTTTACGACCTAGTTTTGACCCTCTAAACAAGCTTGCCTCAAGTTGAGTAAAGAACAAAACTTGTAGATGGCCATGTCGTCTACACGAGCTTATTTTTAGTTCAACCCAAAGGTCTTTATTGAGAATCGTAGATGAGATCGAAAGTAGCTCGACAAACACTTTTCTTTAGGATAGGTTCACGACACCTACTTTGAACACGATTTCAAACCATCAAACGAACTCGGTTTATAAAACTAAACATACGGGCCTCTAGACGACCCGACTAGCGTTCTAACGATGCTTCTAGTTTGTACCATGAATCACTTATGAGCTCGCCACTTGCTTTCGAAAATAACCACAACAACAAGGATGACATAGGTCTTGCCACTGCTTTCTTTATGGTTGCCACCGTTAGTCAAATTTAGCCACTGTTGGAACATATAAAAGAAGCAATCTACGTACGTAATATGATTTACTTTCCATGTCTATACCATGCTTCCTGTATCCCCAACATTGACAACTTTGTCCCCTGTTCCCACAACACCAACATGTTGTGTTTCCTTAAAGGTAACATGTTTCACATTTTAAAAACACTTTTATAATAAATATTTAATTTATTTAATTAATTATTTTTATAATAAAAATATAATATATTTAGGATATTTGACCCATTAAATAACCCGAATAAATAAACTGGCCCGACAACAAAATACTTAATATTCCTAAATATATCCCGATTGAACGACTACATTATTACTAAAACACTACAACTTTCACAATTATTAAAGCCATCGATTTATTTAATAAACTCAACCACATAATAGGAGATTATATACAATGTATATTATTACGATAACTTGTTATAAAGAAGAACATTACGATAACTTACAATAAGTTTAACACTTAAAACGATAACAACTTATTAAATCGGTGATCATGCATTTCCATCAACTGCATTTATATGTGCATTATATTTGTACATATACTGAGACCCAATTAATTACTTAGGTAATTCTACTGCTTCGTGATCATACTGAGCCAATTTATTTAGTGACTTCATCTCTACATCGATGCTACTAAGGTGAGTTCATAGCCTCGCCTTTCACTACTATTTATGTTTTTACTAACCCGCGAGGGGGAGACATGCTATAACTTGTTTTGACTATATGATTTTAATATCATGAGATGATGGCCCTATACTTATATTTAATAAACTGTTGATTAAATACTGGGGAGAAAACATGCAACTGAGTTATGGATATAAATTAAACTGTATCAACTTTAATTATATGTGCCTATTGTAGAGACACTCATGACCCGTGAGCTGAAACTGTCAAAATCGTTGGATTACCTGAATGTTATAAATAGATCTATTTGGGATTGACCGTCCCCACCTGGGTGAGTCATGCTCACTGTGCCCTGGTCGGGACAACAGGTGTTTACCATGTCAGCATTTACTATTGATGGGTGCCTGAATCAGAAATGGCGATGGTCCTCATTTGTTGAGGACCCAACTATGTTAAAGTGTCAGTTTCGGGCAATAGACAGTATAATTACCCTTTTCAGTAATGCTTTGTGCTTTACTGATACAGTGACTATTTATATCCAAACTATACAACTAAACTCTATGAATTCACCAACTTTATGTTGACTGTTTTAAGCATGTTATTCTCAGGAAATTAAGCTGGATTATTTGAGCATGGACTGAACATCATTTAGGAGCATCATATTATTGGGGGATCTATTTTCACTGGGATACTTGTAACAACTGATATTCAACATTTCAACTGATTGTACTAAAACAATATTCGTATCAATTGTATTTCAAAATCATATAATTATGATCAATGCTTTGTATGCCATTTGTTCTGTGATCCGCAACGTGACACTCAATTACTATTCCGCTGCAAACCTGATTTGGGGGTGTCACAGATATTGGGCACTGGTGTTGTGGGTGTAAAAGGTGATGGTTGAGATGTTGAAGGTTGAGATGGTGAAGGTTGAGAAGGTGAAGGGTTTTTCTTTGGTACTTCTTCCGTAAGAGGTAGAGACGGTAATGTAGAACTAGTACTAGGTGTGGAAGTAGGAGGGATAAATGGAGGTGGAGGATCTTTAGATGGAGTAACTGGGGAAGGGATAGATGGTCCTACTAGAGTTGCTCTACTGTGTTTAGTAATAGCACTCACATTAGCTCTGGGGGTTTGTTTCAGTTGTTGAAGGAAGAGCACCTTGGGGACGAAGGGTTTGAAACATTTGAACGAATTTATTATCCATGGACTCTTGCATTTCCTTCATGGATTTCTCATGATCGGTTAATTTTTGTAGAATCAGGTCCATGTGCGGATGAGGTAAATTGAACCGTTTTTGTTCAAAACTTTGTTTTGGGTATTGGTTATATGGTGGAAAACCTTGAGGATTGAAACCTTGGTTTTGAAAGCCTTGATTTTGCATTTGAAGCTCCTTGATTAGTATTGTAGCCCCTCACATTAGCATTTTGTTGAACATTTGCTCTTGGTGGCCTTTGGTTGTTATAGGTGGGTGGGTGTGGTCTTTGTTGAAAACTGGGTGGAGCCAAGTAATTCGTCGAGTTGTAAGACAAGTGATTAACATCGACATTAGGCTTGAAATGAACTCTCTCCGTGTTGTTGTAAGCATACACTTCCCCCGTGAGATTGATCATAAGCCTTATCACAATTAGCAAAAGAGTGTGGTCCACCACAAGTTTCACAAGTAATATTGAGAGCATGGGCATGTTGATTAGGAGGGTTATCTCTTAAAACAAGTTGTTTTACAACTGAAGTAAGTTCCTTAAGATGATTGGTCAACTCACTCTCACTAGCACTAGCCATAGTAGCCCTAACACTTTTGGTTTGGACTTTGGCCTTGTTCTCAATGATTGCCCAAGCCTCATTCATAGATATGACAAGAATATTACATCCCGAGGCACTATTTAGTGAATATTGGTCATTCAAACTTAATCCATTATAAAAAGTATTAATTTGATGTACCTTTGTAAAACTGTGTTGTGGACACTTTCGTAAAAGTTCCTTAAAACGATCCCAAGATTCACTAAACGTCTCACCGTACTTTTGTCAAAATTAATGATGTCATTCCACAAAGTGGTAGTACGTGAGAGTGGGAAAAAGTAATTGATAAACTTGGTCTCTAGGTCCGCCCATGTTGTAATACTTTGGAGTGGTTCCTTATCAAGCCAAGTCCGGGCTTGTCCCTCGAGGGAGAAAGGAAAGAGGAGCAAACGAATTGCCTCTTATGAAACCCCATTGTATTTCACGGTATTGGTTAAGTGAACAAACCTTTTTATGTGATCGTGTGGTTCATCATGAGTGCGGCCTAAGAACGGTGTTGCGAAAACCATTTGAATGAAACCGGTCTTGAGCTCGAAGTTATTTGCATCAATAGCCGGAACCACAATCGCATCTTCATTGCCCTCAAAATGTGACGGCAAGAGCTCGATCATTGGACGGTTATCCATTGTGTTAACAACAGGAGGAAGCTCGATGACAGCAACTTGAATGGACTTCCTTTTGCGTGAACGGGTACGCATACACCTACAAAAGAAAAGAATAGCAAAGAAATAGAGGAAATAAAGTTAACGTGAAAAGAAAATATTTTTGGTGCAAAATCTTTGAAAAAGAAATGCTTTTTAAAGATTTTTTAAATGTGTTTGGATTTTTGAAATTTTTAATTTTTATGGATTTTTGAAAATTTTTGAAAATTTGACAAGAAAAATAACGTTCAAAAGTAAACGGATCTCAAAATCCAACGCGTCTCTCACAAAAAACCTTAATCTCCACGAAAAGAGCCGGCAGCGGTGCCATTTGATACACAGATTTTTGATGGTTGAAGTCGGTCTAATCGAATTGACTTTGGTTGAAAGTGCGACTCAGTTGTTCTTGGTGAAAAGAAAGTGAAATGTGATTATCTATTTTAAAATAAAGATGAAAATGTCGTTGAGTAACTAAATAAAAATGAAAGGTTAAAACTTTAAAACTAAATGACGAAAGATTAAAACTTGATCAAAAGTAAATTTGAAAACTTAAAAGTTTATAAAAATGTAAACTTTAAAATAAATCTAAGACAAGACAATTTAAAATGAGACTTAAGAAAAAAGGCAGGAAATTAAATTTGAAAACAATAATGAAAACAAATAAAAACTTAAGTCGGGAAACAAGAAAATATATCTAATCCGGAATGTGAGCTTTGCTGATAATTCGGAATTCAAGATCCTGTCACTATCCGGAATCCAAGTTCTAGCTCCAATCCGGAATCACTATTCCTACCTTAATCCGGAATCTGTAATAAAGAAACAATCCGGAATACAAACCTTCCTTATCCGGAATGTGTGATCTCAAATCCGGAATCAATGATTTAGCAGTTATCCGGAATAAGTTGTTTTACCTCAATCCGAAATCCATACTTCAACATGATATCCGGAATCTAGTTGTAACCACTATCCGGAATCCCAATTTTATATGCTATCCGGAATAAGTAACTATACGTTATCCAGAATGTTGATTTTGCTCTTATCTGGAATATGGCTTTCACTTGCTATTCAGCATGTTGGTTTTTGGCTTATCCGGAATTCGTTTCAAGCTATAATCCGGAATGATAAACTTACACTATCCGGAATAATATTTTGGTGCTATTAGGGAAAAGAGGGTTTATGAGCCCGGATTAGAACAAAAATAAGCAAAACTAAAAATAAGCAAATATCTAATAAGCACTTAACTAAAAGTTTAACCAAAATAATTTTAAGAAAAAGCAAATACGCCACAATTTAAAAACTTTAAAAACACTAAGTAATCTAAATATTAAAAATCAACTTTTTATAAAAATAACTATTAAAGACACTTGATTAAAAATAAGAAAATAACACAATAAGCACTAAACACAATAAGCTAAAGAGATTAAACACATGAAAATCAATAAGCACAATTAAACAAACACATCAATCAAAACGAGAACATGATTAAACAACTACATGATTATGAAAATCAAACAAAATTAAAAAAAAAAGAAAGGTAGAATGAGAATGATTTATGAAAAGCTTGAATTAAGATTATGGTTAAAGATTCAAATACAAGATTAATGTAAAAAGCTTGAAAACATGAAAGTAAATCTAGAGAGAGAAAGTAATTACCTTCCCCTAAAGCATAAAATAAATCTAACTAAATTATCTAACCCCCTCCTAATGACACATTAGTAAGGTATTTATAGGAGGAGAGGAGGATGTGTTAATGCTTCTATCTTTCTTTCATTGTATTTTTATGTAAAACCCGCATGCTTTTACCATGCATAGTACCCTTAGGATCGTGCGTACTAGATTAAAACTTTCCTAATATAGCATGATTACGATTACATGTTAGGAGTTTACGTATTACGTACGTGTTAGAACACGCTAAGTATTTACCATGCACGATCACGTAATAATTATTTAACGATAATTAATCACGAACATGCGATCATGAAATCATGAACGTAATTAAAACACGAACTATTATTAATTACGTATATATATTTATTACGAGCGTAATTATATATATTAGATCACGGTATTTACGTAACGAGAACATTTAAAACACGAACATAAATAATCACAAACGTGTAACTAAATAACGAGACACGGAAAAAGGTACGGGTACCCCAAGTGGGGTCCCTACCCGTGGCCAACAAGGACAAATGGGCCAAGCCCATTTGTCAAAATTACTAAAGGGGGTTATTTACTTTTTCACTACACAAATAAACTTTACAGAAGATTTTAAGAAAACCTAAAACCTCCTCCTTCCTTTGTCTCTTTGTGCCGCCACCCTACAAACACCATACAAGGTGATTTTTGATCTTTGATCTTGAAGTTTTGGTGATTGATCGTGTTTGTTCTTCGTCCTCTTGATCCACGAATTCGGTAAAACCTTTTTAAAACTCTTCTTTGATTTGATCTTTTTATAAATTATGAACATGTAATGTTTTTACAAAAACATAATAATTAAGCATAGATCTAACATGTTTTGGTGTTAAATAAAATCAAAAGGTTGTTTTTAAGGGGTGTTTGTTTTGGCCGCAGGCTGTAACCGAACCCGAAGGGGTTTCGGTTTGCCAAGCCGACCACCACCAAGACCATATGGTCTTGGTTGGTGCGTGTGGGTCCCACGGCAGCAAGGGAAACACGGGGTACCCCGAGTTGGTTCGGGGTACGGTGTTGATTTCATGTCCGCTTCATGTTTTTATTCTAGATCCGGTTCATGGTTTATGTTAGTTTTTTTTATGTTTATGATCTTAGGTTAAAAATTAAATTAATAAAATATGTGATTAATTTAATAACATGACTTAGGTTATTTAATTATTAATGATCATGAAATTATTTTAACCTAAGTATTTATATATTTAAGACTTATAATTAATTAATTATTTTAAAACCATGGATATAATTAATTAATTAACATGACTTAGGTTAGATTATTAGTATATAATAATACATATTTTAACCTAAGTATTTAACTTATTTAATTAAAAACATGTTATACTTTAATTAAATATTATAACCTATAGTTTAATTAAATTACATGAAATAATTATTAAACTATACACTATACCATATGACTTAGAAATAATCATGAAAAACACTTAGGCTTATATACTTAGCTTATTTAACCAGCTTATTTCTAATTATGAAAACTTTCTATTTTTAGAAACTTAATTAAATAAGGCAGCTAATCTATTTATGGAAACCAGCTATTTTTAGAAACTTATTTATTTCAGGCAGCTAATCTAATTATGGAAACTTACTTAATTAAGGCAGCTAATCTATTTATGGAAACTTTCTATTTTTAGAAACTTATCTATTTTAAGCAGTAAATCTATTTTTGGAAACTTTCTCTTTTTGGAAACTTTCTATTTTTGGTAACTTTCTATTTTTGGAAACTTTCTATTTTTGGAAACTTTATATTTTTAGAAACTTTCTTATTAAGGAAACCTGCTATTTTTGGAAAGTTACTTATTATTACACAGTGAGTATAATAACACATGAAATACCAGAAATACTTAATCAGATTAAACAGAATATAAGATTTAACACAGTTTAAGGCTTTAAACAGTAAAACATGGTAAGAACACATAAAATAAGCTAAGACATGACATAAAACCAGCTATGTATTTAGTAAGCAGATACTTATTCATGTACGTATTTATGTAGCACTAGTGATTCGGAAGTAGGATTCTCGCAGTTCGTCTTTCTCGTTCACTGGACATAAAGTACGGATTCTCGTCCTTTCAGTATGGACATTCTTTCCTTATTAGGATTCCCCGTATGCAGCCAACTGTTTTCCCGTAGTATAAGTTATGTGTTTGATTTCTTATGTTTAATTAAGATTACCTATAGCCATATACATGCATGACCAGTTTCACTAAGTTATGGAGGTACCATAACCATAACATTAGAGACACTAATGTTATGACTTCACCACGGCGAAGCGATTGCTCGTGGCGTCCCGTCAGCTTTTGGCCATTTATTTATATTTATCATGTGGGGCGTATGGGTGCATCCTAGTTACATGTTTTATTCAGGATTACATGGTGAATGTGGTGTGTGCCTTGCATCCTTCACATGGAGCTGATCCCTCCTACCCAAAAACCAGTATATTAAATTAGAGGCAGCCCCTCTAATTTGCATGATGAGGTCACCCCTCCAATTATTCATGCACGGTGGATTTTCATGACCTATATTGGCTAATGGTAAAATATGACAAACAGTTTTTATAAGATAAACATAAGACTTTCAAACTATAAAACCAGTTTTGTCAAGACTTAACCAGGTTACTCGGGACTTAGTTTTCTTCCGCTGTTATTATGTTATATGCTTATCCTATTCATGCTTTATTGTACATCCGTGCACTGAGCGTATTTGCTCAGCCATTTTCCTTTTCTATGTTCCCAAAACGGCAGGTACTCAGGGACGCTCGCAGACACTAAGAGTACGTGCATATGGACTGGAAGCTGTCTAGCCTTCTTTACATTATGCATTTCCTTTCTTATGATACTTATGCTTTGGACATTGTTTAGTCCTTTCCCTTTATTATACTATGTTTGTGTGTGATGAGCTTTACTTTTGGACTACCGATGTTTGATTCCGGTATTTTCCTTTTTATGGTCAAGTAATGTTTAGACATTTTTCCTTGTATGCTTTGATGACACGCCATAATTACTGTGATATTTCCATTTCCAAAATGGGGTGTTACAATTATGGTATCAGAGACAAGGCTTCGACCTATAGGCTCTCAAATATGACCTGTGATTAGTGGGTAGTCACTACGGTCTTCCTAGAACTGACAGTTGTTTTCACGCATTCATCATTTTTAAGCATACATATACATGTCATTGTTGCAGGGTTTTTGACTAAGTAATGGTTGGTACAGGACAGACCCTATTTAGTCGCATGTGTTTTATCGAAACTTTTAGATTTGGGACCGACCCATAGGCGTCCCCTCTCTATGTCTTTTGTTTTGGGTGAACTGACCAGAGGCGTTCACTCTCGAGCATACAAAAGTTTTCATAAAACTGTATCATGCATTCATACAAAAAATTTTCTTGCATAAAATTTTTCTCGTGAAATTTTAGTATTAATTTTTTTCATATATATATTTATATTTTATGTTTGGATCTGTTTAATCATACGTTTTATGTCATACTGTCAGATGGCAAACGCAAACAATATCTGGGCAATATTTGCAGCTGCCGATGCAGAGATGCAAGACGCTCTTCTTCATAACGACGGTTATCCTCCCCCCGCCTAACATCTTTCCCATGGAAGGAAGGAATAGATTCATGAGGGAATACTATAGCCTCAGACAGCGACCTGACGAAGACAGCAATGACTTCATGCAGCGTTTCCTCCGCTATGCTGGTGTCCTGAGAACAGCTGCGGGTACCACTGAGAACAAGCAATACATTTTCATTGGGCTCTAAATCCAAGGATTGCAAATAACTTATCAGGTGCTCCGTTGGACACTGTAGCACAAGTGGCCAATGCAGCACGAAAACTGGAGATGCTGCAGGAGAGAGATGAGTTCGGGGAAGCTGAAAGACCCGACAAGAGGTAAACATTCGTATTCAAGCGGTGACCAATCCGTATACTTTCCATATGTCAATTATTCATCTCTTAAATGTATCTTCCAGGCAGAAAACTGGGGACCGGTCTCAGCCGGCTACTCATCAGCAGCCTCATCAGCCCAGGGGGGAAACGGTCAGACTAACGACCGTTCTGTTACGGATAGGCGTGGCGGTAATGACAATTACCGTAACAACGCCGGGCACTCCAACAACAGCAGGTCCTAACACTTACGAAATTCCTTATGTTTATGTTGTAACTTATATTCTGACACTTCAGCCAACTTCTACCAGGAACCATGGAAACGGTAGGGACCAGAACCAGAGAGGTTCGCAGCCTAGCCGTCCAGCTATCACTGGTATTCAATCTTACGATTATCCGCTTTGTCCTTTGTACCCATTACCATGTCTTATGAAAAATGTTTTATCAGGTTCCCAGCCAGCTAGAGCACCTGCTGGAGGATATACTCATCCTCTTTGCTCTACTTGCCACCGTAGGCACCCATGACCATGTCGCCGTAATACTGATGCGTGCTTCAAGTGTGGTCTTCCTGGCCATATTATGAAGGATTGTCGTAAGGGCGAGATGGAGGGTACATCGGGACATGCTGATACCAAGGCGCCTCCTACTGCCGGGCGTGTCTACACGACATCTCGAGACCAGGACAACAAGTCTACAGGTACCATCACTAGAATCTTGTATATGTATGGTCAAGTTGTATGTGTTCTTTTCGATACGGGTGCTACTCACTCGGTTATTTCTACTGCTTATGCTAAGAACATTAGGATGCCTCCCTTGCCACTAGAAAATAGGCTTACTATTTCCACGCCTTTGAGGGACTCTGTATTAATCACCCATGTATACAAGAGTCTTCCCCTAGAATTTGATGATAAGGTTCGACCTGTCGACGCACTTCTACTGGACATGAATGACTTCGACATGATTTTGGGCATGGATTGGCTATCCAAATATCATGCTACCATAGACTGCCATTCATATCGAGTTATCTTCGGTGATGTCAATGCACCAGAGTACATTCATAATGGGTTCATACCCGGACGGTCTGTACAAGTCATATCCACCCTGCAAGCGCGTGCACTACTGTCACATGGCTGCGAGGGTTATCTAGCTACGGTTCACGACATGGATGCTGAATCTCCATCGATTCAGGATCAACCAATAGTGTCGAAATTCCAAGATGTGTTTCCAGCAGAACTTCCGGGCATACCACCTGCACGAGAAGTGGAATTCAGTATCGAGCTGGTTCTAGGAGCTGAACCAATCTCCAAGGCTCCTTATCGTATGGCTCCCATAGAGCTGAAGGAGCTGAAGGATCAACTGCAAGAACTTCTTGAATGAGGTTTCATTCGACCGAGCGCATCTCCATGGGGCGCACCGGTCTTGTTTGTTAAGAAGAATGACGGCAGTATGCGTCTTTGCATAGACTATCGCGAGCTCAACAAGATTACCATTCGGAATAGGTATCTACTGCCACGTATTGACGATCTGTTTGACCAACTCCAAGGGGCCAAACACTTCTCCAAGATTGATCTTAGGTCAGGCTATCATCAGCTATGGGTCAAGGAGCAGGACATCGCTAAGACTGCCTTTCGTACCCGTTATGGCCACTACGAGTTTGTAGTTATGCCATTTGGCTTGACAAATGCTCCAGCAGTGTTCATGGATTTGATGAACAGAATCTTCCATTAATTTCTGGACAAGTTCGTCATTGTCTTCATCGATGACATCCTGATTTTCTCAAAGTCCAAGGAGGAACACGAAGACCATCTTCGTACAGTACTACAGATTCTTCGCCAGAAGCAGCTGTATGCTAAATTCTCCAAGTGTGAGTTCTAGTTAGACAAGGTGGCATTCTTAGGTCACATTGTATCAGCAGAAGGAATCACTATGGATCCAGCGAAGGTTGAGGCCATTACTAAGTGGCCAAGGCCGACATCAGCGACGGAAGTCCGTAGTTTCTTGGGCTTAGCTGGCTTGTTGTCCCTTTTATATGATGATTCTAGCACACGAATTTATGAAAGAAAGGTAGATATGAGAAGAATTCTAGAGAGAGAAAGTGGTGAGAGAAAGTAGAGAGAAAATGGTTGGTGAAACTTATGAAATATTATATTAGAAGAAAATGAAATGACCAACACCCTTCCTAACATGATAGGAAGGGTTTATATAGCTTTTGCTTACATGTAGCTTAATGGGCTATATGATCATGGGCCGGGCTTTCCTTTTGGGCTTTGGTTACTTATTAATGAATCTTAGCTTAAAGTTAAGCCCGTAATAACACGACTAATATACTACCTATTACAACGTTCTAAAATACGATACATAATAAACATATGACCGAGCATTCTTGTTTGGCTCAATATTTTGAGGCTAACAATCTCCCCCAATGAGAGGTCATAAACCTTAGTCATTTAGGAAATTTGTAGAGATTACTAATCTCGCCATAAATGAATCTTGAACGTGTAATAGTAGTCTTGTTCCTTCATGTTGTGATCTTTGAGCCTTTGTCGTTGTTTTTCGACTTTGTCTTTAAGCTTGAGATCTTCAAATCATCCTTGACTTGTCTTTGCCATCTTGCAATCTTGTGTCTTCCTCCACATGCTCACACTATTAATTGTTGAATATGTCTTTAGGCATGAGTATGTGGTTTCTGAATCATTGACTTTGCTGTGTACACCGTGACGCCACCTTCTCGAGACAAAACATAGACACGGACTGAAGGGCTTTGACATTCGTCCTAAATCGGTAGCGTTTTACCTCCGGTCGGTGAAGACCGTTATACGATATTAAATACCGTACCTGTGATCAGGTAGATGCAATTAAGAATCTCCTTGACAGGGTTTCGCGGCTGTACTAGCCGTTCTCTTTACTCGACCGTCTCAAAGCAAGACTGCGAACATAAAGAGTGAATCAATTGGATATATATCCGCTTGATTAAAGTCGTCAATTCAAATTCCTGGAACAAGTTTGATTCATTAAGAATCTTACCATTGTTGCTTTCCAGTTGACACAAGTTTGATTCATAAGAATCTCACAAGTCACCTACCGTAGCGCTGTTTGATGTTGACGCTAGAAGGATTTCCATTCGTCACTGTGGATATTAATGAATATCACTCTGAATGTTCTGGCAAGACCATAAAGATATTGCGTAGAAACCTGAAACAAGTTTGAATCAATTAAGAATCAAACCACTGTTGCTTTTCAGTTTTGCACATGTTCAATTCATAAAGAATCTTGCATATGACCTACCGTAGTGCTGTTTGATGTTAACACTGGAAGGATTTCCACTCATCATTGTGAATACTAAGTAGTATCACTCTGAGTGTTCTAGCAATATCATAAGGATATAGCGTAGGACTCTCTTGATCTTCATCCGTGTGTCCTAACGAGATTTGATTGATCTCTTGGCTCTAGACTCGATTTGTGCACTTTTAGTGGTCGGAGGCTGGAGCAGATGCCACCTATTCTGTAACACCCGTGAAAGTGCCGTATGATGCTAAGTTATTGTCTCAAGAGCTGTTCAGTATGAGCATCTCTCGTAAGTTGAGGCTCACTTGTGGATGTGATATCCCGAGCCCAACGTCATTTATTTAATCCTATTTTACGTATATTTTTGAAATTTTTAAGAATTTTTATCGTGGAAATTATTTGACGGTTTAAGTTGAAACCAACGTTTACGGTCGTAATTTAACGTTTGACGATTTAAGAAGAACCGATAACGATTACGATACCGACGGATGCCCAAAATTTACCTTTTATTATCGATTGATCGATATTTGAGTTTTTCGAGATTTTTATTTTATTACGTGTTAAGTCGAGTCGGAACCATATGTATATTCGTTTTGTGTGCGTTTAAACCATTTAAATGAATTTTGAGGTAGCCGGGACGAAACCCGACTCTCGTAAATTTATAAAAACTTACTAGGTACCATTTTTGCCTTTTTAAAAAGTTATCTTACAACTATGGCCAAAAGAAAACTAATATTACACTTCCTACCCTCCCTACCCTATAAAAGGAAAATTTTACACACACACCTCATTATTTTCATTTCAAAAATTTCTTTCTTCTCTCTTTTTCTCTCTAGGCCGCCGGCCACCCTAACCACCATCACCACCACCATCATTTTTTTTAGGTTTTTGACAAATCTAATCAAAGACCACCTTTTCTTTTATCATTGTAAGTCTTTTCATCCATTAAAAACACACATGCAACAACTTGATTTTTCCAAGAATCAATGATTTTTCAAAAATACGTTTTGATCTAATTAAATCATGAATTTGTTTAATTGGTGTATTGATAATGCTAGATAATTAATTAAACAAGATGGGTTTTATGTTATGGGTTCTCCACAGCCCCTAAAAGCCACGAATTTTTGGGGTTTTGGGGTGTGTTCAAGGTGTTTGATGAAATGTCATGGGTTTGTGTTTATAAGGGTGTTTTGGGTGTGTTTGAATGGGTTAAACACATTGCATGTTTGTTTTATGATTTTGGTTTTATGAGGTTGATGATCAATAGGGGTTTAGGACTGAAAATAATGTTTGGTTGTGATTAGGGATGCTTAGGATGATGTCTAGTGATGACAAATGGGTTTGAAAACGAGCGTTAGCGTGATTTTGGGATAGTTGATTTTAGGCAGAATGTTCGAAGTGTTTTCATAAAAGTTATTTTGTAAACAGGTCTTGTGGATAGGATAGATTTGTAGAGCATCTTCTTAGCTTCGATTTGGTATAAGGTAGAGCTTACGACTCCTAACGAGTCAAAAGTTACGACGTTTTGAAATTCGTGTACCGGGAGACGAGAATCAACACAATCCGAATTTGTGTTTGGTTTTGGGTCAAATCCCGGGGACCATAGATAGAGTTTGGTAAATGTTTGAAAGTTGATTTTTGGTCTCAAACCTGTGTATTTGAGTCTATTATAGGACTTAGGTGTCAATTGGGTCAATGGAGTATTTTAAACGGGTCAAACGAGTCCGACTTGGTCAAAGTACAATTTCAGTCCGAAAAACGTAGTTTTTGGAACGGTGTTGAGTAACGAGTCGTAGAAGTAAAAACTTTGGTTGGGATTAAATATGTGTTTTCTACAGGTCTTATAGTATTTTTGAGAATTTTGTCAAATTTTATAAAAATGGTTAAGTATAGTAAAACAGCCCATACTTTTGGTAAGTATCGGCGAAACCGTAAAATGGATAGTAACTTTAATAATAAGGACAAAGGGTATAGGTCTAGTAACAACTACTTGCTTGACTTTGGCGTGAGTTTTCATAAGCATTGAGTGTGTTTGCATTTGCGTGTGTTTAGTACAATAATGTACGCGGAGTATTGATTTTGGTTTACGTACCTTGATTTTTAGGTCAAGTGTTTGATTTTCCCGGGCATCCACGTCGTCGGTGACATTTCTCGTTACGTCTTCGCTAGAACTACTACTACTACGCAAGGTGAGTCTATATCCTCGCTCTTTACTTTATTCAAATGTTTTTAACCCGCGAGGGGGATACATTCTAATTTAAATGAAAATGAACATAAGTCTTGATTGATTGTTGGACCCGAATGTTGCCTCGAAATTGTGTTGAGTACCTAGTTGCAAAAGTCCCTAAATTCATGAACTATTAACTATTGTCTTGCCCTTGCGAAGGGGGAAATAGCCGCTTATACAATTTGTAGTACTACGGGGCTAACGACCCAATGCTAGCCGAGAAGCTGTACGTTGAGTAAGTTCTGCGGTAGATTATCTTGTATGAGAGATAAGGTATAATTGCAACTGATGCCTTTAGAAGGGGCACTGGTTTCATCTGAATCACGCCGGTAATTATTACGCGGGTGATTGAGTTAACGGATTAGTGTCATGAGCTTAAACACAATTGTCATATCCTTGAGTAATAGATTGTGAGTACGACAATGCTATTGAATGATCATGATTGGTTTTTAATACTTATGTTCAACTTATGATTTGATAAACCTATATATTCGCTCAACCTTTGTGTTGACGATTTTAAGCATGTGTTTCAGGTAACCAAGATTGATAGCAGCGGAGCATGCGAGGATGGAAGTTGTGGTGGCTTGGCGGTCTACTTTGTTTTCCTCCCTTTTTGCACTTAAAAATTTTATACTATGTCATGTGAATGAAAATGTATTTTTGGGTTGAGATTCAGTGGGGACCTAAACACAAACTCTATATTGTATTCTTTTGGGGTTTGGAAAACAGTAGACATGTACATTTTAACTATGTTTAAATAATGTCAAGACTTTTACGTCTTTTGAGTCGTTTGATATATCTTGTGTGCGATGATAACTGTGTAGCACCCAAATGTTGTAGTTCCGCTGCGCATAGCATTTGTGGGGGTGTTACAGATTGGTATCAGAGCCATAAGTTATAGAGAACTAGGTCATTTTGAAAAATCCTAAACTATAACTTTTGGTGTCGTAAGAAATTGTCCAAGCACACAACTATCCTGCATGGCTCCGGTAAGAATTCTTTAGCATTGATTTATATTTTAGATGTATCCCTCGAAATTGATATGAATTCCCTAAGTATTTAGTAAGTAAATACTTTGAGATATATATTGAGATATATTGTTTTGTACGTTGAGTACTTATCATCGTAATTTGCAAATTCTTGTAAGATTATCTTATATGTTGCATGTAATTGGCATAACGGGCTACATTGCATTACATGGCAACACCGCGTTGTAATCCTACGTGTATGTAGGAATGGTTGTATGTATAAGTATGTATATACTATGGTATTTAAAGGCATTGCACGTGAAGCAATGGTCCTTGTAATTATCGTACATTAAAATGCGGTTTTGTTGAGAATTCGGCCTTACCGCTAATTATCAATCTTGATAATTAATTTATTGTTCGAATAACCGAATATGAACCTCGTTTGATATACTAGATACGTAAATGATGCTTCGTAATATATTTTATATCGACTAGGTCGATCTCGTTTGTCGTTATCGCACCGTGATGTGTCATTTTGGACATTTTCTTTTGAAATATAATTTACTTACGTATTACTTTATTTCCTTTATTCCTAATGGGTTTGATATGTTAGTTCACGTAACTATAACATAGACGAAGTATAATCGACGATGCGTACATTGGGGCGGCGAATCATGTGTGTATATTACGAAACGTGGTTGAGGCGTGTTGCCATTTAATCGTTGTTTACTATTCTACTTGAATTTTAAAGACGTGTTTTAAAATAGACTGGCGTTGTGATCAAGCGCGATAACTTGGAATTTGGTTGGTTTTTGTGTTAATTTTGTGGAGTACGATTTCGAGACTCATCCGAGGCCGATAACAACATTTAGTTGACATACGTATTCTCGTTCTATTTATTTCATTTTGTTTTGTTGTTTCATTATTTTGAAGTTAATATTTTACATGACGAGGTCCGGCATTTGTGCAAGTTAAGTAAGCATCGAACTTTGTTGATTGAATGATTTAAACATAAAGTGTTTTATATATTTAATGTTTGGTGAATGAAACTTTCGGATAAAAATGACGTATGATGTGTTTTGTAACAAGTAAAATTCGTATAGAGAATAAACGGACATTGTGAAATTATTTTCCTTCAACCTTGGTTGGTAAATCGTAATAAGTAATTATTATTACTCGTAAAATCCTTGTTTTCATATATTAAAATTTGATACTAAAATATTGTGATGGACTTGTTAAGAATTTGTTTAAATTAGTTCGAGAAAGGAGTTATAATAAAATTTGCGAGATGACTATTGAGTATATGTAGCTTCGGATTTAGTATGAATTAATTTTCGGGTCAATGTAGCAAACTTTTGGCATAATTTGTAATATAGAGTAGAAAAATTGGTCATATATTTTGGAGGTAGAAACTTTGTAAAAAAAAAAAAAAAATTTGGTTTATTTTAAACATAAGGTTATGTTTACGTATGCATTGGTGTAAACTAGAACTCGTCACTCGTTGTAGTAAATAAACTGGGATAAAATCGGAATATACACTTTAAGTATGAAATTATAATGCTTGAAATAAAATTTTAAACATTGATGGAACGTCATTGGAAATCATTTGTTTTTTTAATTGTCGTTATAGAGAATCAATATGTGTAATTTGATGATGCTTGTTTAAAATCGTTTGAAAAATCTTTTGTTTTATTCCGTGACGAGATGTGTTAATTTTAAATTGTTTGATAACGAGCTAAAGATTAAAAGTTGAATTTTATAAATTTTAGAATTATTGAAATAAGCATTTCTGATTAATTATTATATTATTATATTATTATTATTTTTGAGATTCAAGTCTCGACTAAAATCAGTAAGTATCCGAGATAATACCACGTGAAACCTCTTTATCATTTGAGTCGAATTACGCGAATATGATTTAACAAAACAGTTTTAAGGAAAACATGTGTGTAATAAAAAGTCAAGGTAAAATTTAAGAGTTAATTGGACTAGTTTGAGTCATGTTGGATACGTGTATCTTGGTGATAATATGAGTCGTAATAACAGTAATGAGAAACTTTGAAAACTCTTACTATGTACGTTTTTGGTACTTAAGATATGAGCATTAATGATATTTTGACACAAGTATGGAGATTTTCAAACCTAATGATTTTATCAAATATGATGACCGAGTCACCGCCTTACTAATGTTAGTACTTTCCTCTTGGGATTGTAACTTTTCAGAAATTAAAACTTTGTAAGTTGAAAAATGAAAGGTGTAAATTCTTTAATGGTGTAACCCAAATTAAAAATGTGTAAATGTTCGGTTTTACAATGTACAAGGTAACACTAATTATTATACGCAACTGGATTATACAACACACGCCTACTTGTATATTATTTAATAAAGATGTATATATAATGTTTTGAGTCACGATGGTTCGATCGTCCGACATCAGTTCTTTGATTTTGCGAGTCTATATCTGAGCTCGAGTAGTCATGTAATTGTTTATTTTAATATTGTCTATGGTATGAAACCATTATTATTATATTTATTTTAAAACTACTATTTCGCTAGTACTTGAAAATGAGGGTATGTCACCCGGTGTATTTTGTCATGTTCATGGACGCCGCAACTTTTCTTCTTTCGGTTAATGGAACCTAAAATTCTGTATTTACTTGAATGATGCTATAAATCTTCATCAAATTGGTTAATTGGTTATTTATTTATATTGAACAAAAGCGAGGAGGCGAAGCCGCTTTACCGAATTGTAGAGGTGAAGGAACTCGACCTTCCTGGTGAAATTGTTTCTATTCGACCAAGTGATTATTCTCCCCTTCCCGTATACCCTTGGTGGAATGTGTGTGCAACTTGAGACGATGGGAATTATGATCATTGTTTTATTTTTGACGCTTGTGTTGATATTCAATTTTTTTTTACTCCATGTATTCGTAGATTGTTGTTGTTATCCCGAGACTTTTGTCATATATTTGAAGTATTTTCATTTCTAATGTAGTTAAATCTTAGTTGGCAATTATCTTGCTCGTTTACCTCGTTCGATCTCATTGATTTTTAATTTTATTACTTGTTGTGCTTGCAATGATCTTTAATCTTGAACCACCTTACCGCTATTTTGTGAATAGTCTATTTTGAAAATATGTATGAGTGTGTGAAAAGGTTCGTTGAATCAAATGTAAATGGTGTCGACTTATTTATTTATTTATTTATTTATTTTCTCATAAAAAGGCAAAGCAAAAATATGTTCCCAAAGTGGACGAAAAATGTTTGATGTGTTTCTTAAAACGATAGTAACAATATTTTCCCATTTCAAATGGTTTAATTATTTTGAAGATTAGGTCGGAAACTTTCGTAGTCATATTTGGTATGTAATAATAATGTTTGTGTCGTCACTCGATCCTCAATTATGCACAGCTTAGCTAACTATGCATAACTCGGGAAGAGTCCTGTTCTGTTAATTGTTGTTGCTTGATCCTTAAGTATGCATGATCTAGCTAATTATGCATAGTTTAGGAAGGGCACTATCGTGTCAAACAAATTGGTCATCTTGAAACTTGTAGTGTTTTGATAGACATTTGGATGAGAACGTTTCTTTTTAAAATGGTGGATTATCTTTGCAAGTAGTCGTAATTTCTTTGATTCTTAAAGAAAATTTTTGAATTTTCTTGTGTTCTTTGAAATCTTTTCTTTTTGTTTGGCGTTGACTTAGTAAGTCACTGTGACCGAGTAATTTTGGAAAATGTTTTTATGTGTGTATGTAACATGCGAATTTCATCGGAATCACGAGGGTGTTGATGAAATACCAAAGGGGCGCGAATCGACACTGAGAAGAGTATAGAAGACTGCCAAGGTAGAGGAAATCAGAGTTCAAGGGACTCTGAGGGGAATGACGAAGACTTCTCCTACATCGAATGTATCGTACCTTATATATTTTCTTTTCTTGTTCTTTTGATATGTTTAAACGACACGCGATAAACTGTTGAAGTTTACCAGCTGTGCATCGGTAATTGGAAGACAATTCCATTGTCGTTTTCGTTTATTTAAGTGAGGAATCCTCTTTGCTTGACTCAACCATCCTTGATTATCGATGGTTAAACGATAAGATATCCCTAGTTGATGTCTTTGTGGTAAACCTTTGCTTTTATGTATTGGTGTGGTGAGTGATCTAGTCGAGTGATCGTAAGTTGTGGGAACTTGAGACGACATTGTCCAATGAAGTCCGATCATGGGGAACATGTGCCATGTAATATATTTCTTTTTATATTTAACTGTGAACGGCGATGCTTATTGAGATTTTGACCACGTTTGGACGGAAGTAAGATGGTGTTCTTATAGTATCTTTCGGGTATGGATCCGTGTGTGAGCACCCCACGAAGACACATGTAAGTATTTTATTTCTTTTTGGATATGCATCCATAGCTAGCAAGCTCTTGAACCTTCTTTAACTTGCAATTTTCTTTTGACTGGACTCATCCGAGAATTATGTAAATATTCTTGTTTTAAGTGTGGGTTAACTTGCAATTTTCTTGGCTTGGCTGATTAGCAAGCGTGGGTTAACTGATTGAACTGATTGGTTTGGCATGGTTTGGCTATTTTGCAAACATGTCGTAATTTGGTGGTATGTGTTTCATAATGGCTTTTGTGTTTGTTTGGATTGTGATGTCTTCGAGAGAGTTATGTATACGCCGAATGATTTCGTATCGATGAATTCGTTTTTGACGAGCTAGGGTTGTATGTACGTAATATTGCGATAAGGTGATTTTGTATGAGTAGTGTTAATTACTTCGTCTTTTATATTTTGAACGTTTTTCTATGAGGTGATGTGCGACCCGTGTGATTTTCTTTGTGAGCAATTATTTTTATGAGATGATGAACCAAGTGAAAGGACGACTCAAACGTTGGAAAACGTACTCCGAACATGTGTGATTGATTTTGATAGTTGTTGAGAACGACACATGCCATTGGTAGTATCTTTGTACCACGACTTTTACCTTGATTAGCTTTGAAGCTGCGACATTTGAAGAATTATGTGGATGAAAATATAGACCGCGAGTTGGATGAAATGAAGTAGGAAAAAGTCAGTTGAATGGACCTGAAATGATTCGAGAGGCTACGGAAGAAATAGTGTAGATTAAGAATTATATGCTAACCGCGAGAAGCTGTGGAAAGAGATGTGTTGATACCCGTGGGAAGAATTTAGGGAAATTGAAGTTGAGATCATGGATCAATATGGTAAGAGATTGAAGCAAGGCATAATACCCATGGTGAAGGTGTGATAGAACCCGAGACGTGAACCGAAGTCCACGTCGGAATGTGGAGACCTCTTTAGGAAGTAGTACCATCATCTTGCTAGTAGTACAAATGCGAGTATAAGAACCGGAGAGCGCCGGGACGTCTCTCCTTTAAGGAGGGGAGGATGTAACACCCGTGAAAGTGCCGTATGATGCTAAGTTATTGTCTCAAGAGCTGTTCAGTATGAGCATCTCTCGTAAGTTGAGGCTCACTTGTGGATGTGATATCCCGAGCCCAACGTCATTTATTTAATCCTATTTTACGTATATTTTTGAAATTTTTAAGAATTTTTATCGTGGAAATTATTTGATGGTTTAAGTTGAAACCAACGTTTACGGTCGTAATTTAACGTTTGACGATTTAAAAAGAACCGATAACGATTACGATACCGACGGATGCCCAAAATTTACCTTTTATTATCGATTGATCGATATTTGAGTTTTTCGAGATTTTTATTTTATTACGTGTTAAGTCGAGTCGGAACCATATGTATATTCGTTTTGTGTGCGTTTAAACCATTTAAAAGAATTTTGAGGTAGCCGGGACGAAACCCGACTCTCGTAAATTTATAAAAACTTACTAGGTACCATTTTTGCCTTTTTAAAAAGTTATCTTACAACTATGGCCAAAAGAAAACTAATATTACACTTCCTACCCTCCCTACCATATAAAAGGAAAATTTTACACACACACCTCATTATTTTCATTTCAAAAATTTCTTTCTTCTCTCTTTTTCTCTCTAGGCCGCCGGCCACCCTAACCACCATCACCACCACCATCATTTTTTTTAGGTTTTTGACAAATCTAATCAAAGACCACCTTTTCTTTTATCATTGTAAGTCTTTTCATCCATTAAAAACACACATGCAACAACTTGATTTTTCCAAGAATCAATGATTTTTCAAAAATACGTTTTGGTCTAATTAAATCATGAATTTGTTTAATTGGTGTATTGATAATGCTAGATAATTAATTAAACAAGATGGGTTTTATGTTATGGGTTCTCCACAGCCCCTAAAAGCCACGAATTTTTGGGGTTTTGGGGTGTGTTCAAGGTGTTTGATGAAATGTCATGGGTTTGTGTTTATAAGGGTGTTTTGGGTGTGTTTGAATCGGTTAAACACATTGCATGTTTGTTTTATGATTTTGGTTTTATGAGGTTGATGATCAATAGGGGTTTAGGACTGAAAATAATGTTTGGTTGTGATTAGGGATGCTTAGGATGATGTCTAGTGATGACAAATGGGTTTGAAAACGAGCGTTAGCGTGATTTTGGGATAGTTGATTTTAGGCAGAATGTTCGAAGTGTTTTCATAAAAGTTATTTTTTAAACAGGTCTTGTGGATAGGATAGATTTGTAGAGCATCTTCTTAGCTTCGATTTGGTATAAGGTAGAGCTTACGACTCCTAACGAGTCAAAAGTTACGACGTTTTGAAATTCGTGTACCGGGAGACGAGAATCAACACAATCCGAATTTGTGTTTGGTTTTGGGTCAAATCCCGGGGACCATAGATAGAGTTTGGTAAATGTTTGAAAGTTGATTTTTGGTCTCAAACCTGTGTATTTGAGTCTATTATAGGACTTAGGTGTCAATTGGGTCAATGGAGTATTTTAAACGGGTCAAACGAGTCCGACTTGGTCAAAGTACAATTTCAGTCCGAAAAACGTAGTTTTTGGAACGGTGTTGAGTAACGAGTCGTAGAAGTAAAAACTTTGGTTGGGATTAAATATGTGTTTTCTACAGGTCTTATAGTATTTTTGAGAATTTTGTCAAATTTTATAAAAATGGTTAAGTATAGTAAAACAGCCCATACTTTTGGTAAGTATCGGCGAAACCGTAAAATGGATAGTAACTTTAATAATAAGGACAAAGGGTATAGGTCTAGTAACAACTACTTGCTTGACTTTGGCGTGAGTTTTCATAAGCATTGAGTGTGTTTGCATTTGCGTGTGTTTAGTACAATAATGTACGCGGAGTATTGATTTTGGTTTACGTACCTTGATTTTTAGGTCAAGTGTTTGATTTTCCCGGGCATCCACGTCGTCGGTGACATTTCTCGTTACGTCTTCGCTAGAACTACTACTACTACGCAAGGTGAGTCTATAGCCTCGCTCTTTACTTTATTCAAATGTTTTTAACCCGCGAGGGGGATACATGCTAATTTAAATGAAAATGAACATAAGTCTTGATTGATTGTTGGACCCGAATGTTGCCTCGAAATTGTGTTGAGTACCTAGTTGCAAAAGTCCCTAAATTCATGAACTATTAACTATTGTCTTGCCCTTGCGAAGGGGGAAATAGCCGCTTATACAATTTGTAGTACTACGGGGCTAACGACCCAATGCTAGCCGAGAAGCTGTACGTTGAGTAAGTTCTGCGGTAGATTATCTTGTATGAGAGATAAGGTATAATTGCAACTGATGCCTTTAGAAGGGGCACTGGTTTCATCTGAATCACGCCGGCAATTATTACGCGGGTGATTGAGTTAACGGATTAGTGTCATGAGCTTAAACACAATTGTCATATCCTTGAGTAATAGATTGTGAGTACGACAATGCTATTGAATGATCATGATTGGTTTTTAATACTTATGTTCAACTTATGATTTGATAAACCTATAGATTCGCTCAACCTTTGTGTTGACGATTTTAAGCATGTGTTTCAGGTAACCAAGATTGATAGCAGCGGAGCATGCGAGGATGGAAGTTGTGGTGGCTTGGCGGTCTACTTTGTTTTCCTCCCTTTTTGCACTTAAAAATTTTATACTATGTCATGTGAATGAAAATGTATTTTTGGGTTGAGATTCAGTGGGGACCTAAACGCAAACTCTATATTGTATTCTTTTGGGGTTTGGAAAACAGTAGACATGTACATTTTAACTATGTTTAAATAATGTCAAGACTTTTACGTCTTTTGAGTCGTTTGATATATCTTGTGTGCGATGATAACTGTGTAGCACCCAAATGTTGTAGTTCCGCTGCGCATAGCATTTGTGGGGGTGTTACATATTCAATATCAACTATCTCGAAGTGAGAAAGTCAATAGTAGTCATGTTGTTCTCCGTGACAATAAAACAAACTTCTTTTGAGAGAAGCCTGAGTAGCTAGGAAAGGGGTTGTGCATACATCACTGGGTCCATGATGAGTTTGTCTTCATGATGAGTTGACCCGGTTTCTGCCTAAGTTGTATGGAGGGCTTCTTTCTTTAGACCCTTTATCCTTACATTTCTTTTTCATTCTTCAACCCCTTCAATGCTTACCAAGACATCATTACTAGCACCTTGTTGTGATTGTTCCAGTGCTAGCATCAGTACTTAGTCGACATTCTGCTACGTTCACATTCTACTCCATCTTTCCTAAGGACTTCTAATAATCTATTGGATTGTCCCTGGGAAGATCCCTCCGGTTCTGGTTGGATCATAGGACTTAAACCTAACCACCCTTTTGACACCAATAACGTCGTGAATTAAAGATGTTGTGGGTATTTGATCGTAACCATGAAAACCACTTTAAATTCTAACAAAGTGTTTGAAAAACATTTAACACCTTGCTAATTTTGTCGTTTTATAAATGCTCCCCCTTCACATGTGCATCGATAATCGAAAGTGGTTCGCACATGTAGGTAAGAGTTAAAGTGCTTGAGTCTTATATTAGATCATATTTTAATCACATTTTCTCCCCCTATCTCTAATATATAAAATCTTTTGATATTAGAGATACCAAATTTGATTAAAATATATTTTGAAAAATAGTCTTGAAATCTCCGGGAGAAAGATGTGTTAATCTTTTGCATGAAGTTAAAATGCTCCCCCTCAAAAATTGATCCAATTGGATTGTCATTGTGAGAATATGATCCACATTTCGCTTTTTGAGGATGGGAGTTGTTGAACACACAATATTTGAAAGATTTTGAATATCATTGAAAAATTCTTGAAAAAATTGTGTTCAACGCTTTTTGAAAAATCAATTCTTTTTGTCGAAAGGTTTTTCTAAAGCATAAATTTGAGTTCATAGACTTTGAATGTCTTGACGAATCCACTCAAGTGTAAGAAGATTTCTCTTCTTTTGCTGAGGGTAAGGGTACTAAATCGTACACTCCCCCGTGAATATCGATCCGGGTTGCAATCTGAAAGTGATTACAAGCCATTGTGTTGAGCTCAAAACGTTGAATGTTTTGTGACAAGCTCAACCCGTGATAGATTGCTCTACCCGTTGTTTGGAAATATTTGTCCAAAATAGACAATTTCCTTTATTAAAAAAAGAAATGACATGTTTTGAAAAATATTTACAACTTTCATTCGAGCTTTATGTACACACCCGTGTCGTTATTGAGCGACATTTCTAGGCGCGTCCATATTATCGATACTGAAAGACATGTCGAGAGGAATATTTTTGGATTTTGAAAGATTTTTAATTTTGTGTTTTGCTTTTATGTGTTTTATATTTTTGTATTTTTCTTTTTCAAAGATATTTACAAGTTGATGTTTGATAGATAAATCAAGCAGGCACCTTTGCCAGAATCTCCAGGTCTGCTGGAGTCAAACATCTCATACCAATTTGCCTAACGAGGTACTCAAACCTATCTTTCGACAGAGCTTTCGTAAACAAGTCGGCTAATTGGTAATCCGTTCCAACAAAGTATAATTCAACGATACCTCTTTCAACTTGTTCCTTTATGAAGTGGTATCTGACATCGATGTGCTTCGTGCGGGAATGCTGTACCGGATTGCAGGAGATGGCTATGGCCGACTTTGAGTCACAGTACATAGGTACTTTATCAAAGTGGAAGCCATAACCTGTGAGTTATGTTCTCATCCAAAGAACTTGAGCACAACACGCAGATAGAGACACATACCCCGCTTCTGCTGATGAGAGTGACGTGCAATCCTGCTTCTTGGAAGACCATCCCACAAGCTTATCTTGACCTAGAAATTGTGCACCACCAGAAGTACTTTTTCGTGTATCAAGACACCCTGCATGATCAGAATCTGAATAGGCCGTTAGAAAGAAACCGGTTTCCCTCGGATACCAGAGTCCCAAATGAATGGTATTCTTGAGGTACCGAAAGATCCGTTTAACCTCCTTGAGGTGCTTTTCAGTGGGTCGTGCTTGATAACGTGCACAATAACACGTAGCATGTGAAATATCAGGTCTGCTTGCTGTCAAGTACATGAGGGACCCGATCATGGAACGATATCTCGTTTGATCTATGGGTAATCCCTTCAAGTGAGCATCTAGCGATGTGGTTGATAATGGTGTCCCAACGGGGTTACATGAAGTCATACCATGCTTTTTGATTATCTCTTGACAATACTTAGCTTGGTTTATAAAGATACCACTTGGGGATTGGTGAACTTGAATTCCTAGAAAGAATTTTAGTTCGCCCATCATTGACATTTCAAATTTGCTGTGCATTACTTTTTCAAACCATTTTGAATGTTTTGGGTTTGTAGACCCGAAAATAATGTCATCAACATAAATTTGCACAAGCAAAATGTCATCCCCATATTTATAAGTGAACAGAGTTAGATCAATGGAACCTTTTGAGAAACCTTTGGATACCAGAAATTTTGAGAGCTCGTCGTACCACGCCCTTGGAGCTTGCTTGAGTCCATAAAGTGCTTTGTGGAGACGATACACCTTGTCAGGATAATGAGGATTGGTGAATCCTTCCGGCTGCGTGACATAGACTTCTTCCTTCAAAGGACCGTTAAGAAATGCCGTCTTTACGTCCATTTTATAGACAATGAATCCCTTATGTGCAGCATAAGCAAGAAAAATCTTGACCGCTTCCATTCGAGCTACTGGTGCAAATGATTCTTCGAAATCAATACCCTCTTTCTGTCCATACCCTTTAGCCACTAGCCTAGCTTTGTTCTTGATGATCGTGTTTTCTTCATCCATCTTGTTTTTCCAGATCTAACGAAGATTTAAAGGAGTCACATCGTATGGTCTCTCAACAAGTTCCCAGACTTTAAGTCTTTCAAATTGTTGAAGTTCATCCGTCATCGATTCAATCCAAGCATGATCAGCCATGGCTTCTTTGATGTTTTTCGGTTCAGCTGTACTCACGGCGAGTGCGAACATACAAACATCGCCATCGGTTGCTAGTTGTCGTCTTGTACGAACAGGCTGTGAAGGGTTTCCAATTACGTGAACCAAAGGATGATCTCGGGTCCAATGATGTGTTGAAGGATGTCGTTGATAGAACGTATGCATATTTGACGAATCAACATGGCGAGTAGAAGACTCTCCAGTTTTGTTTACCGGAGTACCGAATGGGTTGTGAAAATCGTCATCGTCAGATAATGCACCGTTTGCTTGATTTGTGTTCTCTAGAGCAATGACAGTAGTTGTGGATGTTGTAGGATCGATTGTTGAAGTGATATTATGAGGAGGTAAATCTGCAACAACCCGTGTTGAAGTAGATGAAGTTGTATCCTTTTGTTGACGATGAATGGTATCATCATTCTTATCATGAGTGACAGCGGAAGACTTTGATGCAACTTGTTTCGCCCCCGTGAAATATTCATCATACATTGGTCCATATAACATTTCCAACTCTTCAAGTGTCGTGTCCACTGTCATATCTGCTCTATGAACATGTTCAGGAACCAGCTTTGAACTTGACGGTTCATTGATGTGGTCTTGAGTTCCGAGTTCCGTGCGGTTGTGAACGGAAGTCGTTTGTCCTTGTGGATCGGGACTTAAACTGCTTTGTTCAAGTGCAATTTCTTGTAATTCATCGAATCTGATATGAATAGTCTCGACTATCAATTTTGTTCTCTTGTTGTATACTCTGTATCCCTTAGACTGAGTTGCATATCCCACTAAAATGCATGCATCACCTTTCTCTTTCATCTTGTCCAGATTTTCACCATCTCGAATAATGTAACACGTACATCCAAAAACATGAAGGTGTTTGAGTGAAGGTTTGCGATCATTAATTATGTGATATGGTGTCTTTTCGTGTCTTGGGATAACTAAGGAGCGGTTTTGTGTGTAGCATGCGGTTGACACGGCTTCGGCCCAAAAGTATAGTGGAAGTTTTGAAGCGGATAATAATGTTCGAGCAGCCTCAACTAAAGTACGGTTTCGTCTTTCAACAACGCCGTTTTGTTGAGGTATTCGAGCAATAGATGTTTCATGTTTAATTCCTTCGGCTTCAAAATAATTTCTCAGTTTTGAATTCAAAAATTCTATACCTCTGTCAGTACGAACCACTTTAACTTGAGCTTGAAGACCACGTTGTATCACTTTAAGGAAGCTGATGAGAACATCGGGTGTTTCATCCTTGGATCTCAAGAAGTGAGTCCATGTGTACCTTTAGTAGTCATCTACAATTACCATAACGTATTTCTTCCCATTGATACTTTGAACACGCATGGGACCACACAAATATATATGAAGAAGATCTAACCGTCCTTTAGAGCTTGGTGTAGTCTTTGTCTTGAAACTACTCCGTTTAGCTTTACAAAGCTCACAAGAAGAACAAAGATGATCTTTGATGAATTTCAAGTTAGGAAGGCCTCTCACAATATCTTTCTTGGAAAGCAAGTTGATGGTGTCAAAGTTAAGATGAGATAAACGTTGATGCCAACCAAGCTTGAGTCGTTGAAGCTTTAGCCATGAAATAGATTGGAGTTGAAGATGTGGAGTCTTGTAGTGAAATAGTGTAGAGATCAGTACCCCGTGTTCCGGTAAGTAAGTCATTCCCATCATAATCACGAACAAAATATGTCTTCTTTCTAAAAGCAACCTCCAAATCCGCATCACGGAATTGACCAACCGAGAAAAGATTGTGATTGAGCCCTTCGACGTAGTAAACCCTTTTGATAGTGATATTCCCCTGAACCAAGTCTCCATATCCTAGGATCGGTGCAAATTGATCATTTCCGAATCGGACCGTACCCAGGAACTTCTCCACGAAGTTAATTAGAAGCTTGAGATTCCCTGTCATGTGCTTCGTGCATCCGGAGTCCAGTATGAAGAGAATTATTTCGATCACCTGCAGAAGAATTAGAACACGATGGAGCATTTGCTAAATTGGATTCCATGTTAGTTGTGATATTGTTCATTAGTTTCCCTAGTTTCATCACTTAGAGGCACACTAACGCTCGTAGTCACATTTTCTGTCCTAACTTTAGGCATCCATTTATATCCTGGAGGACATTGATTAGAAAACCACCATTTCCAAGGCTTGCTAGCAGACTCATATAAATCCCTAATTCTGCTTCTAGTGTTCTTAGTGGTGGAGTCTGATGCAATACTTTTCTTAGGGGGGGTTGCACTAGAATGGTTCACTTTGCGTTTGGGTTTTCTAGCACTAATAGGCATCACAATTTGCTTCTTAGTTCTAGTTTCTACGCCTTTGACATTATTCGAAACACACATAGCATGATTAGCATTAACACACTTTCCACATTTCACACAAACAAACTTAACTTTCATAGCATTCAAAGTCGAATCATTCAAATCGTCATTACACGCGATTACGGACGTTTTATTCTTAGAAACATTGACAATCCTAGGGTGGTCTTCTACTTCCTTCATCTTCCCTTGACTTTTGTTTTGCCAGACCTTTTCATTCATGCGAGTTCTCTTAAGCTGGGGCCGGCTAACACTAGCAGTGGGGACTACTCCTGTAGTAAAAGACACACGTCTATTAGTGTTGCTAGAAATCTGAGGTGATTGACTTTCTTTGTTTTGTGTGGGTTTAGTGGCCAATCTATACATCCCTGGTTTAACTAAATTTGTGTTCTTAATGCTTTGTGATCGAATATGTGTTTTGGGAGTGTTTTGTGGTAACCTATCCTTCCCATCCGTCTTGGGGGCAAACGTAGGTTTTGCAAATGCAGAATTAGAGAAAACAGATGGTTTTCCCAAGACAGAGGGTCTAGTCACTTTTTGAGCATTGGGTTGTCTTACAACAGGTTTCTTAACACTAGGTTCCACAATCTTCCCACCCATCTTAGCAACGAGTTTCTGCAACTCTACTATCGCTCTGTCCCTGTCTTGTAACTGAGCTTTCAACCCTTTAATTTCCAAATTCTGTTCGTTCATTTCTCGAAACGTTTGGGAAAGTTTTTCTTGCAATTTATTATCATGTGGAAAATTACCAACGTCTTTTTGCAAAGCAAGTTCAAGAGAATGACAATGTTTTTGAAGGAAATCAGTTTTGTGTTGAAGTAACTCAAAAGCCTTTTTATCAACATTTTCTTTATGTTTCGAAAGCTCAAGTTCAAGACGCTCACACTCTTTGATTTTATCAAGATATTGGCATGCAACATCAGAATATTCATCGATATCAGCACAAGATTGAAGAGTAACACACAAAATATCTTTGGAGAGACATTCTTCTAAGAGTAGATCATATTCGTTTGAAAATTCTAATTTGTCATTTTGAAGGTCATCAATTTCTTTTTCAAGAGACTCAACATATTTCAAATCATCAAACATTTCAGACTGAATTAAATTTTCAAACTCAAGAAAATGTTCTTTTATTATCTTCGTATTTGGTATTAAAAGTTCTTTCACAAGCACAGTTATGTCGTGAGGAATCTCGGTTTTCCACTTATCCTTTTGACGTTTCTCCCAATCGCTTTCAACAATTGATTGAACATTATTAACGTGGTGTTTAAGAAAACCAATTATTTTTCTACTTTTGCTTTTAGAAGCATCTAGAGGCAAATAGTTAATATATTTAAAAACATTAGTTTTCCTCTTAGTGGCAAAAGCTTTTTTCCATTGAATTCTTTTTTGGTTGCATTCTAAAAAGACTTCCTCACGAGACTTCTGTTTTTGTGGAGTGAAAAGACCATAAAGACTGTTTTCATAAGCATAGTTATATGGTTTCACAAAATCTTTATTGACCGGTGATCTACTCTCCTCATCCCAAAGGGACGTCTCTTCACTATCGATGTTAGCTACTGGGCAGTCATTATCAGTCCATTCGGACTCATCAAGATATAAGTGAGGGTTCACATCTTGAGCTTGTTGAGGTACTTGGGGTGGCAAAGCTAGGTTGACCCTTGAAAAACGACCGAGGTGCTATCATTCTTACGGTTTGAATAGAGTCATGTGTATTATAAACAACTTTTTTCAAAAAATCGACTTGTTCTTCGAGATCCTTTACTTTTTCAGTATCTTTGCTTTGTCTATTTTTGAAATCTTGTTTTAATGTTTCAACCTCTTGTTTCTTCTCGTCAAGAATTTTAGCAGAATCGGTGGTGTTCATAGAAAGCCTCTGTTCAAGTTCATTAACTTTTGTTGTGGCAAGGTACGTTTTTTGACGTTCATCACTTAATAAAACATTAAATTGACGTTTTTCTTTAGTTAACATAGCAAGAGCTTCATTGTATTTATTTTCAAAATCGTCCTTTTTAACGTTGATGACACGACTTTTGTACCCCTCAAGCTCGTTGGTCTTTTGAAGAAGCTCAGCCCTATAACTATCAATAGTCTCACTAGATTTTATAAGAGCGGCTTTGCATTCTTCAAAGTTTTGAGTGAGCGCTGCGTTTTCCTTCTTTAATTGCTTTTGATTCTTTCTATTTTCATTGACATCTTTTTGTAAACTAGCAACTAAATTAGCAAGCGCGACACGCTCCTCGTCATCATACTCATTTGCATGTTGATCATCCTCAAACTCATTATTGCACATGTCTGATGAATCGGGTGTGGTATTGCTATCAACCGTTTCCATCATACATGTGTCAGTAATTGTTGTTGGTAGATCACTATGCGCATGTGTATCACCAAACACATTATATTCAGCATCATCTTGTACCTTATCAATTAGCTCGGTATCAAAGATAGGACCATTGTCATCTTCAGTGACGTTAAGGACTTCATGAATCTTTGCCATGTATGAATAATGTGCCTCGAGTTCTTGGTCGGAGAGTTCATCATCTGTGTCGTCAAGCATTTCTCCTTCCTCAGCTGATAACTTGATTCCAGCTTACATTTTCTTGCACAACAGCATCTTTTCCTTATGATAACCATAATCTTTAACCCTCTTTGGCTGCCTGCATTCCTTAGCCAAATGCCCAAAACCTCTGCAGATAAAACACTAAATCCCACTTTGTTGCACAACTTGAGTCCCAACAGTTTCCTGATTTCCAACAACAATAGCCACCCTCTGATTATCATACTTAGGTTGTCGATCATACTTTGGAGGACTCGCAACACGTCTTCGTGTTTCATACCTTGGAGGACTCTGTGCATGGGTGTTCCTCGAGTTTGAAGATGTTCGAAGGTTGTTGTTGGTGGGTTTGTAGATTTTCTTATATTGCTTCATAACGAAAGCCATTTGTTGCTTGAATTCCCTATCCTTTTGAGCTATTTCTTCATCACTGTCTTCTTCGGATGATTCCTCAGGTCTGGGTGATGGTGCTCTTGCAACTTCTTTGCCTCGGGATCGTGTTGGAACATGTGACTTGGAGACAATGGATGATCGTGGTGATGATGATTGAGTAGAGTAGGTCTTTGAAGTACGGGAGTGATAATCTGGGTAATGTTGAGTGGTAGACACCAAAGCAAGTGGATTGGAAATCTTTGCAACTCGTTCAGCTCGAAGTTCATTTGCCTCATTTTGAAATTGTTTCAAGATGTCAAAGAGCTTGTGATATGAGACTTCGTCTAACTTTTGTTGTTTTTTCACCAAGGTGACAAACCGTGTCCACTCTGGTTGAAGTTGCTGTAGAAATTGGACATGGACTTGCATGGTGGAAACTTGCAAGTTGTTTCGGGTCATATCATTCATCATCTTGTAGAATCGGGAGTAATAAGAATCAATTGATTCCCCATCCTTTGATGTAAACTTGCCAAAGTTCCAAAACATCTTAGTTTTCCCATCTTGTTTGTTAAGTGATTCTTCTTGTTGCAATCTTTCAATAGCCGTCCACATTTCTTGAGCAGTAGGGCATGCGTCAACCGTAGAGTAAATTTCATCTCCAATGCCACTGAGAATTAAGTAGATTGCTTCCTTCTCTGCATCAAACCACGCACGGTTCTCTGGGGTGAGGTCGGTCCTCTTTTCATCACGTTCATATGCGGGTTGTGCGTCACTTGTGTCTGTGGCTGGTACTGCAGGAACTTGAATCCTTGAGAGTTTATAGGGTCCTTCCAAAATACATTGCCTTAAAGTATCACCGTTAGGTTTTGTGTCAAGGTAACGTATAAAACGGGATTGCCATTGATCATATTGACCCGACACAAGCATTGGTGGTCTTTCTTTGTTACCTGCCACCATTATGTTGTTGTTCGTCACACGATATTCAGCCGTAGAATCCATCTCAATGTTCTCTGAAATGATGAATCGAATGTGGATCTTAAGTAGTGTGTTGTTATTGTTTGGTTGTTGAAATTCCGAAAATTGCGATTTTTTTTTCAGCCCGACAATAAATTCCTCAGACCGACAAAACGGTAGAACTAAAAAATTTGTAATCACCAAATTTTGAAATTGAGCTAGAAATGTCCTAAAACTAGTATGGAAAAAATTTGATTTTACTTGACCTAAAAATTTTAACTCTTTTTTTTTTAATCTTCGTGTAAACTACGTTCCGAAACTAGTCTAGATGGTGGCTAAATCTAAAAAAATACTCAAACAAAATTTAGCTAAACATGTCATCGGAATGTGCCATCGGAATGCCCATCGGAATGTTGCTTAGATCGGAATGTCCTTTAGATCGCAATGTGCACCTGATCGGAATGTTCGGATCGGAATGTATACTTGTCGGAATCCCAGATCGCAATGTATACTTGTTGGAATACCAGATCGGAATCCTTAGATCGCAATGTTCAGATTGGAATATGTTCAGATCGAAATGTTCAGATCGAAATGTGGCTGAAACAAATTTGGCAGAGTAACGATTCACAATTCCCTTGAAACCGTAGGAATCCCAGATCGCAATGTACGATCGGAATGTCCAGATCGGAATAAGGTATCGAAATCAAGTGATCGCAAAGTAGCACCAGTTGGTTATTGCGATCAAAGCCCTCTCAATTGTACTTTCCGATGGTGAATCTTGCTAGAATTTCGGAAAGATGAAAAACAAGAAATTTTCAACTTTTGATCGAAAAAACTTGTGTTTAAGCCAAAAACCAAGATACCCAAATCACTATGGCACGAATAAAGAAGTAATACGACGTGTAGAACACTAAAAAACACAAAAAAATCTTGAATTCGTGGAAGAAATAAGGATTAAATCAAATGAAAACTCAAAAACCAATCACAAAACTACCCCATGGCGATTGATACCAATTGTTGTCCCTTTTATATGATGATTCTAGCACACGAATTTATGAAAGAAAGGTAGATATGAGAAGAATTCTAGAGAGAGAAAGTAGTGAGAGAAAGTAGAGAGAAAAAGGTTGGTGAAACTTGTGGAATATTAGATTAGAAGAAAATGAAATGACCAACACCCTTCCTAACATGCTAGGAAGGGTTTATATAGCCTTTGCTTACATGTAGCTTAATGGGCTATATGATCATGGGCCGGGCTTTCCTTTTGGGCTTTTGTTACTTATTAATGAATCTTAGCTTAAAGTTAAGCCCGTAATAACACGACTAATATACTACCTATTACAACGTTCTAAAATACGATACATAATAAACATATGACCGAGCATTCTTGTTTGGCTCAATATTTTGAGGCTAACATGGCTATTACCGTAGGTTCGTGGAGAACTTTTCCCGACTAGCACTACCATTGACCAAACTGATCCGGAAAGGGGAGAAATTCGTCTGGACGGAAGATCGAGAGAAGAGCTTTGAAGACCTGAAGCAGAAGCTAGTATCTGCACCTATTCTTACTCTACCATCTGGTACGGGTGGATATCAAATCTACAGCGATGCATCGGGGAAGGGAATTGGATGTGTTCTCATGCAACATGGGAAAGTGATCGCGTACGCTTCACGGCAGCTTAAGCCTTATGAAGAAAATTACCCCACGCACGACTTGGAACTTGCTGCAGTAGTGTTTGCATTGAAGATATGGAGGCACTACTTATATGGAGAATCATGTGACATTTTCACGGACCACAAGAGCTTGAAGTATATCTTCACTCAGCGTGAATTGAACATGAGGCAGAGGAGATGGTTAGAACTGTTGAAAGATTATGACATTAATCTAGAGTATCATCCCGGAAAGGCAAATGTAGTAGCAGATGCTCTTAGCAAGAAGTCTGGAATGATCAACGGCATTAAAATCGAAGAGGAAATCATCAGAGACTTGGAGCGACTAGACATCAAGATCATGGTACGTGGACAACACGGTTACTGGGCTAATCTTAGAGTAGAACCCGAGTTTCTATCTAAGATCAAGGAAGCTCAGAAGGATGACGGAAAAATCTGGGCGATAGTACAGAATTTGGAAAAGCAGACATAATTCAGAGTAGATGCAGATGGTATCGTATGGCAGGGCACTAGACTTTGTGTTCCTGATGACCAAGAACTCCGGGAAGCTTTGTTAGCTGAAGCTCATAGCTCCCCATTCTCGATACATCTTGGTTCGACTAAAATGTACCATGACATCAAGCAGTACTTTTGGTGGAGTGGTATGAAACAGGATGTGGCCACTTACGTCTCCAACTGTCTTACCTGCCAGCAGGTTAAGATCGAGCATCAGCGATCTGGCGGTCTCCTTCAACCGTTAGATATTCCAGAGTGGAAGTGGGACAAAATCACCATGGATTTTGTTACCGGTCTTCCGCCTACCAAAAGGAAGCACGATGCAATTTGGGTTATCGTTGATCGACTTACCAAATCAGCTCATTTCTTACCGATCCGCAAGGAAGATCCGGTAAGTAAACTCGCAGATACGTATAGACGAGAGATCATGAGACTCCACGGTGCACCATCCAGCATCGTCTCAGACAGAGATCCTCGATTCACTTCGCGCTTTTGGAAAAGTCTGCAGAAAGCACGGCTTTTCATCCTCAAACGGACGGACAGTCGGAGCGAACCATTCAGACATTGGAAGATATGTTGAGGTCATGTGCGTTGGAATGGATGGGTGATTGGGACGAGTGCATCTGTTTGGTGGAGTTTGCATACAACAACAGCTGGCACGCAAGTATCAAGTGTGCTCCATTTGAGATGTTGTATGGCAGAAAGTGTCGCGCCCCAATCTGCTGGGATCAGGTTGGCGAGCGAACACTCGAAGGACCAGAAATCATAGAGATGACCAACGAGAAGATCGCAGTAGCTAAGCAGAAAATTCAGGAGGCACGGTCACGTCAGAAGAGTTACGCCGATAAGCATCGTAGGGATATACACTTTAACGTAGGAGATCACGTCTTCCTTAAGGTTTTGCTGGCACTTGGTGTTAGACGCTTCAGGATTAAAGGGAAGCTCAGTCCTCGTTTCATCGGACCGTTTGATATCATTGAACGAGTCGGTGAAGTATCTTACCGATTGGCGTTACCTCCGCAGCTTTCGCATGTGCACAATGTGTTTCATGTGTCCTCACTCAGAGGGTACCAGTATCATCACCTTCACATGGTTCAGTATCCACTGGAACAGATACGTGAAGATCTCACTTTTATAGAAGAACCCGAACGAGTTCTTGACAGACAAGAACGAGTCATGAGAAAGAAGACGATTCCATTCGTCAAAATTCTATGGAGGGATCATACCGAGCGAGAAGCCACTTGGGAAACAGAGGAGTCTGTCCGGGCTTCTTACCCTCATTTCATATTTTGATTTCAGGTATGTTCTTTTCCAGTTTACTTTATCTATATTTCAGGGACGGATTATTCTTTTTAGGGGGGAAGAGTTGTAAAACCCGCATGCTTTTACCATGCATAGTACCCTTAGGATCGTGTGTACTAGATTAAAACTTTCCTAATATAGCATGATTACGATTACGTGTTAGGAGTTTACGTATTACGTACGTGTTAGAACACGATAAGTATTTACCATGCACGATCACGTAATAATTATTTAACGATAATTAATCACGAACATGCGATCATGAAATCAGGAACGTAATTAAAACACGAACTATTATTAATTACGTATATATATTTATTACGAGCGTAATTATATATATTAGATCACGGTATTTACGTAACGAGAACATTTAAAACACGAACATAAATAATCACAAACGTGTAACTAAATAACGAGACACGGAAAAAGGTACGGGTGCCCCAAGTGAGGTCCCTACCCGCGGCCAACAAGGACAAATGGGCCAAGCCCATTTGTCAAAATTCCTAAAGGGGGTTATTTACTTTTTCACTACACAAATAAACTTTATAGAAGATTTTAAGAAAACCTAAAACCTCCTCCTTCCTTTGTCTCTTTGTGCCGCCACCCTACAAACACCATACAAGGTGATTTTTGATCTTTGATCTTGAAGTTTTGGTGATTGATCGTGTTTGTTCTTCGTCCTCTTGATCCATGAATTCGGTAAAACCTTTTTAAACCTCTTCTTTGATTTGATCTTTTTATAAATTATGAACATGTAATGTTTTTACAAAAACATAATAATTAAGCATAGATCTAACATGTTTTGGTGTTAAATATAATCAAAAGGTTATTTTTAAGGGGTGTTTGTTTTGGCCGCAGGCTGCAACCGAACCCGAAGGGGTTTCGGTTTGCCAAGCCGACCACCACCAAGACCATATGGTCTTGGTTGGTGCGTGTGGGTCCCACGGCAGCAAGGGAAACACGGGGTACCCCGAGTTGGTTCGGGGTACGGTGTTGATTTCATGTCCGGTTCATGTTTTTAGTCTAGATCCGGTTCTTGGTTTATGTTAGTTTTTTTTATGTTTATGATCTTAGGTTAAAAATTAAATTAATAAAAGATGTGATTAATTTAATAACATGACTTAGGTTATTTAATTATTAATGATCATGAAATTATTTTAACCTAAGTATTTATATATTTAAGACTTATAATTAATTAATTATTTTAAAACCATGAATATGATTAATTAATTAACATGACTTAGGTTATATTATTAGTATATAATAATACATATTTTAAGCTAAGTATTTAACTTATTTAATTAAAAACATGTTATACTTTAATTAAATATTATAACCTATAGTTTAATTAAATTACATGAAATAATTATTAAACTATACACTATACCATATGACTTAGAAATAATCATGAAAAACACTTAGGCTTATATACTTAGCTAATTTAACCGGCTTATTTCTAATTATGGAAACTTTCTATTTTTAGAAACTTAATTAAATAAGGCAGCTAATCTATTTATGGAAACCAGCTATTTTTAGAAACTTATTTATTTCAGGCAGCTAATCTAATTATGGAAACTTATTTATTTAAGGCAGCTACTCTATTTATGGAATTTTCTATTTTTAGAAACTTATCTTTTTTAAGCAGTAGATCTATTTTTGGAAACTTTCTATTTTTGGAAACTTTCTATTTTTGGAAACTTTCTATTTTTGGTAACTTTCTATTTTTGGAAACTTTCTATTTTTGGAAACTTTCTATCTTTGGAGACTTTCTATTTTTGGAAACTTTCTATTTTAGGAAACCTGCTATTTTTGGAAAGTTACTTATTATTACACAGTGAGTATAATAACACATGAAATACCAGAAATACTTAATCAGATTAAACAGAATATAAGATTTAACACAGCTTATGGCTTTAAAACAGTAAAACATGGCAAGAACACATAAAATAAGCTAAGACATGACATAAAACCAGCTATGTATTTAGTAAGCAGATACTTATTCATGTACGTATTTATGTAGCACTAGTGATTCGGAAGTAGGATTCTCGCAGTTCGTCTTTCTCGTTCACTGGACATAAGGTACAGATTCCCGTCCTTTCAGTATGGACATTCTTTCCTTATTAGGATTCCCCGTATGCAGCCAACTGTTTTCCTGTAGTATAAGTTATGTGTTTGATTTCTTATGTTTAATTAAGATTACCTATAGCCATATACATGCATGACCAGTTTCACCTAGTTATGGAGGTACCATGACCATAACATTAGAGGCACTGATGTTATGACTTCACCACGGCGGAGTGATTGCTCGTGGCGTCCCGTCAGCTTTTGGCCATTTATTTATATTTATCATGTGGGGCGTATGGGTGCATCCTAGTTACATGTTTTATTCAGGATTACATGGTGAATGTGGTGTGTGCCTTGCATCCTTCACAAGGAGCTGATCCCTCCTACCCAAAAACCAATATATTAAATTAGAGGCAGCCCCTCTAATTTGCATGATGAGGTCACCCCTCCTATTATTCATGCACGGTGGATTTTCATGACCTATATTGGCTAATGGTAAAATATGACAAACAGTTTTTATAAGATAAACATAAGACTTCAAACTATAAAACCAGTTTTATCAAGACTTAACCAGGTTACTCGGGACTTAGTTTTCTTCCGCTGTTATTATGTTATATGCTTATCCTATTCATGCTTTATTGTACATCCGTGCACTGAGCGTATTTGCTCAGCCGTTTTCCTTTTCTATGTTCCCAAAACGGCAGGTACTCAGGGACGCTCGTAGACACTAAGAGTACGTGCATATGGACTGGAAGCTGTCTAGCCTTCTTTACATTATGCATTTCCTTTCTTATGATACTTATGCTTTGGACATTGTTTAGTCCTTTCCTTTATTATACTATGTTTGTGTGTGATGAACTTTACTTTTGGACTACCGATGTTTGATTCCGGTATTTTCCTTTTTATGGTCAAGTAATGTTTAGACATTTTTCCTTGTATGCTTTGATGACACGCCATAATTACTGTGATATTTCCATTTCCAAAATGGGGTGTTACATTTTATCTTTTAATTTCTTCGTCTTTTCGACTTTGTCTCGGGATTTGACGAATGATAAAATGAACTCGTCTTCTAATTTTCTTCTTTTATTAGATTTGGTTCTTCGACTTCGTTAATCTTCCGTCTTTAGACTTTTTCTTTGATAAATCTTCAGAATAGGCCATTGACTTCCGTTCTTTTTGGACTCTTGATCTTTTGACTTCGTCTTTTGTCTTTTTCTTCGATAAAAGCCCGTGAAAGCCCTTGTTTTCTTCCTTTTTCATCTTTTGGTCCTAAAACACAACAAAAATACAAACCACGCATAATTCCGACTTTTACGACATCAAATACACGTTTTGGTCTTGTTTTTATTATAATTAAGTCGTAAAAGGATGGGTGTTTTCACGCCTATCATGTATGGTCAAGCTGCATGTGTTTTATTTGACACGGGTGCTACTCTTTCGGTCATTTCTACTGCTTATGCTAAGAATTTTAGGATATCCCCTATGCCACTAAAGAATGTACTAAACATTTCCACGCCTTTAACAGACCCTGTACGCATAACCCATGTATACAAGAGCCTTCCCCTATAGTTTGACGACAAGATTCATCTTGTTGACGCACTTCCGCTGGACATGAGTGATTTTGACATGATATTGGGCATGGACTGGCTATCCAAACATCATGCCACCATAGACTGCCATACATATCGGGTCATCTTCGGTGATGTAAATTCTCCAGAGTACATCCACAACGGGTTCGTACCCAGAAGGTCTGTATAAATAATCTCGACTTTGCAAGCACGTGCAGTACTTTCACATGGTTGTGAGGGCTATCTAGCTACTATTCATGACATGGATATTGAATCTCCATCAATTCAGAATCAACCAATAGTGTCAGAATTTCCAAACGTATTTCCAGAAGAACTTCCGGGCATACCACCTGCACGTGAAGTGGAGTTTAACATCGAGCTCATCCCAGGAGCTGAGCCGATTTCCCAGGCTCCTTATCGCATGGCTCCCATCGAGCTGAAGGAGTTGAAGGATAAATTGCAACAACTTTTTGAACGAGACTTCATTCGACCGAGCGCATCTCCATGGAGCGCACTGATCTTATTCGTAAAGAAGAAGGACGACAGTATGCGTCTTTGCATAGATTATCGCGAGCTCAACAAGATGACCATCAGAAATAGGTATCCTTTACCACGAATTGACGACTTGTTTGAGCAACTCCAAGGGGCCAAAAATTTCTCCAAAATTGATCTGAGGTCGGGCTATCATCAACTACAGGTTAAAGAGCAGGACATCGCTAAGACTGCTTTCCGTACACGCTATGGGCACTACGAATTTGTAGTCATGCCATTTGGCCTTACCAATGCTCTAACTATTTTCATGGATTTGATGAACATAATCTTCCAGGAATTTCTGGACAAGTTCGTCATTGTCTTCATTGACGACATCCTGATATTCTCTAAGTCCAAGGAGGAACACGAAGACCATCTTCGTACAGTATTACAGATTCTTCGCCAGAAGCAGCTGTATGCTAAATTCTCCAAGTGTGAGTTCTGGTTAGACAAGGTGGCGTTCTTAGGTCACATTGTATCAGTAGAAGGAATCACCATGGATCCAACAAAGGTTGAGGCTATTACCAAGTGGCCAAGACCGACATCAACGAATGAAGTTCGCAGTTTCCTAGGCTTAGCTGGTTACTACCGTAGGTTCGTACAGAACTTTTCCCGTTTAGCACTAGCATTGACCAAACTGATGCGAAAAGGGGAGAAATTCATCTGGAATAAAGAAAGAGAGAAGATCTTTGAAGACCTAAAGCATAAGTTAGTATCTGCACCGATTCTTACTCTCCCATCTGGTACAGGTGGATTTCGAATCTATAGTGATGCGTCAGTGAAGGGACTTGGTTGTGTTCTCATGCAACATGGGAAAGTGATCGCGTACGCTTCACGACATCTTAAGCCTTATGAGTGATGACGTATAGTCCCCAGCCGGGTCAGGAACCGGCCCACGGGTACTACCCGTATCTGGCCCATCACAGATGGGTGGGAATAATGTCATTTAAGCTTATGGGCTTGGATGAACAGTAACCGCACGCACGTGTGCGGCCCATGGCCCGGCAAGACCGGTACAGGGTTAGACAGAATCATATTCTATCTTTGAATATGATTCATCCCAAAGAAGAGGATATTCACTCACCATAATTGATATGAGCTAAAACTCATATCAATTTATCATCAAATAACCCTAAAACATGAAGCAAAATATCAATTTATCTTGTAAAAACAGTATTATGTGGTATGTTTGTGTTTGTGTACACTTGTGTAGGTAAAAGGATGCATTTTCAAGCAAACAAGGAATAATCAAGCTTAATTTGATGAAAAAGACAAAGAAGGATCAAAAGTGACAAGACTTTGAAAGTGCAAGGACCTATCTTGACAATCTGCCAAAGTTGAAGGACCAAAGTGTAAATATGTAAAAGTCAAGATCATAGTCAAATTTGGTCAACTCTCAAGTCAACTCAGTCAAAGGACTAAATTTGCCCACAACCAATTTATCTTGTAAAAACAGTATTATGTGGTATGTTTGTGTTTGTGTACACTTGTGTAGGTAAAATGATGCATTTTCAAGCAAACAAGGAATAATCAAGCTTAATTTGATGAAAAAGACAAAGAAGGATCAAAAGTGACAAGACTTTGAAAGTGAAAGGACCTATCTTGACAATCTGCCAATGTTGAAGGACCAAAGTGTAAATATGTAAAAGTCAAGATCATAGTCAAATTTGGTCAACTCTCAAGTCAACTCAGTCAAAGGACTAATTTTGTTCAAGAATGAAGTTTGAAGGACCAATTTTGCCAAAGAAATGAAGTTACAAGCTCAAAAATGCAATTTGCCAAAGTCAAGGGATCAATTCTGCCATTTTTAGAAAGTTAATACAAGTGTGATCCGTGTTTTAAGCTAAGGACCAATAAGAAGTCAGGAAAAAGAAACACTGGATTGCCACATAAGAGCATTTAATACCCACTAGCGCCGCCCTTCATAAATGAACAAATCACAACAGTGCAATCCGTGTGCACCCTTTTCAACCAATGAAGGCTTGACACGTGGCATCTTCAAACTAACAAAATTTCCAGGATCGGGTTAGAGCTAGAGTGGATTTCAAGGGAAGTGCTTAACATGAAACTTGCTCAAAATCACAAGACGAGTCCATTGGTCATAACCAATTAACCTGAAATCAACTCCACAAAGAATCCCCAATTTGAGTTCATACCTGCAAAATCAATTAAGCAGAATTATGACACGTGGAAGTCTGGGATTGGCTCCAACACGTCACCAACCCCAACTACTCCTCCTTTGAAGTCTATAAATAGCATGATTAGTCCTCATTTCTTGTAGTAGTTGTAAAGTGTGAAAACACACACACTTTCTTTTCCTTTCACCATTTCTAGATTTTAGCTTAACAACTCAAGAGTTTGACACACTCTTGAGTTATTTAGTTAGTTTGTAACCACTTAACAGCTTTGTAACAAGATTTCCATCAATAAAATTCAAATTCTTACTTTCCCGCCAAATCTCCTTACCTTCTTTACTGTTCATCTCCTACTACCATTGTTACTCTTGTTGCTGTTTTGAGTTTGTTATGATCATACCTTGATCATAACTGACTTTGTGTGAAGATTGTAGCTGTTTGATGATTTCAGTCCAAGTTCTAGCAGATTTGAAGAATTCAAGCCATTATGATGATTCCTGTTGATTTGTAGCTGTTTGATTGATTGTAGATAGTTGAATCTAGTGCTAAGGTGGTGGTTAGCACTAGACTAGAGAGTTCAACACTCCTCTACTTCTCAAAGGTTACTACAATAGGTGCAAACGCCTCTTGTTTTGGTTCCACTCAATTGTCAAAATGCATGCTCAATTCTAGTTAATTCTTGTTTGATTGTATGATAAAACTTGTTTAGCCTATTCTTGATTTGATACTAGTCAGTTTGTAGCTTAAGTGTAGCTAAATCTGCTTTTTGATTTGATATTTGTCTTAGTTCTTAGCTTAATTCAGTCATATTAAGCTTGCTTTACAATCTGAGTTCTAGTAGCTTTCAGTATTTGCAATTAGCTTTCATACATCTCATTTTGGTCACTGAACTTAGATTGATAAAGTTTTTCATTCAGTTTAAACTTGTACTCAAAAAGTCTTCACAAAATTCCAAAAAGATCAGCTTAAGTAGTGTTTGGCATTAGCTACTGTTTGATAATCAAGTTTAAGAAATTGCTTTATTTTGCTTGAATTTCAGTTACAAAGTCATTACTAAAGGTTTTGAGTCATTTTCAAGTCAATTGTTAAGTCAAAAAGGCAAATGGCATTGTAAAAGGTGTGGGTCATTTTCAGTCAGTTTAGTTCATAAAAAGTTGTCAAATTCATTTACTTAGCATTTACTTGTTTCTTAATGAATTCCATCAAACCAGTTCTCAAATCTAGGTCATAATATGAAGTTTCAGATTCCATAAGCATTTTGTACAGTATTCAGTAAACAAGTGGGAATAAGCAAAAATCTAAACTGATAAGCAAATGCATGTTTCTGTAAAGTTCAAACTGCTTTTTCATATCTCTCAATCCTATTCATAAACTAGTCAATTTTCTTTTACAAATTCACTTAGTTACTGCTTGTGGTTAATTTTTGAGATTTTGAGCTTTTTGAAAAAAGCTTGGTCAACGCTGGTCAACATAAGCCAAATTTTAGCTTATTTCAAATTCCAAGCTTATTACTGGATGATTTTTAACTAGACTTGATTTCCCGTTCATATTTTGAGCTCATTAATCAGTTTCATTATAAAAATCCAGTTGTGCATGTCTAGATTTCTTTAGAGCTTATTTTGTGCTTATTAGAAAGTGCTTATCAGAGATTTAGCCATTGTTAGCTTATTTCCTTTTACAGATCTAGCTCATTCTTGATTTTAAGCATTTTGCAAGTGGTTTGAATAATTTTGGTTGAGAAATAAGCTCAAACGAGCTTATTTGTTAATTAAACCCGTTTTTGCTTATAACTTTTCAAAAATTGCAACTTAGTCCCTAATGAATTAAACTAGTTTTAATTTTGGCTAAACTTGAAACTTTTTAGGGTTTTCTTTAATCAGATCCTTTAAGTTTGAAATTTGTTCAAAATCAGTTAGTTAGTTTTGGATTTGTTGAGAATTGGTTAGTAGATTGCATAGTTAACATTTTTGATCCTCATAGTTGACTGTTTTGACATTTTCAGTCCTTTTACTTGTTAGTTTTACAATTTGAACATTTATTTTTCATAGAATTTACAATTTCAGTCCTTTTAGTTGTAAAATTTACATTTTGAATTTTACTTGAATATATACTTGGTATTTGCACGATGTTTTACATATAAGTAGACAATATTTTTCAGTTTTGCAAGGCATTGTTTGAATTAGCAAATAGAATATCCAAAAACTATTAACAACCAAAAACAGTTAAAAACCCGATATTGTTAGGACTTTCAATTAGACAATAACTGAGAAAAACGAACTGCATTATACACAATTTCAAATGGCGCCGCTGCCGGTTCTTTGACTTTACGAGAGACTATCGATTGCCGGTTTTCATTGGCTTTTGGGATCCGTTCACCTTGTGAACGTTATTTTTACGTATCATAAATCAAAAACAAATAAAAAATCACAAATATAAAAATATATAAAAACTAAAAAATTAACAAAACAATTCTTTTCCTAAAGAATTGACCAAACAAATTAAAGAATCCAAAAAGCAATCTTTTTCCTAAGAGATTGCACCCAAAAATATATATTATTGGATTCTATCGGTTTTTATGTACATATAGTATTTTCTCTTAAAAAACTCATAAATACAAAAATATTTTCCATATATTATTATAAGTAAATACGTATACGTATAAGAACAACCAATCTACATATTCTCCATAAGTATTGCCAAGGCAATACACCGTGTTGAGGGGCGTTCCGGTCCTTGACACGTGTATCGATCAAACAAAATAAAGCAAGAATAGATAAATACTCTCAATAAGCAACAATTCGAAGAATACGAACATTTAAGTGAATAGAAAGGCGATGTGCTATAAAATGCCATCTAAGGGTCAATAGGTACTTAAGTGCTTCGCGCCACCTAACCCCCCGTTCACTTGTGAGTATTCTAAGAAGGAAGGCTTCATTGGGGGTCTTGCACCCAAGTAGTACATACATATATATTATTTTCTTGTGGATATTTCATATTGAAACTCGAAGAGGATAATCCTTTTCTCTTCAAAGTCACACGAGAGCTTCTCTCTCATTCCTCGTATTGAGTTGCATGCTCACTCGCGGGCGTGCACAAATACCGATTGGTGTACAACCTCTTCCTCCGAAAAGGAAGAAAAAGAGAAAGAGTAAGACCACCACCGTCCATCAAGCCGATCATGAGAATCGTGCTTTGATTCATCCACAACAAGAAGCCATGGCTGTCGATAAGCGTTCTTTGATGGAACGTTTGCAAACCAATCTTCATGGATATGCTAGTGCTATTAGGATTCCCGACATTCCCGCAAATACATTTGATCTAAAAACGGCTATGATTACTATGGTTTCACAAACACCTTTCTATGGAAACAAGAATGATGATCCTCATGATCACCTTAAGAGATTCCTTTCTCTTTGCAATACCATTAAGCATAATGGAGTTCCACATGATGCTATTAAGTTGATGTTAGTGCCATTTTCACTAGAGGGACAAGCTAAGCATTGGTTAGACACCCAACCATCCGATAGTATCACCACATGGGATGGTTTCACCATTAAGTTTTTGAACAAGTTCTTTCCTCCATCTAAGACCATGGCCTTGAGGAACTTAATTATAGGCTTTCAACAAAAACCTAGTCAATCCTTTAGTGATTCTTGGGAAGAGTATAGAGAGTTATTGAGGTGATGCCCTAACCATGAATTGGATGATGTTCACCAAATCAATACTTTTTATACTGGCCTTAAATCTCACCACCAAGATTCACTCAATGCTTCTGCGGGAGGGAATATTCTTCTTAAATCCATGCAAGAGGCCGTGGACATCATTGAGACTAAAGCAATGGTTCAAACAAACTCTCAATTTGAAGAAAGGGTTCATGTTATCCAAAACACTTCTCAAACATCTTGTGATAACCAATTCCTTAAATATCACCAAGAGATCATTCAACAAGTCAAACAAGGTCAACAAGAAATGACTCAAGAGATAGTTCAAGCCCTTAAGACCTTTTCATTGAACAATTCTTCAAATAATGTGAATGTCATTACTCTTTCTTGTGTAACTTGTGGAGGTCCCCATTCTTATGAACAATGTGATAAGGTGCAAGTTTATCAAGGGGAATGCTATGCTTACCAAGACGAACATCGTGAACACTTCAAGCCAAATATCAATCCAAATAATCTTTCTTACAAGTCCCAAAATTACCTTACTCCACCGGGATTTCCACCCCAACCACCCACCCAAATTCAACAAAATCCTCCTCAAATTTTACAAAGGAATCAAGGGCAAAGACCACCTTACCAAGGGAATAACTATAAGGCACCCAATCATTTTCAACCTCAAGGAAATAACTTATATCCACCAAATCAAGGATTTAATGCTCAACCTCCACCTTTCCAACCTCAAGGTCTTCAAGGAAATGTGTCACAAGATTATAACACAATAGATTTCTTTCACAAAATGAATCAAGAGAATGAAAGGAGGTTCCAAGCTATTGAGAAGAAAATGAATGACCAAATGAAACGTATATCGGATGAACAAACCAATAGGCTTTTAATGGCATTAAATCAAAGACCACAAGGAGCTTTACCTTCCAACACACAAACAAATCCAAGGACAAATGTCAATGCTATTACAACGAGGAGTGGAAAAACAACAAAGGATCCTTCACCTCCTAACCTCCTATTGTTCCATCCACTTGTGCTCCTACTTGTGACACGCCTTCTACATCTACTTCACCACCTCAAAATGCTCCCATTCACTCAAACACACCTTCTCAACCCATTCTTACTTCTCCTTTACCTTCCACACCTCCCAATGAAGAAGCTAACAAAGACAAATCTTCCACTACAACACCTATTCCACCTACACCAAAACCTACTCTTTCATATCCTTCAAGGTTGAAAAAGGACAAGTTAAAGAACAAGGATGACATCCAAGTCTCCAATTTCTTAAGGATGTTCAAGCAACTTAACATCAATATATCCTTTGCGGAAGCTCTTGCTTATATGCCAAAGTTTGCTAAGATGTTCAAGGATTTACTCGCCAACAAAGAAAAATTGGTTGATTTGCCCAACACATCCCTTAATGAAAATTGTTCCACCGTGCTACTTAAAACCTTACCAACAAAACTTGGAGATCCGGGGCGCTTCTTGATACCTTGTAATTTTCCCGGTGTTGAAAATTGCATGGCTTTCGCGGATCTAGGGGCAAGCATTAACCTCATGCCTTTATCGGTTTGGAAAAACTCTCTCTTCCCGAGCACACTCCCACTAGGATGACTCTTGAATTAGCCAACCGAACCATAGCTTACCCCGTAGGTATAGCGGAGGATGTGTTTGTAGGTGTGGATAAGTTTACGTTTCTGGCCGATTTTTTAGTGGTTGATTATGACATGGATCCTAGAGTTCCTTTGATTGTTGGTAGACCGTTTTTAAGAACTGGCCGTACTTTGATAGATGTGGCGGAAGGAGAACTAATTATGAGAGTAGAAGATGAGAAAGTGGTGTTTAAGTTAGGGAAAGTTTGTGATAGGAAAGAGGGTAAAGAGTATAGACCTTGTGAGACTATTAACATTGTTGATGTGCTAGATGAGGTGTGTGATGAACACTTTCATGATGCTTGTAAGAGTACTAGTGATGAGATGCCCCATGTTGAAACCGTGGCCTCAATTGCTCCCTCTTTAACACCTTTTGGAGAGAGTGATTTCCTCTTAGAGGAATTTGAGTCAAACTTTCTTGGTGATGATGATTCTCCCATTAATTGGGAAGAAGATATTCTTACTATCCAAAAGTTGCTCAATGAGGACCCTATTCCTTCTCCTATTCCACAAGAAGTTACCATTGAGGAACCTTCCATAGTAAAACCTTCCATAGAGAGTCCACCTCCAATTGAACTTAAGGACCTTCCATCCCACTTAGAGTATGCTTTCTTAGAGGGCAAAGACCAATTACATGTGATCATTGCTAAAGAGTTGAAAGAGGATGAGAAGAAGCAACTTATTGAAGTCCTTAAGAAACACAAGAAAGCCTTAGCATGGAAAATATCCGACATAAGGGGAATTGATCCACATTTTTGCACACACAAAATCCTTATGGAGGATGACTACAAACCCGCCATTCAAAGTCAAAGGAGAGTTAACCCAAAAATCCATGAGGTTATTAAGAAGGAAGTGATTAAACTCTTAGATGCGGGTATGATTTACCCCATTTCCGACTCTCCATGGGTTAGCCCGGTTCATTGTGTTCCAAAGAAGGGTGGAATCACCGTGGTGCCTAATCAGAACAATGAGCTTATTCCTACGATACTTGTCACCGGTTGGAGAGTTTGTATTGATTATAGAAAACTCAATGAGGCGACTAGGAAAGACCATTTCCCATTACCTTTTATGGATCAAATGCTTGAACGCTTAGCGGGAAATGAGTACTATTGCTTTCTTGATGGCTTTTCGGGTTATTTCCAAATACCAATTGACCCTAAGGATCAAGAAAAGACCACATTCACTTGTCCCTACGGTACATTTGCTTACAAGAGGATGCCTTTTGGCTTATGTAATGCACCGGGGACGTTTCAAAGGTGCATGATGGCGATTTTCCATGACATGATAGAGCAAACTATGGAGGTTTTTATGGAAGACTTTTCCGTCTTTAGAAATTCATTTACCTCATGTCTCACCAATCTTGAGAGAATGCTTAAGCGTTGTGAGGAAACACGTTTAGTGCTTAATTGGGAGAAATGTCACTTTATGGTGAAAGAGGGAATTGTTTTAGGACACAAAATATCTAACAAGGGATTAGAAGTGGATCGAGCTAAAATTGATGTTATTGCTAAGCTTCCCCCACCCACCTCGGTTAAAGGTGTGAGGAGTTTCTTAGGTCATGCGGGATTTTATAGGCGCTTTATACAAGATTTTTCTAAGATAGCTAGACCGATGACTCATCTCTTGGAAAAAGAGGCTCCTTTCATTTTTAACCAAGATTGTTTGGACTCTTTTGAGACTCTTAAGGAGAAATTGACTAAGGCTCCCGTTTTGGTTTCTCCAAATTGGGAATTACCTTTTGAGCTTATGTGTGACGCTAGTGATTATGCGGTGGGGGCCGTCTTAGGACAAAGAGTTAATAAGCATTTTCAACCTATACACTATGCGAGTAAAACCATGACCGGTGCACAAGTTCATTACACTACCATGGAAAAAGAGTTGCTTGCTATAGTATATGCTTTTGAGAAGTTTAGACCATACCTTGTGCTTTCCAAAACCATAGTGTATACGGATCATTCCGCTCTCAAGTATCTTAAGACAAAACAAGATGCTAAGCCTAGGCTTTTGAGATGGGTTTTGTTGCTTCAAGAGTTTAAGATAGAAATTCGTGATAAGAAAGGGGTCGAGAATTTAGCGGCGGATAACTTGAGTAGACTTGAGCATCCTTTTCAAGGAGATTTGCCACATCAAGAAATCAATGAATCCTTTCCATTAGAGGAGCTCATGTCTATCGCTTCCCAAGAGGATTCCACTCCTTGGTTTGCGGATATCGCAAACTATCTTGTGGGCAATGTGCTTATTGAGGGTCTTACTTATCAACAAAAGAAGAAATTTCTTAAGGAAGTTAAGTACTACTTTTGGGATGATCCTTATCTTTTTAGGCAATGTGCGGACCAAATCATTAGACGGTGTGTAGATGGGCCCGAGGCATTTAAGATCTTAGAAGCGTGTCATAAAGGACCTACGGGTGGACATTTTGGGCCCAACTATACCGCCAAGAAAGTCTTTGATTCGGGTTACTATTGGCCTTCCATTTACAAAGATGCCCATGAAATGGTGAAATTTTGTTATGTGTGTCAAAGACAAGGAAAAATTACGCAACGTGATGAGATGCCACAAAATTTTATTCAAGAGTGTGAGATATTTGATGTGTGGGGCATTGATTTCATGGGACCTTTTCCATCCTCTAAGGGAAACAAGTATATACTTGTAGCGGTGGATTATGTGTCAAAATGGGTGGAGGCTAAAGCCTTACCTACCAATGATGCTAGAGTTGTTGTGAAGTTTTTGAAACAATTGTTTGCTAGATTTGGTGTACCTCGGGCCATCATAAGTGATCGTGGTACGTACTTTTGTAATGATCAATTCACGAGAGTTATGAAGAAATATGGAGTTAATCATAGACTTTCTACCGCGTATCACCCTCAAACAAATGGTCAAACCGAGGTCACAAATCGTGGTTTAAAGAGAATTTTAGAGAGAACGGTGGGAGAGCATCGTGCTTCTTGGTCGGATAAGCTTGATGATGCTTTGTGGGCGTTTAGGACGGCTTTTAAAACACCAATTGGTTGTACTCCTTATAGGCTTGTCTATGGAAAAGCGTGCCACCTCCTATTTGAGTTAGAACACAAGGCATCTTGGGCTCTCAAGTGGGCTAACTTTGATTTAAACCAAGCCGGTTCCCATAGGAAAGATCAACTCAATGAGATGGATGAATTGAGAGCCAATGCCTATGAAAATTCTTTGCTTTACAAGGAAAAGACTAAGAAATTGCATGATGCTAAGATCAAGAATCGTGAGTTCAAAGTTGGAGAGCCGGTTCTCCTCTTTAACTCAAGGTTGAAACTTTTTGCGGGCAAGCTTAAGTCGAGATGGTCCGGTCCATTCACTATTGCTCAAGTGTTTCCATATGGAACTATTGAGTTGTCCCAACCCGATGGTCCAAATTTTTAAGTGAATGGTCACCGTGTTAAGCATTACTTTGGGAAGGACATTTCCGTTGAAATGATCCAAGAGATCCCCATTTTCCCCATGAATTGATTCATTGAGGGACGAGTCGAGCTAGAGACTCATTAACTCAAGCATCGTATAACTAGGTTTAGAGTGTTGTAGGTTAGAAATAAAGGTATAGACTTGGAGATAAGTGTAGGGGAGACCTTCTTTTGTCTTCATGATTGTTTGTAGGGTTGCTCACTCATTTCATGCTTTGGAGCTTATGGAGGAGGCCCTTGTATCCGGTTCACTTCGTTACTATTGTGATCTATCATTGACACCTTGTGCTTAAACATGATTTCACTAATAGTTGTCCTTTTCTTAACTTGGGTTAATCAAAGTCTATTCATTGTCATAAGTGTAGGGGAAGTTTTTATACTTCCATGCTCTTAAACATTGAGGACAATGTTTAGCTTAAGTGTAGGGGGGGGGGTATTCTATCGAAGTGACCTTACCTAGAACTTGTCATTGTCTTTCATGATAACATGGAAAATTGGATTTTCAAACATTTTTCAAATTTTTGATCTACTTTGGCCACCAAAAATATGCATTCATAATTTTTGCATTAATCATTTTTCATTTGCATATCACATTTGCATTGTATATATTTCTTCTTTATGTTTCATCAAAAATATATAAAAAGAAAAAATATAATAAAACATGGTTTCAACAAGTTTAGACTTCTTTGACATATTAGGCCCACCATGGATATTTTGACTCAACCCAAGTTTGCTTATCTTAGCATTCTCTAGCTAGTATCCTTATCCATGTAGTCCTTCATTGGTCTATTAGTCTAAGCATCCATCACTCTCATTAATTGAGATTTTAAATTTGTGGAGAATGGGAAATGATAGAGTTGAAGCAAGTATAAAAGGGCTAGATAAACTTCATGATAATTACTTGTGGCTAAACTCTTCTCTTCTTAACCTCTATTTTCTTCGCATGTATATATGTTAATAAATAATCAAGAACGGTTTTAATCGATTTGTAATCTCTTATGCATTTTTGCCTAATCATTCTTGGTTGATATAAGTACGTCTTAAGATCCTAAGTTAGAACATTTTATGTGTAATAGACTTATGTCATGCTCAATATTTAGCGGGTGTTTTTCCTTTTATTTTTTTCAAATTTCTTAGTGAGGAATAAAGAAAAATAAGAGCGGCTTATGAAAAAAATGAGTGGCTAGAAAAAAAAGAAAAATAAATAAATAAATAATAATAATACAAGACTCCCAAGAGGGGCAGTGTGGTGTTAATTATAGTGACTATTGAGTTCCAATATTACCTTGATGGGTTGCGGGGATTCAATAGATTTCTCCAATCCAATATTACCTTGACGGGTTGCGGGGTTGAAGATCCAAAGTCTCAAAAAGATGGCGGATGTAAATTATTGTGTGAGTTTTATTTTTTTCTTTCCTTAGCGAGTGTGTAGCTACTTATGAAAGCATGACATGAGGATTTTACACATAAGGCGAATGACTTATTACTCTTGAAACGGACTTGTATTAATTGTGAGCGGTTTTTCAAGTAATGGATGAGAGGATTACTTAGGATTAAAACCGTGCTTCCTTATTTTTGGATTTTGCACTTCTTTTACTTCACACTTGAATAAATGACAAATTTGCCCACAAGCAATTTGCTCAAATAATAACCGGTTCCACATTTAATTGTCATGAATAAGTTGATGCACTTTTTACTTGTGAATGCAATGATCCCATTTTTAAGCTTGGTATGGGGAAAGTGAAACTTGAGGGTGATAAATGTCCATGGTACCCAAGCCCTAATCAAAGTCATTGAATTCTTTATGAGTTATTTCCATCAAAACCATTTCAAGAAAAACCAAAAAGATATAGATAGAATTGTATTTTGTTCATTGCATTGTTAAAAGTCAAAATCATGCATCATGTAGTTTAGAGTAGTGTAGATGCATTTCATATGGCCAAGGAGGATTAATTATGAGGAGAATGTAAATTTGTGCTTTAAAATAGATATTACTGCATGAGGACATGACAATGTTCAAGTGTAGGGGATTTGATATGAGCTAAAACTCATATCAATTTATCATCAAATAACCCTAAAACATGAAGCAAAATACCAATTTATCTTGTAAAAAACAGTATTATGTGGTATGTTTGTGTTTGTGTACACTTGTGTAGGTAAAATGATGCATTTTCAAGCAAACAAGGAATAATCAAGCTTAATTTGATGAAAAAGACAAAGAAGGATCAAAAGTGACAAGACTTTGAAAGTGCAAGGACCTATCTTGACAATCTGCCAAAGTTGAAGGACCAAAGTGTAAATATGTAAAAGTCAAGATCATAGTCAAATTTGGTCAACTCTCAAGTCAAATCAGTCAAAGGACTAATTTTGTTCAAGAATGAAGTTTGAAGGACCAATTTTGCCAAAGAAATGAAGTTACAAGCTCAAAAATACAATTTGCCAAAGTCAAGGGATCAATTCTGCCATTTTTGGAAAGTTAATACAAGTGTGATCCGTGTTTTAAGCTAAGGACCAATAAGAAGTCAGGAAAAGGAAACACTGGATTGCCACATCATAGCATTTAATACCCACTAGCGCCGCCCTTCATAAATGAACAAATCACAACAGTGCAATCCGTGTGCACCCTTTTCAACCAATGAAGGCCTGACACGTGGCATCTTCAAACTAACAAAATTTCCAGGATCGGGTTAGAGCTAGAGTGGATTTCAAGGGAAGTGCTTAACATGAAACTTGCTCAAAATCACAAGACGAGTCCATTGGTCATAACCAATTAACCTGAAATCAACTCCACAAAGAATCCCCAATTTGAGTTCATACCTGCAAAATCAATTAAGCAGAATTATGACACGTGGAAGTCTAGGATTGGCTCCAACACGTCACCAACCCCAACTGCTCCTCCTTTGAAGTCTATAAATAGCATGAATAGTCCTCATTTCTTGTAGTAGTTGTAAAGTGTGAAAATACACACACTTTCTTTTCCTTTCACCATTTCTAGATTTTAGCTTAACAACTCAAGAGTTTGACACACTCTTGAGTTAGTTAGTTAGTTTGTAACCACTTAACAGCTTTTTAACAACATTTCCATCAATAAAATTCAAATTCTTACTTTCTCGCCAAATCTCCTTACCTTCTTTACTGTTCATCTCCTACTACCATTGTTACTCTTGTTGCTGTTTTGAGTTTGTTATGATCATACCTTGATAATAACTCACTTTGTGTGAAGATTGTAGCTGTTTGATGATTTCAGTCCAAGTTCTAGCAGATTTGAAGAATTCAATCCGTTATGATGATTCCTGTTGATTTGTAGCTGTTTGATTGATTGTAGATAGTTGAATCTAGTGCTAAGGTGGTGGTTAGCACTAGACTAGAGAGTTCAGCACTCATCTACTGCTCAAAGGTTACTACAATAGGTGCAAACGCCTCTTGTTTTGGTTCCACTCAATTGTCAAAATGCATGCTCAATTCTAGTTAATTCTTGTTTGATTGTATGATAAAACTTGTTTAGCCTATTCTTGATTTGATACTAGTCAGTTTGTAGCTTAAGTGTAGCTAAATCTGCTTTTTGATTTGATATTTGTCTTAGTTCTTAGCTTAATTCAGTCATATTAAGCTTGCTTTACAATCTGAGTTCTAGTAGCTTTCAGTATTTGCAATTAGCTTTCATACATCTCATTTTGGCCACTGAACTTAGATTGATAAAGTTTTTCATTCATTTTAAACTTGTACTTAAAAAGTCTTCACAAAATTCCAAAAAGATCAGCTTAAGTAGTGTTTGGCATTAGCTATTGTTTGATTATCAAGTTTAAGAAATTGCTTTATTTTGCTTGAATTTCAGTTACAAAGTCATTACTAAAGGTTTTGAGTCATTTTCAAGTCAATTGTTAAGTCAAAAAGGCAAATGGCATTGTAAAAGGTGTGGGTCATTTTCAGTCAGTTTAGTTCATAAAAAGTTGTCAAATTCATTTACTTAGCATTTACTTGTTTCTTAATGAAATTCCATCAAACCAGTTCTCAAATCTAGGTCATAATATGAAGTTTCAGATTCCATAAGCATTTTGTACAGTATTCAGTAAACAAGTGGGAATAAGCAAAAATCTAAACTGATAAGCAAATGCATGTTTCTATAAAGTTCAAACTGCTTTTTCATATCTCTCAATCCTATTCATAAACTAGTCAATTTTCTTTTACAAATTTACTTAGTTACTGCTTGTGGTTAATTTTTGAGATTTTGAGCTTTTTGAAAAAAGCTTGGTCAACGCTGGTCAACATAAGCCAAATTTTAGCTTATTTCAAATTCCAAGCTTATTACTGGATGATTTTTAACTAGACTTGATTTCCCGTTCATATTTTGAGCTCATTAATCAGTTTTGTTGGAAATACGTTTTTACGTATTTAGAAAGGATCGGTCACTCCAATGATATTGGGCTCGTGATCCAATATAGCCCATATAGCCCACATGTAGGGTGGGCTATATAAACCCCCCTCGTAGCATGTTAGGAGGGGTTGTTTTTTCACTTTCATTCATTAATCACATTTTATCTTTTCTTCTTCATCCTCTCATTTCTCTCTCTTCTTTCTCTCTTTAAGTTTCTCATTTATCATCCATTTAATAGATAATCCACACAATGCTAAATCCTTAGAAAACTAAGATCCTACAATTGGTATCAAGAGCATGGTTGATTCTTTGGATTAGCACGTTTTATTTATTGATTTGGTGGTAATTTTTTCTTCTTCTATAATATTTCTTTCCTTCGTCTATTTTCTCTTAAAAATTTTATCCATTTTCAAATTTTAATCCATTTTTTATATATTTTTCAGTCTTGTCTTTCTGTTTAGCCAACTTCATTTTTAAATTTAAAGATATTTTATCACTTTTTATTATCCTATCTTAATCCTTATTTAAGTAGTTGTTTACGGTTTTCAATTTTTTTGTTCTTTATGTTTTGTTTTTTTTCAACATTTTGTATCTGAAAAGGGTATTGTATTCCGATGCTTTCTCTTGTTGCCAGTATTCCGATGCTTTCTCTTGTTGCCAGTATTACGATACTTTGATATATCGATCGCAATAACCGAAAGGTTCTACTTTGCGATCACCTTATTCCGACACTCTTATTCCGACGGTTATTCCGATCGCCTTGTTGCGATCGTGATTGCGACAGGTTTAAGGTAAAGTAGAGACGAAACTCTGCCCAAATTTTTTCAGTCACATTGCGATGGTGAGATTTTGTTTTAGACATTGTGATGGTGACTTTTTAGTATTGCGATAGTATGAAAATTATTGCGCTAGAAATTATTACACATAGCGATGGAAATTCTTTCAAAACTTGGACTGGAAATTATTTTTGACCAACACAATTAGGACCTAACCTGACTTGACCAAAACCAAATCAAGACTCGACAACACCCTCAAAACCCACAATACTTTCGACTCCCTCAAAACCCTCGACGCACACACAACTCACAAAGACTCGAGACTCAATACAACCTCAACAACCTCTCGTCTAAATCATCTCTCGTCTCACACAACTCTCAACTCTCAAATCCAACACATCTTCTCGTCTTACCCAAACCCACTCCACTCGAAGACACAGCCTTGAAAAACATAGCCTCGAAGACACTCGACCTCTGACTTTTACCCACATCGACCTAAACACACTCGACTCACTGTTTCGTTTTCTCGACTGACTCAAACCTCTCATCCTCGACTTGACTTAAATATCGACCCACAAACACAAACACCCACCCTCGACTCAACTCACACAGACTCTCTACCAAACTCGACACCTCTCGAACCAAACTGACACCCTCGAACCCCACACCCTCATCAGACTTGAAATCAAAGAAATTCATCTCGACATTAAACAAACACCCCCCTCACAATCATCGACACAGACCCACAAGAGTCAAACCAACCTACGACTCTTAAACTCACACTCACCCTCACAGACTCTTTCACAAACTCTTTCCCAAACTATGACCCACGACCCAAAAACCTCGACAACACCGAAACAGACTTAACTCCACACCAAGACTCTACCAAAACCTACAGACCCACATCAGTCTCTACACACAACTCCAGATTCAAAGACGAAAACTACAACCAAAAACACTTATTTTTCACGACACTCTCTTCAACAAAAGACCCTCAAGACAAAAAGATCTCAGTATTCAAGTATCATCGATCATACCGAATAAAATACCTACCTGAGATCTTTCTGAAAAAGATCTTGAAGCTGCTCGGATTGAGATCATCTTGAAGATTTAAATTCATCTTGTTTTTTTTTTTGGTAAATGATTTGAAAGTTTCTGTTGATAGGAGTTTAGCTTTGATTATTATTTGAGGTTGTTTGAGATAGGGTATTCAACAGAAAGAGATGGAGGCGTTTTTATCTAGAAGTGTGTGAGTGGAGCGGAGGTAACAAAGAGAAAAGTTAGGATTTAATGTGAGAAAATTTTGGGATTAATTGGTCTTGGTTTATATACGGCCTTTTGGGTGTTGTTTGCCACGTGTGTGGTGCAGTACTGATAAGTATTGACTAGTGGGGGTTTCGGAGAAACCAAAGTAAATTGGGAATTTTGACCAAGCCACGTTTTCAACATATCTGCCACGATTTTAAATTGTGTGTCTGTATTTTATTTCGTCTACGTTTAAATATTGTGAGATTTAAATATTGTGTATTTTTTTGTGAGATTTTGTGAGGTGTACGTTTGTTTTTATTTTATTTTAAATAATGTGTCTTTATTTTATTTCGTGTAAGTGAGATTCGTATTATTTGTCTAGGGGTATTTCGACTTGGGTCGAGGTTACTTACTTTGTAAAACCGAGGTAATTGGATCTATTAGTATCGGGTTTGTTATATCATCGTTTAGCCGACAAAAATTGCTGAGAAAACAGTTATATCACCAAACGAGGATTTTTTAACAGTTTTTTACGGATTTTTCGTTGGTTTTGTCATATCCCGTGAATTTCCATCTCTAAGTTTGTTCACGAATTGTAAGATTCCGGATACAACTACAATCACGATCATTTTTCATCATAATTCAATGGAGTCTTTGAATTCGAAATTTCAAGAGGGAGACTTGCATCACATGCAAAACACAGCTAGAGAAAGTGGTATAATTTCATGTCAAGTACTTCAGTCACATCTTAGGACTATTGCATGGGTTCAAGGAGGAAGCGAATTTGTGACACTCTTTGGTCAACATCATTATACATTCATCGATTCACTATGTCTTAACATGAACCACCTAGCTGAGCAACTTCACAAAGAAGACTTTAATCACTCTGCATCAGAAACTGCATATCAGGCTCTTGTGACACAACTCACGCCTTTCCTCCAATTCAATATCATCACGTCTGACAATTCAGGGATATGCCGGTCATTTCTTCAATACACACAGAACGATGTTAAAGATTTCCGTGATAAACTGTTGAAATTTATGACATCGGTTTCGTCTTCGATTTATGAAAGATCCAAACTTCACCAAGTGTATGATAATGGAGTGCAAGAATCTATGATGCAGATACAAGAGAAGAATGGTCATACGGTTGACAACTTGGAGCATAACGATGGCAAGAGCACGGAATCAGGAGGACAACATGATACCAGTGGCACGTCAGGCAATGTTCACGAGATCTCTTTTGATGACACCTTACCCGTTAATGACGAAGAGCCTGCAGACATGGTACAATGTAATGTTGATGATGTATATGCTGATGAAATACCGCATATTGAGCATTCTGAACCTAACTATGACAAACATGGGATGGAAAAGAGTGATAGACATACCACTTCTGATTCATCCGATGTGAGTCATAATGGGGGAGAAAGTGTTCAAAATGCTAAACATCATGATAAGTGCTTTATGACTGCTACGTTAACCAATTCTGCTTCTAGGATTAAAGAGCTTGAAATGATTTTAGCTCAGCAATCAAAAGAACTTAAGGATGCCAAAATTGAATTTTCGAAGAAAACGGAGAAATTTGAAACATATTTTGAAAAACTTGAAAAGTCAAACGTTGTTCTTGAACGAAAATTGGATCAAACAGTTCTAGATTCTAAAGCTGAAAAGGATAATCTTTTGAAACAAATTAAGTTGCTTGAATCTAAGTTGGCATCCCAAGATGAATTGTTCAAAGAAAATGAGACCTTAAAGGCTCAAGTACAGGAAAAGGTCTTTGCTATAGCTGCGTTGAAAAATGATTTGCGAAAAACTAAAGGACCTAGTGTGGACACTAAGCTTGAAAAACCATCAATCTTGGGGAAACCGCCTACAAATCAGTTCGTCAGACAACCGACTGTCAGACAACCTACTGCATTTAGATCCGAGTGATCACAATCCTCGAGACTGCGGTTTGCCTCCCAAGTTGATATGGTTCATCTTTCTAGAACAGTCACTCCACCATCTAGGCCCAATGTGACTAAAACAACTTTTGCAAGACCTAATTACATGATTGCCTCTAATTTCCCTAGACATAGTCCAAAGAATACGTCTAGAACTAGTTCAAATGACGTTCGCCATACTGTTGGTCTAAGGGAAGCTAAGCAAAAGACACAAGTAAGAGATAGGAATCTCAAACCTAGTCAGATGCCTTCTATTTTACCCAACATTGCTAACCGTAGCATGTCACATCCTAGGAGCATCAATCAATCATCTAGGAATTCTAGATCTTACTCGGACATTAAATATGCTACTTGTAAAACATGTAGAAAATGTGTCTTTACGGCAAATCATGATTCTTGTATCAAAAAACTACTTAATGAGGTGAACTCCCGTGCTAGAGTTAAATCCCAGTGGGTTGCCAAAATCAAACCCATTGGTAAAGTGTGGCGCCCCACTGGTAGAACTTTCACCCTTGTAGAAAACGAGTGCCCTTTAACTAGGATAGTCTCCAATTCTATTAAGACTACTAGGGAGGAAATTGAAAAGGAGGATGCATCACCTAAGCATAAACTTAAGGTTTTCTATAAAAGGAAACGTTTACCAGCTAAGACAAGTGAATCATCTCCTCAGAACACCTCTAGCACAAGAAAAGAAAACTGTGAACCCCCACTTGCTTCTAAGATAGATATCGCCAACCCATATCAAAGCATGCAAATTCCAAATGAGAATGCAGGTACCAAAGAGGATGTTCCAAAAGAACGAAGCGGTCCAATCATTGTATACCATTCAATTAAGGACACTCTCAGAGTTTGGTTGCTAAAGAAGCTGATATCTAAGAAACAAGTGTCTCAGGGGATTTCCAGTTAAGCTTAAAGTGCAAAAGGACTTATAGTCACATCACAGACTATAACTCGCTCTTCAAAGAAAGGAAAGTTTATCGCTGATGGTAAACTTATCCTAACAACGAGAAATTAATTTTTCTCGGGCATGAGCTTATATCAAAAACATTCCAAGTTTTTAAGCTCATGCACATTGGCTCCTCGTTAAATGACAGACGACGACCCGGACTTCAGAGACAGGGAAGTTTATCTACGCAACGATAACTTACCCTCTTAACAAGAAATTAAGTTTTCTTGGACACGAGCTTATACTAAAACCATTCAAAGGTTTTAAGCTCGTGTATATGGTTTATCATTAAATATCTGATGGTAACCCGTGCATCAAAGAAAGGAAAGTTTATCGCCGATGATAAACTTATCCTAACAACGAGAAATTAAGTTTTCTCGGGCATGAGCTAAAATTGAAAACATTCGAGGTTTTTAAGCTCATGCACAAGGACTTACAGTCACATAACAGACTGTAACTCGCTCTCAAAAGACAGGAAAGTTCATCCCGACGATGACTTATCCTCAAAAACGAGAAATTAAATTTTCTCGGACACGAGCTTACATTTAAAACTATTCAAAGGTTTTAAGCTCGTGTAAAGGACTTATAGTCACATCACAGACTATAACTCGATCTTCAAAGAAAGGAAAGTTTATCGCCGATGGTAAACTTATCCTAACAACGAGAAATTAATTTGTCTCAGGCATGAGCTTATATTAAAACATTCCAAGTTTTTTAAGCTCATGCACCATGGCTCCTCGTTAAATGACAGACGATGACCCGGACTTTAGAGACAGGGAAGTTTATCCACGCAACGATAACTTACCCTCAAAACGAGAAATTAAGTTTTCTCGGACACGAGCTTATCCTAAAACCATTCAAAGGTTTTAAGCTCGTGCATAAGGCTCATCATTAAATGTCAGATGATGACCCGATCTTCAAATTAAGGAAAATTTATCGCCGATGATAAACTTATCCTCACAACGAGAAATTAATTTTTCTCGGGCATGAGCTTATATTAAAAACATTCGAAGTTTTTAAGCTCATGCACAATGACTTACAGTTAAATATCAGATTGTAACTCGGACTTCAATTTTAGGAAAGCTTATCTTTAAAGATAGCTTATCCTCGTAACGGGAAATTAAATTTTCTCGGTCATGAGCTTGTATTAAAACATTCCAGGTTTTAAGCTCAGAAAGGAAAGTGAATCTTTTAAATAAGAGAACTTTTCCTCATAACGAGAAATTCACCTTTCTCGGTCATGAGCTTTACGTTAAAACATTCAAAGTTTTTCAAGCTCATGAAAACGACTTCTAAGTAAATGTCAGCTTAGAACTCGTTCTTCAATTAAAAGGAAAGTTTATCGCCGATGGTAACTTATCCTTAACAACGGGAAGTTTACAACTTCTCGGACTTGAGCTCGTTTTGTAAGATATTCAACATCTTAAGCTCAAGTAATTGGTTTTCAAAACGTTGAACACAATTTTTCGAGAATTTCTCATAAAGGTTTTCTAAATCTTTCAAAATTGTGTGTTCAAAAAATAAATAAAAATATTTTGATAAAAAGAGCATGTCTTCTGGAATCGATAATATTTACGATACTAGAAATGTCATTCAATAATGACACGGGGTTGTAAATAAAGTTCGAGCAGAAGTTCAAATGTTTTAAAACATGCTCAAAATGGTTTGCTATTATTTCAGATAGTAACCCGTTTTTCATAATCAAGTCAAGCATTTCACCGGAAAGCTTTGACTCAACAACGGGATTTAATTTTCTCGGGCATGGTTTACTTTACAACCATGTAAGGGATTGTGTTTACTTTATAACACAATCTAACACGGATATATGTACGTGTCAGTGCATTTATTTGTTAAAACAAGAGAAATCTTGTTTTTTATGAAGTTATCATCTCTTCCAACCGTAGCAATTTACAATTGATATCTACATACTCGACGATGCGACTACTCAAACGGCGACTGCAACTCTTTCAATAGAACACGGGTCAGCAATTGAGGGGGAGCAATTGTCCAGCAATCAGAATCGTTGACGCTAAAAGTGCCAAGTTCACATGTTGGTGTCAAGACAAAGATATCAATCATACACATGGAGTAAAGAGATAACTTCAGACATGATGAGGCGACCAACATTCGTGAACAAGAACCATGTGCTTCTTTCATATGATGTTCTCCATCATTCAGGTCCAACCTCATAAATTGCTAATCTTGTGAATACATTATCATATATGATCTTTGCACGTGATAAATACCTTACACTTGTGTTTAAAAGGTATTTAATTTACGTTTCAAGTACACCCTCATTAATTTGAGGGGGAGCTTGTGTAAGTCATGAAGATAATTGGCTTTGCATTTTTCTTCCCAATTTTTTTCTTAAAATGCTATTAAATCAATTGATATTAAAAACATCGATTGGGTTAATATTTTTAATATAGGGGAGAAAATATGATTTAATATGAGAAATGATTAATCACAAATGGTTTATCTTAACGTGCTAGCTCATCCCGACATGTGCGAAATGTTTTCGGATATCGTAGCATATGTTAAGGGGGAGCAAAATGGATTTGCTATATCAAAATGGATTTTCATGGTGACATATACTTACCCGAAACCCATTTATTTCACGACGATGAAGATTGTGGTGACATAAGGATGGTAGGATAGGTTAAGTCCTATGATTCTTCCAGAACCGGAGGAATCTTCCCAAGGACATTCCATAGCTAGAAATAGTAGTCCTTAGGAAAGATGGAGAAAGATTGTGAACGTAGCTGAATGCCGACCAAGTACTTAAGTTAGCACTGGAATAATCACAACAAGGTGCTAGTTATGACGTATTGGTAAGCATTGAAGGGGTTGAAGAATGAAAAAGAATTGTAAAGATAAAGGGTGTAAAGAAAGAAGCCCTCCTTACAACTTAGGCAGAAACCGGGTCAATACATATGCTATTAAGATCATTGTTTAATGATTCTTGATATTGAAGACAGACATCATGGACCCAGTGATGCAATGCACAACGCATCCCAGCTAACTCAGATATCTCTCAAAAGGTATTTGTTTTAATCACACGGAGACAACACGTTATCTATTGATTTATTCACTCCGAGTAAATTGGTATTGAAAAGGTGGCACTCCTCTCCAGCCTCCGATCACTAAAATCCAAAGTGCACGATCGAGTCTAGAGCCATTTGAGATCATTAAATATCTCATTAGGACACACTTTCATAATTCCTTGCTTCTTCATACACTGTGAAAAGTAAGAAAGATCTTAAGAGTCCTACGCAAAATCTTCATGATCTTGCCTGAACATCCGAGTAATACGAAAGTATTTACAATGAAGATGGAAATCCTTCTTGAGCGAATATCAAAAAGCTCATGGTAGGTGAATTGTGCGATTCTTTATGAATCAAACTTGTGATAACTGGAAAGCAACAGCTGTTTAATTCTTAACTGAATTTAAACACGTTCCAGGCCTCTACGCAATATCTTAGTGATCTTGCCAGAACACTGAGAGTGATACCTTTGTGTTCACGGTGATGAGTGAAAATCCTTCTAGTGTTAACCTCAAACAGCACTTGGTAGGTAACTTGCAAGATTCTATACGAATCAAGCTCGTGACAACTGGAAAGCAACGATGGTGCGGTTCTTAATTGAATTTCACTTGTTCCAGGAACATGAATTGACTGCTTCAAATCATGCGGATATTATTATCCAAATGATTCACTCTTTATGTTCGCAGTCAGCTTAGGACGGTCGAATAAAGAGAACGGGTTTACCCGCGAAATCCTGTCAGGAAGTTACTTAATTGAAACTATCCGTCACGGGTACGATATCTAATATCGTCCAACGGTCTTCACCGACCGGAGGTAAAATGCTACCGATTTAGAATGAAATGTTCAAAGCCATTTCTTTCGTGTCTACTTATGTTGCGGCATTTGAAGACTATGGCGTTGCGGAATCTAAGAAGAAGTCGTCCCCACATGCTTATACTGCATACACTCAGTACTTCAACGAATTCAAGAAAGTCTGAAGGTCAAGTCTTCCGCTGTATCAAACTCTAAAGCTTTCAAGAATTATAAAGGTATAAGTGTGTGGAACATGAATTCATGAAGAGGCGAATATCACAAGTGATGAATGCACAAGGTCAAGGCAAGAGAACATGCTCAAGACTAAAGTCAAAGATCTCATCAGCATATTCACAAGAACAAGATCGAAGACTCAAGCATAGTATGCTAGGTTTAAGATTTTGTAAAATGGTGTGACCTCCCTTTGGGGGAGATTGTTGGAAATACGTTTTTCCAAGGAAAGTCTCGGTCACATCATTATTAGCATAGATCACGAGCTTTAGACTATTTAGGACATTGTAACTTGAAGTGACCTCCCTTTGGGGGAGATTGTTGGAAATACGTTTTTACGTATTTAGAAAGGATCGGTCACTCCAATGATATTAGGCTCGTGATCCAATATAGCCCATATAGCCCACATGTAGGGTGGGCTATATAAACCCCCCTCCTAGCATGTTAGGAGGGGTTGTTTTTTCACTTTCATTCATTAATCACATTTTATCTTTTCTTCTTCATCCTCTCCTTTCTCTCTCTTCTTTCTCTCTCTAAGTTTCTCATTTATCATCCATTTAATAGATAATCCACACAATGCTAAATCCTTAGAAAACTAAGATCCTACAAGTTTCATTATAAAAATCCAGTTGTGCATGTCTAGATTTCTTTAGAGCTTATTTTGTGCTTATTTGAAAGTGCTTATCAGAGATTTAGCCATTGTTAGCTTATTTCCTTTTACAGGTCTAGCTCATTCTTGATTTTAAGCATTTTGCAAGTGGTTTGAATAATTTTGGTTGAGAAATAAGCTCAAACGAGCTTATTTGTTAATTAAACCCGTTTTTGCTTATAACTTCTCAAAAATTGCAACTTAGTCCCTAATGAATTAAACTGGTTTTAATTTTGGCTAAACTTGAAACTTTTTAGGGTTTTCTTTAATCAGATCCTTTAAGTTTGAAATTTGTTCAAAATCAGTTAGTTAGTTTTGAATTTGTTGAGAATTGGTTAGTAGATTGCATAGTTTACATTTTTGATCCTCATAGTTGACTGTTTTGACATTTTCAGTCCTTTTACTTGTTAGTTTTACAATTTGAGCATTTATTTTTCATAGAATTTACAATTTCAGTCCTTTTAGTTATAAAATTTACATTTTGAATTTTACTTAAATATATACTTGGTATTTGCACGATGTTTTACATATAAGTAGACAATATTTTTCAGTTTTGCAAGGCATTGTTTGAATTAGCAAATAGAATATCCAAAAAATATTAACAACCAAAAACAGTTAAAAACCCGATATTGTTAGGACTTTCAATTAGACAAGAACTGAGAAAAACGAACTGCATTATACACAATTTCAATAATTAGAGGATAACAATCAATCTAATTCTGGTGCTTATCCTTTCCTTGGGGCCGAAGCATCAGTGACAGCCCATTAGGGCTTCACTGCCTATAAAAGGAACCCCAAGGGTTCCACAAAGGTATTACGTTCTATACTCTCAACTCACTCAATTCTCATAAATCCTAAACCGATACTTACTCTCACGCCGGAGTCTAATCGTGGGAAACATTCCCACGGTAAGTCTAACGCGTGTTGTTTAGTGTGCAGGATCCCAACCATACAGTTCAATTGGTGCAGGAGCCGGAGCCCAGCCAACCCGAATTAAGCCTAATTCGGGTCTAGCAAGGATCACCCAACTTTTGCATCAACAAGTTGGCGCCATCCGTGGGACCCATTACACTAAGCTAGAGAAAAATCTCATCTTGAACTCTCAATGACGAAGGGGCATCCGCAATCTAATCCCAGGAACATGAATCTTGGAAATCGGAAGTCCCAAGGGGAAGGGATATTCATCCCCAATCAATCCCCTAGCCGCCCAGCGGGCGGACCAAGTAACCGTGGTGGTTTTCAGTCCATGGGGGTGACGAGCACGATCTCTATAACTCCCCCACCTACTTCAACCCTGGACAACCCTGATCCAGGGAGTGCGCCCAATCCCCCTAACAAGGAGCCGCGCAGACCATCGATTAAAGAGGAAGTAGAAGTCCAACCACTCAGCGAGGAGGATCTCATTCGAGTTCTCACGCAGAACTTTGATAGGATCATCCCAGGGATTGCATCAAGGTTGAATCTAGGGAGAAACCTCCAATCTAGACTCAACTTTGGCAATACCGGACCAATCACCTCTTCCCAAAATCAGAGGAAAAGGAAAACCCGGCCTCAGGAGGAGAGCATCTTCGAGGAAACTCCTCAACCTAGGAATGTGTTCGAGCGCATAGGAGATCGCCTCATACAGGAACTAACGCAGTCTCGAGAAGGGGGAGAGAAGTCCGACGGTTCACCCGAGCGACCAGACCGAGAGCTGACCAGAGCCGCTCGCCGCACAAGTGTGTGGGATAGGATGGACACTGGGAAGAAGGCTCCTGGCTCTTCTCAAAAGAGTGGTCCTCACCCAAGAGATGGGGCACCACCCCCGTCTCCAGATCCATCAGGAGAGGACTCGGATGACCATCCGCCCAAACGTCGCCGACCTAGGCGTACCCCTCCACCACCACCAAACAATGATGAGTATTATGGTGGCCCTTATTACCGAGAGGCAGAAGCGGAGGATCTTTCCCGCCCGTGGTGTGACCCGTGGGATGACCCTAGGCTCACCCGTCCATGGGCGGATCCCAGGGAAGATCCTTTTACTCTCCGTATACAGAACTACTCCGAGGATACAAAACGTCGCATGCCGGCGTGTGTCAAGACCTATGATGGAACTGGTGATCCGGATGATCACCTCAAAATATTTGATACGCAGGCTAAAATTGAGCGATGACCCATGCCTATATGGTGCCAAATGTTCAATTCGACTTTGATCGGCAATGCCCGTGACTGGTTTGAGGGACTCTCTCCATGAAGCATTGATAGCTTCACGGAACTACGCACTGCGTTCAAGAATAATTATACTCAGCGGAAGAAGTATAATAGGGATCCGGTCTCATTGGCAACTGTCAAGCAACGGCCGGGGGAGTCTACAGAAGCCTTCACTGAACGCTTCAACGACGAGTGCACACGCACAAAGACAATGCCGGAACTCCTGAAAATCTCCGACTACATGCACGCCATAACAGATAGGGAGTTAATCAGGCGTCTCAATGACAAGCGTCTAGAGAAGTATGATGATCTCATGGAAAGGGTCAGAAACTTCATAGAGGGAGAAACAGCGGTTGCCGCGGCTTACCCTTCCAAAGGAAACGGCTACCGATCAAACGACCAGTCCCGGAGACAGTCGGGCGGTCAAAGCAATCAAAACAGTAGTAGGGGCTCAGACTACAAGAGCCAAAACAAAGGAGGACGGCCGGATGATAAGTTTACCCCCCTAAAGATGTCCTACCGGGAGATCTTGCTGACGGAAGGGGCAAATTTTCCGAGACCTCCCCCAATGACAACTCCGCCGGACCGTCGTCAAGGAAATCGTTTCTACGAATTCCATAATGACAAGGGCCACGGCATGGAGAAGTGTATCCAGTTCAAGAAGCACATTGAGTCACTGATCAAGTCAGGTAAACTCAAACATTTGGTTAAGGATTGGAAGGATGGAAAAGACAACAAGAAGTATGACAAGAAGGATCCCCAAAAGGACAAACCTTCGACCATATACATGATCCAATCCAGACAACGCCGCACGAGGCAGAAAATTGGCCAAAAATTTTCACGCGGCAGGGAAATCTCATTCCCTCCCATCACAGCAAGCGATGTGATTGATGCGCCTCTCACTATTGAGATAAGCATTGGAACACACAATGTTCGTCGCATGTATGTGGATGGAGGGTCATCAGCAGAAGTACTGTATCAACACTGTTTTGTGCAGTTACGGCCAGAAATAAGAAGCCAATTAGTACCGGCCACGACGCCGCTCACTGGCTTTAGTGGAGACACCATCTGGCCGATAGGGCAACTGCGTCTGCTTGTAACCATTGGGAATGAGGAACACTCCACTACTGCGTGGATGAACTTCATGGTGATACGCTCACATTCTCCGTACAATGGGATCATAGGCAGACCAGGTATTCTGGCTATACGGGCGGTACCTTTCACGGCACACGGAATGATCAAGTTCCCTGTTGAGGGAGGAATCGTCACCATTTACAACACAATTGTACCAGCATCCGAGTGTCATACCATGACAACACCGGCTCCACCTATTCCACCCAAGGATGGATCACCACCTCCCAATTGGAAGGTGGCAATCCATCCTGACTATCCGGAACAGGAGATATCAATAGGGGCGCTCTCGGATAGCGGCAAAAGGGCCATGTGCTCTCTTTTAAGTGCAAATCTAGATATATTCGCATGGGAGCCAAAGCATATGACAGGCATACCACGCACGATAGCAGAACATAAGCTCCAAATCCGCCAGGGGTACCAACCCGTCAAGCAAAAGAAGCGCGGCCAGGCGCCTGAGCGCAGTCAAGTGATATTGCAGGAAGTACGGAAACTAGTGGACGCAGGTATCATGCGCGAGGTATACTACCACGAGTGGTTATCCAATCCGGTCATGGTCAAAAAACATGACGAAAGTTGGCGCATGTGTGTGGATTTCACGGATCTGAACAAAGCCTGTCCATAGGATTGTTACCCATTACCGGTGATTGAATGGAAGGTGGAATCCCTATGTGGATATCCCTTTAAGTGCTTCCTAGACGCATATAAAGGATACCACCAGATCCAGATGGCGGAGGAGGACGCGGAAAAGACGGTGTTCCATACTAGTCAGGGCGTATATTGTTATACGAAAATGCCGTTTGGACTAAAGAACGCCGGTGCTACATACCAGCGGCTTGTGGACAAAGACTTTGACTCGCAGATAGGCCGCAACCTGGAAGTCTATGTGGATGACTTAGTCATAAAAAGTCATACGGAGGATGCACTTCTCCGGGATGTCCAAGAGACATTCGACACACTGAGGAGGATTAATATGAAGCTAAACCCAAAGAAATGCACGTTTGGGGCAACAGAGGGAATATTCCTTGGATATATGATTGATCCAAATGGCATCAAACCTTTCCCAGAGAAGACGGACGCAGTAATACAGCTGCCATCCCCTCAGACACAGAAGGAGGTGCAATCCTTAAATGGGAAGCTGACCGGGCTAAATAGGTTCCTATCCAAATCCGCAGAGAAGTCATTACCCCTATTTAAGACGCTCAAGAAGTGCATTAGGAAGGGAGACTTCCGGTGGACAAAGGAAGCCGAGGAAGCTTTTGGCCAACTCAAGCAGCACCTTGCATCTCTCCCTATGCTAGTAGCTCCCCGGCCAAAGGAGGAACTCATTATGTATCTCTCAGCCACTCATGGAGCAATAAGTGCGGTACTCATGACGGATAGGGATACGGTACAAACTCCGGTCTACTTCATAAGTAGAACACTACAAGGGTCGGAGTTGAATTACTCCTCTATGGAAAAATTGGTTTTGGCACTAGTGTTTGCTACAAAGCGGTTGCGCCGATACTTTCAAGCGCACCCAATCGTAGTCATTACTAACCAACCAATAAAGCAAGTCATCTCTAGACCGGATGTAGCAGGAAGGCTACAAAAATGGAGTATTCTATTGGGGGAGCATAATATATCTTATAGGCCAAGGACGATTGTTAAAGGCCAGATCTTGGCAGATTTCTTGATAGAGAAGCCGGATGAGGAAGGACCAATCGTAAAACAAGACGAGACTCCAACAGAACCATGGGTGTTATTTACGGACGGATCTTCGTGTACGAATGGGTCAGGAGCTGGTCTCATCCTCACAAATCCGGAAGGAATGGAGTTTACGTACGCCCTCCGTTTTGAGTTCACAGCTACCAACAACGAAGCGGAATATGAGGCATTAATTGCGGGTTTAAAAATCGCCGCTAGAATGGGAGTCCGCAACCTTGAGGCCTACGTGGACTCACGGCTTGTCGCGAACCACATTCTAGGTGGATATGTGGCCTAGAAGGACAACATGGTCCGATACTTGGAGAAAGTCAAGTCACTCATCGCGGCTTTCAGCAAGTTTTCCATCAAGCAGGTGCCAAGAGGTGAGAACAAGAAGGCGGATGCTCTTAACAAAATCACATCCACAAGCTTCGCCCACTTGTCTAAGCAAGTCTTGGTGGAAATACTCAAGGAGAAGTCTATAACAGAAGGGGAGGTCGCCACTATAGTTGAAGAGGATGGACCTACATGGATGACCCCGATCATCAACTATTTGACTAGTGAAACCCTTATGGACGATGAAAAAGTGGCGCGGCGCATCAGAAGGAAGTCGCAGCACTTCGAACTTCGGGAAGGTATCCTTTATAAGCGCTCTTTCTTGCAGCCGTGGCTGCGGTGTGTTGGACCACGTCAGACTACTTATGTAATCAATGAAATACATGAAGGGTTATGCGGCATGCACGCAGGTCCACGATCCGTGGTAGCTCGAGCCTTACGGACAGGATATTATTGGCCTACCATGCACAGGGACGCACGCGACATGATTCGCAACTGTCGCGATTGCCAAGTGCATAGACCAGTGCCGCGACATCCGCAGCAGGAGCTTACACCTATCACATCCCCATGGCAATTCTATAAGTGGGGAATCGACATCGCATGACCATTTCCTGTAGCTGCGGGGGGAGTTAAGTTCTTGATTGTCGCGATGGACTACTTCACATGATGGATAGAGGCCAAGGCAGTCAAATCCATTACAGGCAAACAAGTTAAAAAGTTTGTGTGGGAGCATATTGTGTGACGTTTTGGCTTACCAGGGGAAATCATCTCAGACAACGGTAAACAGTTCGCGGATAACCCATTCAAGGACTGGTGCGCATCATTGAATATCAAACGGCGCTTCGCGTCTGTTAAGCATCCGCAGACAAATGGCCTTGTGGAACGAGCAAATAGAAGCTTGGGAAACGGCATCTAGGCACGTCTGGAGGAACGAAATGCCAAATGGGTGGATGAGCTACCACATGTTCTATGGGCGCATAGGACTATGATAAAAACAACCAACGGACACACTCCATTCGCATTGGCCTACGGCACTGAAGCTGTTATACCAGCAGAAATCGGAATGCCTACCATCCGCACGGCGGAGGTTAATGTCGTCACGAATGACGAGCAACTGCGAATCAACCTGGATTTGTTGGAAGAAAAAAGGGAGATAGCAGCCATCAATGAGGCTAAGTCCAAGGCTAAAATGAAGGCTTATTATGACGCCAAGGTTAAAGGTGTTTCTTTTCGACCGAGAGATTATGTCTATCGTGCTAACGAAGCAAGTCGAGCGGAGAATACAGGAAAGCTGGGCCCTAAGTGGGAAGGGCCGTATGAGGTCACGCAAGCCTTAGGACGAGGCGCGTACAAGTTACGTGACATGGATGGCCGCGATCTAGAACGCACATGAAACATCTCCAATCTCAAAAGGTGCTATCTTTGAAAGCTACGACTTCCGCATGGGTACTTCGCTATATGTGGCTTTAATGAAGATCCATGTACTCTATCTGTTTTGCTTCTTATGTTTTTTCTAGGTTCCCTTTTTGTTTTTTAAGGACTTATCATTCTTGTTCAAACAAAAAATGTAAACGTTCTAATAAAATGTCGTGGTGCCTAGCTAGTTCCACGGCTTCTTTTGCGCAAATTATTTCTTAGTATTTTGTTAGTCATGTGAATTTTAATTATTATTATAATATGCCATGTTTCATTCATATGCATTCATTCAAACACCGTACATGTACTATATGCCTCCAGGCGGGGTAAGAGGATTAAGTGAACCTACTAATTCAACTTGCCGCGTAAGAGGGATGCAACCCCAGCGGCGCGGATCATGTATCCTTACTAGACACCTTACTCACAAGATGTTGTGGTAAGTTCAATATGTCGTACTCACGCAGTGCTTGGCATAGTAAAGACGCACGTCGAATGTCTAGTGAATTATAGACTTGCATGTATTTTCCCTTTTGTGTAAGACGTGACATGTCATGCAGTATCGGTATGCGATATTTAACAAAATAAAAATACACAAGTTTCCAAATAAATAACAAAATGGCCGTGGTTATCACGGACCAACAAACAAAAGACAGTTATCTACCATATCAGTCTTAGCCGTGTACATGCACGGACGAATAAAAGTTACAAATGTTTACAAGATAAATTACAAGGGAGGTAGGAGTTCCCCTATGTCTCTCTTTCCTTCTTCGATCAGAGCACGGAGGGCCTCCCCGCGAGCGTCCTTTCCGTCCTGTGCCTTGACCGCAGTTGCATCCAATGCCTCCGCAAGCAGCTTTTCACCTTTCATCGTTTTTGATACGGAGTCATAAGTAGGCAGGGTCAAAGGGATGGGATCCGCAGTAAGCTTGGACATTATCGCCTCGTTTGGAGCGTCCTTAAGTGCCTCGAGTTCATCCAGAAGAGGGTGCTGGATTTCCGCCAGTGCATTCATCGACGCGGTCATATTGTCCGCAGCTAAGGGATTATGGTATGGATGCTGCATGATGTCTTCGTTCTTACCTATCAATTCCGCAGCCTTGACCAAACCCTCATGCCTACCACGGTCGATTCCATCCGACACGACACCGGCGAAGGCTTGCAGCAGGTGCGGCGCTTCCAGGGCCTTGCTTACGGCAAGGCGCATTCCTTGTCCGATCATCCACCGGCGTCCAGCTATGGCGGATAGTAGGGGAGGACACAGTCTTTCAGCACAACTTGTGGCCATCTTGCTCAGTTCCTCCTCCGTCGTTGCAGTTTGCTCTTCCAACTGGGCCCGCACTTGTGTTAGCTCATACTTCAGCGCATCACGCTCTTGGGCGATGTTGAAGGCTTGTACAGTTACGGCCTTGGTAGAAGCTTCGGCCGCGGACACCTGCATATGGAACTTCGAGTTATCACAAGGGTAATATGTTCTTTTTCTTGGGTCAAGTAAAAAATCAAGGAAAGAGTACGTGTATAATTTTCGAAAGCATACCTTCTCGTTCGATGCGACTACAAGGACCTCGAGCTCGGCGAGGCGTTTTTCTTGGCTGTCGGGCGTGATGAGCTTGCTCTTTCACTGTAGCCTCGGCCGTCACCAGCGCCGCTTGCAAAGACGCGATGGTCTTCTCATTCTTCACGACCATTGCCTCCCGGCGAGCTATCTTTTTGTCTGCCCGCTTCACATTCGCCAGGGCCTTAATCAGACGGCGTCTTAGAGCGGCACCCACCGTCACTTGATGCGCAGACGACACGTCAAACTGCTCCAGAAGGGATTCATGATCCAGCTCATCTAAGTCTTGTGCAAGGGCTGGAGGGGTAATGTGCTCGATGAATTCTGAACACTCAGATTCCGCCTCCAACCTTGTTAGACTTGAGAGATTCCATGCTAGGCGCAAGCTATTTTCTGGCCCTTCGGGGAGTGGCTCCTCGGCGTGTGTCGCAACAGGGGATGGGGGTCTGTTTGAGGGTGCGGGGGATGGATTCCTCTCTACTTCTTCCTCTTGGGCTACGGCCGACGGATCCGCCCTGTTATTGACATTGCAAATTTTGTTTAGGCATTATCTATTTCGCAAGCAAAATGATGCGACTGGTATACGAAGGGTACTTACGTGGTACCAATTGCAGGTTCTGGGGCAGTAGGAGCTACGACACTCACAGGGGTAGCTCGCCAGACTTGCTCTTCCATGTGCGGGTAGGGTCGGCCTGGGCAGTCGCAGTACCACTTCCCTCCTGGTACTGCGGATGGTCCTTCCTAAGCTTCTTTGGGGGAGCATTCGAGGCTCCGGCCTCATCCCCTATCGTCTTTGCCACCCTCCTGGTGGTCTTTCTCTTTCTAGATGTGGGCGGGGCGGAACCGGAAGCTTGAGTGATGTCTTCGTTCTCAAGGTTGAGGGAATTTTCTCCTTCTGCATCTCCCTGGTGCGGCACGCCACCTTCCAACATCAACTCTCCACCATCTTCATTCAGGAAATCCAGAGGGGATTTTTCAATGATGGGCTCCTCTTCATCCGATCTTTGCTCGGAGGTTTCTTCAAGTGGTATGGTCCGGTCTGCGGTCGCATCAAGGAGGGGGAGTTCATTCTCCTTCAGAGGGCAGAATCCTTCAGGCACACTCATGGGGTCGCCCTGACGTATTAGTCCGTGTAGGTTCATCTCTGCGGACATTTACAATTGCACGGGTCAGTAAAGTCCTGAATACAAATGACATTTCACATTTACAAGGTATAAGTAAACCTACCCTCTCCATGTTCCGTCAGGAAACACGGATATAAGTCATCCCTCCCATAATAGCGACGACTTAATCCTACTAAGCACAAGAAGTGTTCCGGCAACCCCTTATGGAATTCCGTGCGGTGGGTATCTAATATTTTCAGGTCTCTGCTGCTATAGTCTTTGGATTTGGGCGGAAAATCTTTGGGTACCCTAGTTTTAAGGATGAAAGGAGTAGGGAATACCTTCTCATCAACAAAGAAGTAATGGTCGTACCAGTTCTTAAGGGAGTCTAAAGGCTTCCTATACGTCATGGGGGCGTTCCCGGATCGTTTTTTGAACGATAGCCACCCATTTACTAGTTGGGGGCGTAAAAAGCTCTAAATAGGTTCACGGTCGGAGTCACTCCGCATGTATGGCATGTAATTTCAAACTTGTTGACTTTACACGCCCCTATGCAGTGAAGCTGGGTTATGTGGAAGTCATAATACAATAGCAGATCTACCAAGAATTTGGACAGGGGGATACGATAGTTGGCCGAGTCAAATAGGCGCGTGTACACGCCTATTTTCCCCGCCGGTGCATCCGTAATTGCCTCACCTTCACCTGGATAGGTGGGGTGTACGCTTTCGGGAATGTAATACTTCGACAGAAAGTCTATGTATTTTTCCGCCGACATCACGTTAAGGACATCTGTGATAAGTGGGTTGTCCTTTACCATATTTTATAAAAAGGTTTTGAAAGGCGTGATGATCTAACCTGCGGCGGAGGAAATCTGTGGAATCGAAGGCAAAGTTTTGGAGGTTGAAGCTTGGAAATAACAATGGCGGAAGGAAGGATGAATTGTGTGTGTAACAAACACACACACCAACTCTTATATAGGGTTGCCTCGGTTTCCGAGGTAACGTGGATGTTTGACACGTGTAGGCCACCACGCCTATCCAACAGATGGGATTTCTGACACTTCTACAAAATCAGAAGGGGCCCACGGGTCACTTCTTGGCAGTTTTACGTGGCTCAATGGTGGGCATTAATGGTGCACTTTTGCAGAAGTGCGGCTGACCAGTTGACTACCATTAATGCATTTATTCTTGTGTCGGGATATGCGGCCTTACGAAAGACCGTATTCAATTCTACATTTAATTTGTCTCGGCCGTTACGTGCGGCTGAGGTGCTATTAGAATAATATTCCTAAGGCATGCAGCCACGTGCGGCCAAAGCAAAATTTTAAATATTTGTCATTCCCTAGGTCTTTCTTGGTATGTCCGGAGAGTGTCTTGATAGTCTAGAGGTTACGCCTACGGCTGTAACAACTAGACTGGGGGGACATGATGACGTATAGTCCCCAGCCGGGTCAGGAACTGGCCCACGGGTACTACCCGTATCCGGCCCATCACAGATGGGTGGGAATAATGTCATTTAAGCTTATGGGCTTGGATGAACAGTAACCGCACACACGCGTGCGGCCCACGGCCCGGCAGGACCGGTACAGGGTTAGACAGAATCATATTCTATCTCTGAATATGATTCATCCCAAAGAAGAGGATATTCACTCACCATAATTAGAAGATAACAATCAATCTAATTCTGGTGCTTATCCTTTCCTTGGGGCCGAAGCATCAGTGACAGCCCATTATGGCTTCACGGCCTATAAAAGGATTCCCAAGGGTTCCACAAAGGTATTACGTTCTATACTCTCAACTCACTCAATTCTCATAAATCCTAAACCGATACTTACTCTCATGCCGGAGTCTAATCATGGGAAACATTCCCACGAAGTCTAACGCGTGTTGTTTAGTGTGCAGGATCCCAACCATACAGTTCACTTGGTGTAGGAGCCGGAGCCCAGCCAACCCGAATTAAGCCTAATTCGGGTCTAGCAAGGATCACCCAACTTTTGCATCAACAATGAGGAAAATTACCCTACGCATGAATTATAACTTGCAGCAGTCGTGTTTGCATTGAAGATATGGAGGTACTACCTTGTATGGAGAATCATGTGACATCTTCACAGACCACAAGAGCTTGAAGTACATCTTCACTCAACATGAACTAAACATGAGACAAAGGAGATGGTTAGAGCTGTTGAAGGATTTTGACATTAATTTGCAGTATCATCTCGGCAAGGCGAATGTAGTGGCAGATGCACTTAGTAGAAAGTCCGGAATGATAAACGGCATTAAAATTAAGGAGGAAATTATAAGAGACTTAGAGCGGCTAGACATCAAGATCATGGTACGTGGACAACACGGTTACTGGGCTAATCTTAGAGTGGAACCTGAGTTACTCTCTAGGATCAAGGAAGCTCAGAAGGATGATGGTGAAATCTGGGCGATAATTCAGAACTTAAAGAAGCAGACAGAATTTCGTCTAGACGAAGACGGTATCTTATGGCAGGGCATGAGACTTTGTGTGCCTGATGATCAAGAACTCCAGGAAGCATTGTTAGTTGAGGCTCATAGCTCCACATTCTCCATTCATCCTGGTTCGACCAAGATGTAACACGACATCAAGCAATACTTTTGGTGGAGTGGTATGAAACAGGATGTTGCGACTTACGTCTCCAAATGTGTTACATGCCAGTAGGTTAAGATCGAGCATCAGCGATCTAGCGGTTTTCTACAACCGTTAGATATTCCAGAGTGGAAGTGGGACAAGATCACCATAGATGTTGTTACCGGTCTTCCGCAGACAAAGAGGAGGCACGATGCGATTTGGGTTATCGTTGATCGACTTACTAAGTCAGCTCATTTCTTACTGATCCGTAAGGATGATCTGGTCAGTAAACTCACTGATACTTACAAGAAGGAGATCATGAGACTTCATGGTGCTCCATCCAGCATCGTCTCGGACAAAGATCCTCGTTTCACTTCGCGATTTTGAAAGAGTCTGTAGAAAGCTTGGGGTACAAAACTTAAGCTTAGCACGGCTGTTCATCCTCAAACAGACGGGCAATCGGAGCGAACGATTCAGACATTAGAAAACATGTTGAGGTCATGTGCGTTGGAATGGACAGGAGATTGGGACGATTACATCTGTTTGGTAGAGTTTGCATACAACAACAGTTGGCACGCTAGCATTAAGTGTGCTCCATTCGAGATGTTGTATGGCATAAAGTGTCGCGCCCTAATATGCTGGGATCAGATTGGTGAGCGAACACTTGAAGGACCAGAAATGATAGAGTTGACCAATGAGAAGGTCCCTGTAGCTAAGAAGAAATTGCAAGAAGCACGATCACGTCAGAAGAGTTATGCCGACAGGAATCGTAGGGACTTACATTTTAACGTAGGAGATCACGTCTTTTTTAAGGTATCGCCGGCACGTGCCGTTAAGCGTTTTGGAATCAAAGGGAAGCTCAGTCCTCGATTCATCGGACCGTTTGATGTCATTGAGCGAGTCGGTGAAGTATTTTATCGTTTAGCGTTACCTCCGCAGCTTTCTCACGTTCACGACGTTTTCCAAGTGTCCTTACTCAGAGGGTACAAGTATCATCCCCTTCACATGGTTCAGTATCCACTTGAACAGATTCGTGAAGATCTTACCTTCATAGAGGAACCCGAACGAGTTCTTGACATGCAAGAACGAGTCATGAGGAAGAAGACGATTCCATTCGTCAAAATCCTTTGGAGGGACGATACCGAGTGGGAAGCTACTTAGGAGACCACGGAGTCTATCCAGACTTCTTACCCTCATTTCAAGTTTTGAATTCGGGTATACTCCTCTTTTTCAGTTTACTTTATCTATAATTCGGGGAAAAATTATTCTTTTTAGGGGGGAAGAGTCGTAAAACCCGCATGCTTTTACCATGAACAATACACTTATAATCGTACGTACATGATTAAAACTTTCCTTTTATAACATGATACGTTTCACGAACATAAATTATAAGAACTACGTACGTGTTATTACACGATAAGTATTAAGTATGTATATGCACGATAATTATTATCAATAATAATTAAATCACGAACATCAAAATCATGAACGTAATAATCACGAACATATAATTATGTATTTACGTATATTATTAATACGATAAATATCGTTACGTACAAGTAATTATAATAACACGAATAATTAAACATAACACGCAATCACGAACACACGAACATGTAATAAATAGACACGGGAAAAGGCTCCGGGTTTACCTTGGTGGGCCCTCATAGCCGTGGCACAAGGAAAGAGAGGGGCCCAGCCCATGACTTGTTTTGTTAAAAATAATAAAAGTGGAAACATAAACATTACAGAGTTTTTCATAAAAACTAAAAAACCCTAAATCTCTCTTGCCTCTCTCCTTGGTCGGTGGCATCATCACCACAAGAGGGAGACTGGTTTGATTTTTAGCTAAGAATTATAGGAGTGTGTTCGTGTATTCAAGATCTATTCATTGCACGCGTTTTGGTAATCCGAAAACCTTTCTTTTTAATTATGTGATCATGGGAATAATTAAGCAAGATTAGAAAACATGTAAAATCATGGTGGGTAAAACAATAAAGGGTGTTTTTGGGTTGTTTGTCTCGGCCGCCACACAAACCAAGAGCCACAAGGATCTCGGCGTCGTTTGGTTCGCACCACCAACCAAGAACTAGGTCTTGGTGGTGTTGGTGTTCAGTCGGCAGAAAGGGCAAGGCACCCCGACTCGCGTCGGGGGTGTCCTTTTGGTTTTGGTTGGTCTTGGCAGCAGCAGCCCCACCACTGGCTGAAGCCGGTGGCTATTTTAGGCAAGCAGGGGAACGCAGCGCGCCACAGTAGGGGCCACCGACACACAGCCGAGAAGCAAGACCACCGGCACACAGCCGGTGGCAGCTTAACCACAAGCAGGGCAACCGATTTGCCACTGCTTTTGGGGGTTTGGTTCGGACCGGTTCATGGGTTCACGGGTCCGGTTCACGACATGTTTTAATAAAAATAATACATAGGTTCGGTTTATTATTTTTACAAGATTAATAGTTTACAAGTATATTTATTTACAAGTTAATTAAATTAATTTAACATGGCATATAATTAATTTAATTAAAACATGGACTTAGGTTTAATATTATTATTTAATAATACATGATTTTAACCTAAGTATTTATTTATGTGATTTAGACTATAGTAATTAATTAATTATTAAAACATGACATATGATTAATTTATTTTCATGACTTAGGTTATATTAATATAATTATTAATTAACCTAAGTATTATATAAACTTTAATTTAATTAAATCATGATTATATTTAATTAAATCGTATAAAATATAGTTTATTTGATTAACATGTTATAAATAATAAACTATACTATTAATCACATGACTTAGTATATTTAATTAGTAAAACTTAAGCTTATTTTATTAGCTTATTAATCCAGCTTATTTCTAATTATGGAAACTTTCTATTTCAGGAAAACTTACTATTTTTAGAAACTTTCTATTTTTAGAAACTTATCTATTTTAAGCAGATAATCTATTCTTGGAAACTTTCTATTTTTGGAAACTTTCTATTCTGGAAAACCTGCTATTTTTTAAAGTTACTTATTATTACACAACAAGTATAATAATACAGGAAATACAAGTAATACTTAATCAGAATATCCAGAATACATGATAAACGTAGCATAACGTTAAAATCAGTAAAACAAGACATGAACATATAAAACAAGCTAAGACACGATATAAAACCAGTTACGTACTCATTAATCAGAATGCTTATACACGTATACTATTTATGTAGCATTAGTGAGATCGAATTAGGACTTTCTTTCGTTTGTCTTCTTCGTTCACTGGACATAAGGTATGAATTCTCCGTCCTTTCAGTATGGACATTCTTTCTTTATTAGGATTCCCCGTATGCAGCCAACTGTTTTCCAAGTATATGTTTTATATGTTTTGATTTGCTTATGTTTAATTTAAATGCCTAAGCCATATACATGCATGACCATTTTCACCTAGTTATGGAGGTACCATAACCATAACACTAGAGGCACCAGTGTTATGACTTCACCACGACGGAGTGATAGCTCGTGGGTACCTTTCAGCTTTTGGCCATATTATTATATTATCATGTGGGGTGTATGGGTACATCCTAGGTTACATGTTTTTAACAAATTATTCAGGTGAATGTGGTGTGTGTCTTGCATCCTTCACAAGGAGCTGATCCCTCCTACCCAAACTTATATTAATTAGAGGCAACCCCTCTAATTGCATGACGAGGTCACCCCTCCAAGTATTCATGCACGTTGATATTTCATGACCTATATTGGCTTAATGGTTAACATGTTAAATAGTTTTTATAAGATAAACATAAGGCTTTTCAAACTATAAAACCAGTTTTACTAAGTTATACCAGGTTTTCCAGGACTTAATCAATTCCGCTGCTATATGTCGTATATGCTTATGTTATTCATTCTATGCTTGTATATCCGTGCACTGAGCGTTATGCTCAGCCGTTTTCCTTTCATGTTCCCAAAATGGAAGGTACTCAAGGGCGCTCGTAGACTCTAAGCGTACGTACATATGGATTGGAAGCTTTCTAGCCTTCATTACTTTATGCTTATCATCATACATTTTGCTACTTATTTCTATGGACATTGTTTAGTCCTTCCCCTTTACAGTACTTATGTTTGTGTGTGATGAACTTATACTTTGGGGTACCGATGTTTGTTTCCGGTATTTCCTTTATGGTCATGTAATGTTTAATACATTTTTCCTTGTATGCATTAATGACACGCCATAATCACGCGTGACATTCCTTTACCAAAATGGGGTGTTACACATAAGACTACATAAATCAGCCAAACTGCATATTGATGCAGCTAATATTAGACATTGATGCATTTTTTATATGCTTGATTTATAGTTTAAATGTTTTAATATGCAGTTTTTAATATTAGACACTAATGTGGTTTTTATATTGATGGTTTGGGATATTTTCGGTTGTTTAAATATCTCATTGTGTATATTTGGGTGGAAAATACCGTATAACTAACTTGATGCAGCACTTATTTGTGTATGTGTAATATTAGTGTATATGATGTAACACTTACTTGATGTATTCTAAAACATTGATGCAATTATTGTTATTTATGAGATTATATTGTTTAAAACACAAATGAGATAAGAATAGTTAAAAAAAACTTGTATTGATGCACTTTTTGAATAAAATTGATGCAACACTTCTTGATGTGCATTATGACGTTAGATTAGTTTGTGTGTATGTATTTGAATAACCTTAATCCACTCTTTTTAAAGAAGTAATGTACTGTTGATATAGAATTATGAATGTTTAGTTTGATTGGAATAACATATTGATAATTGTTTTTATTTGTCTGAAATAACATATTAATGCATCTAATATAATACACTGATGCAGTTTTTTATGTTTAATTTAGAAATATGGTAGTTTACATGTTTTTATATGCAATTTTTAATATTAAACACTGATGCAGTTTTTTATTAATTGACGCATTAAGTTAAATATTTTTGCGAATATTGTTTTAAGTAGGTTTAAAGCAATTAGCTTTATAATTCTGTTTTTCAATACGTATATACTTGGTAGATTAGAATTGATTTAATTTCATGAATGACATCTTGATGTGATTTAGAAGGTTAGATTATTTATTTATTCTAGCTGATGCACTTTCTGTATTTAAGTGATACAACACTTACTTGATGTGGTTTAGGAGGTTAGCTTATCTAAAAAACATTGAATTTAGGTAAGATTTGACTGTAACGTATCAGATTTTATTCATTATTGATATGAATTATTTAGGAAAGATTTGGCTTGAGCATTTGGCGAATAGGATTATACTTTACGTTGTAAAAAAATGGATAATATATATAGTTACTCACTAGCTTTGGTATCACGTATCTGCTCTTTAAAGCTCCACATAAACGACATCTTAAGCCTGTTTTCTCTTCAAGGTAGTTATCACCGTGATTCCTCGTTCTCGTGAACATCATCTTCTTCGCTAATAATTGAATCCAATATGCATTAGCATCTTTTAGTTTATCCTTTTTAGTAAAGGACCTCATAATTTGGCATTCATATTAGCTTTTTATGGTATTGATGATATTGGTATCAATCAAATACCAAATGCGAAGGTCAAAATTTGAGTTACTTAAAAAGGCTAAACGAAAAGAAGTTGGTCCATACTGGATTCAATTATTAGGGAAGAAGATGATGTTCATGAGAAAGAGAAATCTTGGCCATAACTGCCTTGAAGAGCAAACTGGCTTAATATATTGTTTATGTGGAGCTTTAAAGAGCAGACATAGGATACCAAAGCTAGTGAGTAACTATATATATTTAGTTGTTGAATGTGTAATGTGTTTGTGTGTGGTTTATTTCATTTCTGATTGATGCAACTTTTCAAATAAAGTAAAGTAGTAAGTGTTTATTCGGGCATATAAGGTCAAATTAGGTTACTTGTTGTGTGTTTTTTGTTCTTGAAATAGTTCCCATAATAAATTAATACGTATATGCTACTTATGTGTGGCGTATAAGGTAAAATTATGCAATACGTATTCATGCTTAAGGTCATGTCTGATTAATTCAAATTTTCGTCGTTGTGGCATATAAGGTCAAATTAGGTCCTACGGTTTTTTTTTCAAACCATAATTTTTTTGTGGTAGTCTGAAGCTAAATTAGGTTATGTGTAGTTTTCATCAGTTGTTGCTTGAAGCGGGCTTGCAGAGGGGTTGCTGCGGGTTTAGGTGTTGATGATTTGTGTTTTAGGTGTTGCAAAATGTATGAATTATATACGGGCTAATGATTCTGGATGTATGAATTTGTGATTTTGTGTGCACGCGTATGTATAAAGTCAATGCACTTTTTGAACAAAAGTAATGTAAGTTAATCAATTATCTTAGTGTTTTCGTTTGATTTTATATATAATGCAGTAAAGATAGGATTTGTATTATAGGATTTGTAATATTTGTATGATAGGATTTGCGTTTTTTTGGTGTTAAGTTATCGCCCAAAAAGATGAACTTAAATATGTGTTATGTGAGTAAATGTATTTGGTTGTTTGCTTAATGTACTTGACTTAAAACTCTGATGAAGCAGGTTGTTGAATGTAGCGTATAAAGTTATGTTAGGCTACGTAGATAGTGTATGTATTTGTGTTTGAATAATTTATGCATTTGGTGTAAGTAATTGATGCATTATATATGAAATTGTGAGTTTGTGTGAGTACATTTGTATAACCTTAATGCAGATTATTGTTGCCAATTGGGTCAGGTCTAGGATATTATAAGGGTTGATGGTTTTGGATGTTAATAAGGGTTTTTATTAAGTTTCTATATGTTTTTTGATCAAGTATGTAAGGTTTAATTTAGATTTCATCAAGTTTTTTTCTCATTTTGTGGTATATACGGTATTGATAAAGTTGATAAAAAATAGTTATGTAGTTGTTAATATATAATGCAGTAAAGAAAAAGATAAAAGATACATAGATAAAAGATACATAGTTACTCAATAGCTTCGGTATCACATGTTTGCTCTCAAAGATTACTCCACATAAACGACATCTTAATCTTGTTTCCTCTTCAAAGTAGATATTGCCATGATTCCTTTTTCTCGTGAACATCATCTTTTTGCCTAATAATTGAATCCAATATACATTAGCATATTTTTGTTTATCCTTTTTAGTAAAGGACCTCATAATTTGGCATCCATATTCGCTTTTTCATGGTATTGATGATTTTTGTATCAATCAAAGACCGGATGCGAAGGTCAAATTTTGAGCTACTTATATTAAAAAAGACTAAACAAAAAGAAGTAGGTGCATATTGGATTCTATTATTGGCAAGAAGATGGTATTCACGAGATAGAGGAATCGTGGCGATGTCTTCTTTGAAGAGAAAACGGGCTTAAGATGTCGTTTATGTTGAATTGAATACTTTGAGAGCAAATATGTGTTACCGAAGCTAGTGAGTAGCTATTTTATCCTTGTTTATTGTTGAAGATATAAGTCACTCATGCCGTAAACTTTGATTGTGTATAAATCACTGGTGCGAAGTTTGATTATGTATAAGTCACTCATTTATTTTCATTTCTTGAATGTGATAATAGCTAACCGTGTGAATTTAGAGTCTTACAGGTAGTAATGATAATGAAACAGATCAAAATGACAAGATAGCAAGCAAAAGATCATCAAAAAGGCAAAAACTTTGTACAACCAAATCTGTCGATACGTGAAAACATGCCCAGGGAGGCGAACCCGAAGAAAGTAGCCATCGGGCAAAAAAGGAAAAGAGCCAAAATTCAGATGGAAATTATTTATTTGATCAAAATCCACTAGAATCATATGATATTCAGAATATTCCGAAGCAGGCGAAAAAGAGAAAAGGTTTTTCTTTAATACATTTAAATTTATGTTTTGATGCAGTAGTGGTCAGATGTTTAAAGGACGGCTAAACGTAGATTGCGTTATATACGAAAACGTAGGTTATGGTGTCAAACAAAAATTTTTAGAATTATTCAGGGAACATCATTTTGATAGAAGTTAATGCATATTGTGATGTAGTGGTCTGTTGTGTTTCGTGAAGTTTGTGTTATTTACGGAAATGTGTTTATGATGCAATATGTGTTTGTTTGCTAGGTTGTTTGCTTAATGCACTTAAATATACGTTATGATGCAGTATGTGGTAAACATTTCTAAGTATGAGTTAGGTTGCTTGGTTAAATGTGTTTTTATGCGTTTTTTGCTAAATGCAAAATTCTTTCTTAGCATTATGTATGGTAGGTTTTTTTACAGTAGGTTTTTTAGCTGTATACTTGATGTAGCTATTTGTATTGGTGTGATGCAGTTACTTCTACATGTGTTTTAGCTTTCCAAAAGTGTGTTTTTTTTTAAAAAGTGTTGCAGTAAATATACATTATAATGCATTATGTAGAGTAGTTTTTTTACAATATGTTTTTTTAGTTGTGTACTTGATGTAGTTATTTGTATTGGTGGTGTTCGGTCTCGGCTCGATTAAAAGGGGGCTCAGCGCCTCTCCTTCGTCTCAACGGGTATCGACATCGGGTTTTAAATCTCTTTTTACTTTTGTAAGTTTAGTTTAAGTTAGTTAATATTAATCTGCTAGTTCTATTTAGTTTTGGGATTTAATATTTGAATCTGCTTTGTTTTTATTAGATATATGCTTATGAGATTTCAGTTTTATGTTTTAATCTGCTTGCTTCATAGCTTGTAATTGATGATATTAGTTTTTGGTGATAGTTAGTAGTTTTATTTGATTATGCACATTTAGATTTGATGTTATGAGTTTGATTTAGATATCTGTTTTTTTTGTATACTGATAATATTAGTGTTGCATTCTACATTGCTGAATGTTTCTTTTATTTTGATAGTTGCTGCTTAATTCATTTAATCTGCTAGTTTGAATTGGTTCTATTAAGTAGATGTATCAGTTTTATAAACAATCATTAGTTGAGTTTGATTAAGAATTGATTATAGATTGGATAGATCTTTTAGTCTGCTTGTATTTTGGTACTGATTTCTTTTTGGTTGCTATTATGCTTGATTATCTCAATACTGTTATATCAGAAGACTAAACCAATTGTTTAGTTGACTGATTTACTTTACTAATATAACTTGAAATCTGTAACAAATTTCAGCTGTCTAAAAAGTAATCATTCAAAAAAAGAAGGTCACCGCTGGGAATCAAACCCCTGACCTTCTGTTCAACTGCCTAACGCGTTTACCATCTGTTCTAGTCCTTATTTGTGTTTAATCTTGGCTTTTCTTCTTAATATAGTTTATTTAGTCATTGGCAGTTTAAATTAATTAGATTTAATTAAGTTGCTAGTTTAATTAAGTTTTAATTAAAAAGTTTTATTTTCTTTTAATTCGGTTTTTATAAAAATAAAAAGAAAAAAATATTTTATTTACTTTCTTTAAATTTTAAATTAGTTTTAATTTACTTTTATTTAAAATAGATTTACTTTTATCTTTAAAATTTAAATAGTTTTAAATATCTTTTCTTTTAGAATTTTTAAAAGTTTTTAGTTTTATTTTCAAAATAGTTTTTATTTAAGAGTCTTTATTTTAAATAAATTAGTTTAAAAAGTTTTTAAGTTTTATATTTTTAATTAGTTTAAATTAGTTTTATATTCAAGTTAAGTTTTATATTTTCAACTAGTTTTAAATTAGTTTTTAAATTTAATTAGTTTTAAAATAGTTTTATTAGATTTTTATTATTAAATAGTTTTTAAATTAGTCTTAAAATTTCAAAAAAAAATACTTTTCACCAAAAACAAAAGTAAGTCTAACGTTAATTGGAAATCAAATTCGAGTGAGTCGAGGAAAAACGAACTTAATTGTTAAAAATCCTAACAAAACCCTAGTTTCAAAATGGCGCCGCTGCCGCTTCGCTCGTACGATTGACGATTTGTCGTGAAGACGTTTGGATTTTGGGATCCGTTCATTCTTTGAACGTTACGTTTCTTGCACAAAAAATCAAAAATACAAAAAAATCAAAAACTTAAAAATACAAAAAAAAAATTAAAAAATCACAAAAGCAATTTCTTTCCTAAGAATTGCACCAAAAAAATTAAAAAATCCAAAAGTAATACTTTTTCCTAAAAGTATTACACCAAAAATATTACGTATTAGTGTTAATTTTTAGTTCGATTTCTTTCGATTTTTCTTGTATATATATTTTTCTAAAAAATACAAAAATATTCTTCTTTATCCTCTATTGTGTTTAATTCTTTTTCTCAACCCCTCTATATTATAATTCTTCATGGATTTGTCTTGCGTCCGGTGTGGGAGACCATGGCATGGTTTTCAAACATGTCAATGGTGTATTTGTGAGCGGTGCGGTTTTGATATCGACAATACACAATTTGGATTTTGTCCATTTTGCAATTCAACAAATTCGTACTTCTCCTCTTACAATACTTTCTCACCCCCTCCCGTCTATGACAATCCCTATCCTCAACATGCACCGGGTTTTTCTCAATACCCGTGTTGCAATCATCGTGGGGGCCCTCACGATACTTCGTATTGTCAGCCAATGAATTATTATGAACCAAATCCGTGTTCTAATTCTTCTCAACCGATGACTTCCTATGAGCCACATCCGTGCTATAATTCTGGTTTTCATAACTGTGAGCCCCCACATCCTACCATCAATCATCAATCCTCTCAGAGAATTCAACAACTCAATGCTTTGAAAGACGAAACACACGCCATTGTTTTGCAACTTCAAGAAGCCGTTGTTCTTCTAAAAGAAGCAAATGAGGAGGAAAAGCGACAACGACAACGACAAGAGCAAGTATCTAATCTTAGTGATTATACTCCTCCTCTTGTGAGTTCTTACTATTATGATGATGATGATGATGAGAATTCTATTTCTTGGAATGATCTTTGTGCTCAGTGTCCTAGTGCAATTGTAATTCCTTCTCTCGACTTGCCGGCTCTCGAGCCTAAGGATTCTACCACTCCTATTCTCGATTCTTCCACTACGGAGCCCGATGCCTATCTCATCATGGGGGATGAGGGTCTTATCACTATTCCTTGTGACGAGACTCTTATTCCAATCCAAAGTGAGCCTACGGTTGCTTCCGATAGTGACGCTGAGTGTGAATCTCTTTCTAGTAATGATTCATTACCTCCCACCGACATCTTGGGAAACAATTCTTTGGCTTTCTCTAATCCCATTTTTGATCTCGATGATGATTTTACTTCTAGTGATGACGAGTCACTATCCGATGAAGACGTTCCAAAGGAAAATTTCAAGATTTATTCGAACCCTTTATTTGATTTTGATGACGCCTACATCTCTAGTGACGTGAATCCTCTCTTTGAAGAGGGGATTGAGGACATTGATAACTCCGACTCTATTGCTATTCATGAGCATCCTTCGTTATCCATGCCACCTCCCATCATAGAGGAGGTGGAGAGATTTGACCCTAGTTTCCGTTTGATTCGGTCTGGTGAGGTGAAGCGGGTGGTAGATATGTCCTCTGATATTTCTCATATTATGTTGCCACCCCGTCCTACCGCGTGCACACCTAAGCAAGTGATGTATCGCTTTTACTCTCCTAATTTCATACCGGGAAATGAGGATGAGTGCTTTGACCCGGGAGGTGACATTGACCATTCTTTGATTGATACCTTTACGGCTTTGCCGAATAGTGACCATCCTATGTCTTTGGGGGATGACAATTTGTCTCCTTTACCCACCCCACCTCCCGTGGATCAAGACTTCACTTACTTTTCTTATGTCGAGAGGACTTTTCTACCTTTTATGACTTATCCTCCTGCCTCTCATTTATTATGTTCCTCCGGGACCGAGGATAAGATTTTTGATCCCGGTATAACATTCGAGGCTTCCCCATGGACCATTAATTCGGGGTCGAGTCAGGCTCGTGACTCGGTTAACAAAAACAAGCGCTTCTCGGGAGGCAACCCGATTATCTATCTTTTATTTATTTTCTACAATAAGTGTAGGGGGAGCCGTGTAGGTTGTTTGTTTGTGTGTTGTGATGTTGTGTGTACGGACATGTGCGTTGATGATCCACTTTTGGTACTTTTGACGAGACCCGTGTTCCCGTGTACCCGGTTCCTTCGATAAGTTTTTGCTATTGTGATTCATACTTGTATATAAATAAAACGAATAAATGTAATCACTTTAGTTGTCCCTTCCTTAGCTCGATTTTAAACAACGTGCTCAATGTCCTAAGTGTAGGGGAGTTTATTCTCCCACATGCTTAAACATTGAGGACAATGTTTATGTTAAGTGTAGGGGGGCCTTCTATCGAATTTTAGTGGCCTTTTCCATGAATTTGACCCCATTTTACCGGAAAATTTAAAAAAATTTCAACGTTTTTCAAAATTTTGATCTATTTTGGCCTAGTAGTATTTTTCATTTATTTTCTTTCCTTTTGCATCGTAATAATTTCCATTTCAAGAATAAAGTCAAAAATAAAATAAATAAAATGGTTTTAACAAGTTTAGTTGTCTTTGATATATTAGGCCCGTCGTGAATATTTTGACTCAACCCGAGTTTACTTATCTAAAGTTTACTCTAGCTAGTATCCTTAACCATATGGACCTTAATTGGTTTATTAGGCTAAGCATCCACGAGTCTCATTCCTTGAGATTTTAAATTGTGGAGAACGAGAGATGATAGAGTTAATTATAAGTTCGGTATTCTTTCATTAACTTATGTGAGTTAGTTATGAGCTTTTTCTCCCATCACTTGTTAATAAATATATTTGCAATAAATAAGGTTGTACGATTTAAAAGGTTACTTAGCTTCTAGCACAAGATCGTTTAAAAGTTGCTCGGTATTAATTAGAGTTCATAGCCAAGGCATAACTTATTGAAACGGGACGCGAAGATTGGCTTATCCAAAAAGGCCCTAACAAGGCATGAGGATACCCGAGTCCAAAAAGGCCCTAACAAGGCATGAGGATTCACTTTTTGCTAAAGATCCTAAGATGATGTGAAGATCATTAATCCAAATCAATATGATGGATCAAGACACACGACGAGAAGCAATTACTCCCCTAAAGATCATGGAGAAGTCTATCCAAAAAGACCCTAACAAGGTATGAGGATAAATAGATCCAAGTCCGAAAAGGAGGCGGATCGTTGTTTATCAAAATCCTAAATAAAGAAGAGGATAAATGAAGAAGTCGTGGTCAACGTTTGAAGCATCTTTCACTCCTTATGAAGATGTATACCAAAATGAAGAGAAGACCATAATTTCAAGATCGTCTCTCAAGATTTGAAGTTTGAAGTACAAGCCAAATATCGGTCCGAGAAAGGTCTCAAATCGTGAAACGAGTTATGCCAAGATATGAACTTTATGAGGTTTCGAGAAGCCGTTTTAAAAGATTTTGTCCTTTAGCTAACTATTGATTAAATCGTCCCACTTTATTTTCGGCCTTAATAAATTATCGAAATAAGTCAAAAATGCATCCTCGTGATCATTCAAGACAAAAATAAAATACAAGAGATACACCGTAGGAATAAGGGGGTCTAAGTGATTAACTAAACCACATGAGTAAGTGTTAGTTGTGCTAACTTGTATTAATAATGATCTCGTTTTTGAGCTTGGTATGGGGAACGTGAAACTTGAGGGTGATAAATATTCATGACACCAAAGCCCTAATCTAAGTCTTAGATTTCTTCACGAGTTTCTTCCATCTAATAATTTCCAAGTTAATAAAATGTTATAACTTTTGTTTCTTTTAAAGTTTTTATCTTTCCATCATAGTAGTGATAATAATTAATAAAGGCCGAGATGGATTGATTATGAGAAAAATGTAACTTATGCTTTAAAACTATGCATTGCATGGGGTCATTGCAATGGTCAAGTGTAGGGGATTTAATAAGTGTGTAAACACTTATCCTTTTGCCACTGAAATCAAGGAAAAACAAGACCTAATCATGTGTTTTATATCATAAATGTCGGAATTACGCGTGGTTTTGTGTTTTGTGTATTAAATAGGTACAAATGATCAAAAGAAGAGAAAACACGGGATTTCACGGTCAAATGTTGAAGAAAAAGTCCAAAAAGAGACGAAGATAAAGTCAAAAGATCAAAAGTGTGCCGAACATCACGAAAACCGACAAGTCGACTTAATTTTGAAGAAATGATCAAGAAAGTCGGAATCGAGCTCGTTTTAATGGAATTAATCATTTTTTTTGAAGATACTCGAGCCAAGTGGGTCCCACAATTGGGTATTGGGCCTAAAAGCCCAATTACCATTTTTCTTTATCAAGTTAAACGGAATGAGTTTATTGGGCCCAAGCCCAATATTTTCTCTTGCACAAATGATGGAACGGAAGTGGGGAAAATTGGGCCTTAAACCCATAAAAACAAACGGATGAACAAAATGCTTTGTCAAGCATTCAATCCCTCACACCCCCACGTGTACCCCCCACACACGTTTATATCCCCATTTCACTTTTCTAAATTCGTTTTTTAGTTACCCCAGCCAACACACATTTTAATAAATAGATTTTCACCCCACTCTCTCATTGCTCTTCGATAAAACCAAAGTAATTCCACCCTCACTGTTTTTCTCTCTCAACTTACACAGCCTCCCATCTTCATTTTTTACCCACAAACCCTAATCCATTTACACAAAAAAATTAACCATAAAAAATAGGGGTTTTTACATATTGGGTTAATTCACACTAATCCAATTTAATCCCCCAAGTTTTTCGGAGCACTCACCATGTGGTCCTCATTCCCTCCAACGTGGCAATCCGTGGCAAGCTTTTATCTCAGCCGTTTGATGTGATGAAAAAGAGAGAGAAAAGAAAGAAGGGCCAAGATCGTAAGCCGTAGGCACCAAGGAAAAGTTTCTAGGGTTTCTCTATAAAACCCCTTCATTGTAATTCATATGCAAGCTTTTCTTTAATTTACTGTTTTTTTAAATTAATTAGGAGTAGATTTAATTAGATTTAATTTTCTGCAAAAATAGTTTAGGATTAATGTATTTTCAATTTTAGTTGATGTAATTTTTTATATTAATGAAAAAGTTTGATTTTATTACTTTTCGTCTCCCATTTAATTTACTGCAAATCTCAATTTATTTTGGTTTTTAAATGTATCTGGCACTGTTCTCGTTATTATTATAAAAAAAAAAAAGGAAAGAAAGTGAAAAGTAATCTTTCCCCACTGGAAGACAAAAAAAGGGGTTACTGTTGTTCGAAGGTTTTATTTCGTTCGGGTACTGTTCCTTGTTCGAGGTTGATTTCATGTGGTTCGAGAGTTACTGTTTACTGTTGAAGGTTGGAGTATTTGGTTAAATTGTTGATGTTTGGTGGTGTTCGGTCTCGGCTCGATTAAAAGGGGGCTCAGCGCCTCTCCTTCGTCTCAACGGGTATCGACATCGGGTTTTAAATCTCTTTTTAATTTTGTAAGTTTAGTTTAAGTTAGTTAATATTAATCTGCTAGTTCTATTTAGTTTTGGGATTTAATATTTGAATCTGCTTTGTTTTTATTAGATATATGCTTATGAGATTTCAGTTTTATGTTTTAATCTGCTTGCTTCATAGCTTGTAATTGATGATATTAGTTTTTGGTGATAGTTAGTAGTTTTATTTGATTATGCACATTTAGATTTGATGTTATGAGTTTGATTTAGATATCTGTTTTTTTTGTATACTGATAATATTAGTGTTGCATTCTACATTGCTGAATGTTTCTTTTATTTTGATAGTTGCTGCTTAATTCATTTAATCTGCTAGTTTGAATTGGTTCTATTAAGTAGATGTATCAGTTTTATAAACAATCATTAGTTGAGTTTGATTAAGAATTGATTATAGATTGGATAGATCTTTTAGTCTGCTTGTATTTTGGTACTGATTTCTTTTTGGTTGCTATTATGCTTGATTATCTCAATACTGTTATATCAGAAGACTAAACCAATTGTTTAGTTGACTGATTTACTTTACTAATATAACTTGAAATATGTAACAAATTTCAGCTGTCTAAAAAGTAATCATTCAAAAAAAGAAGGTCACCGCTGGGAATCAAACCCCTGACCTTCTGTTCAACTGCCTAACGCGTTTACCATCTGTTCTAGTCCTTATTTGTGTTTAATCTTGGCTTTTCTTCTTAATATAGTTTATTTAGTCATTGGCAGTTTAAATTAATTAGATTTAATTAAGTTGCTAGTTTAATTAAGTTTTAATTAAAAAGTTTTATTTTCTTTTAATTCGGTTTTTATAAAAATAAAAAGAAAAAAATATTTTATTTACTTTCTTTAAATTTTAAATTAGTTTTAATTTACTTTTATTTAAAATAGATTTACTTTTATCTTTAAAATTTAAATAGTTTTAAATATCTTTTCTTTTAGAATTTTTAAAAGTTTTTAGTTTTATTTTCAAAATAGTTTTTATTTAAGAGTCTTTATTTTCAATAAATTAGTTTAAAAAGTTTTGAAGTTTTATATTTTTAATTAGTTTAAATTAGTTTTATATTCAAGTTAAGTTTTATATTTTCAACTAGTTTTAAATTAGTTTTTAAATTTAATTAGTTTTAAAATAGTTTTATTAGATTTTTATTATTAAATAGTTTTTAAATTAGTCTTAAAATTTCAAAAAAAATACTTTTCACCAAAAACAAAAGTAAGTCTAACGTTAATTGGAAATCAAATTCGAGTGAGTCGAGGAAAAACGAACTTAATTGTTAAAAATCCTAACAAAACCCTAGTTTCAGTACAGTAGGTTTGTTTTAGTTTTGTACTTGATGTAGTTAATTGTGTTGGTGTGATGCACTGAGTTTTATTCTTTGATGCAGCAGGAAAAATGTGAGTGATGCTCCGTCACCTGTTGACGTAAATAAGTTGAAGGGTAAAATATTGAGTCTTGGAAACAACGTAGATGTTGTTGGGAAAATGGGAAAGAAAGGCACTAAAGTGGGTGCAGATAAGTTGGTTGGGAAAAAGAAAATGGCAAAGGGTAAAAAAGATATTCACGATATTCAAATAGTCGTTGTAAAACAGAAAGTTGCTATTAAAGGAAAAAAGAAGGTTAGTAATGATGATGTATTGTAGGAAGCACCTCTATCGATTGGTGATGAAAATATGCATTCTGATGGTAAAAAAAAGGTTACTTTTCCTAGTATTAATTCAAGAATGTCATCTAATCATTTGAAGTGTGTATTGGAATCTTTAACAAACGCCCAGGTTGAGACTATAAGAGAAATAGGTTTGGGAGAATATTATAATAATTTTGATTACCCTTCCATTCCGTCAAAGCTTGCGTACTGAGTTGCGTTTAACTTTGATTGTGATACGGACACAATATACATGGATGATGGAAGATGTAACACCCCCACTTTCGGTCATAACAGCGGAAGGGTCATTGGGTGTTACTATCATGGTTCAATCTCATAATCATAGAAAACGGCTCAAAACGAGACGTTTTAATAAACATCCATTCAATTTCATTTAATCAAGATAAAATTTCATACACGGTCCCAGATGATTCAAAAGTTTACAAACTATTATAAATGATAAAAGTTATTTGAATGGATATGTTTTAGAAAAGTGGGCCAAAACATTTCAAATATGCAAGCTTCACGAAACCGCCTTCCTCGAGTGCCTTCAATATGGACCTGAGATAAAACATGCTTAAAAAGTCAGCAAAATTTGCCGAGTGAATCTATAGAGTTTAAAAGTTAAATAAAGAGAACACAAGTATTCGAAATAACCTTCCATGGTTAATAATTTACCGAAATACCATTATGTTGTACGGACATAATTATCGGTTTCATTACATAAGCCTCGTGACATTGAACGTTAACATATATTATTTCAGCCCAACACACCTAGCCAAGTGCGTATATTTCTCTTATACAATGCATCCGATGTTTCATTACTAGTGCATCACAACACCACGCGAGAGCTAATCGCGACCGGACTGGGCGTCACCCCGATAGATCTATCCATAGCATTAGCGTTATCTCGATTAACAATTCACGATTCATGGGTCCTTTAAGGCTAAAACTAACTTATGCAATAAATTTTATCTAAGCATACAATCAAGTTCCTTGTGTTCAATTTTAAAACAAAGAGGGTTTACCACAACTTCTCGTTGTACCCTTCATTTATAATAATTACTTTTCCAATAATAAGGGTTTCCACAACTTCTCGTTGCACCCATACTTTTCCAATAAGTAGAGTTTCCACAACTTATCGTTGTACCCTTTTATTTTAATAAAACAAGCATGTTATCCCCCTCGCGGGTTTATAAAACAAGTAAACATGTTAAAAGCGAGGCTATAGACTCACCTTAGCCAATAGTGGTAATGAGACGATCGCCGACGATTAGTGATGCCCGTTTAAACACGAAATCGCAACCTACCAAATAAGGCGCGTTCGTTAAAAATCGACTTAAGTATAAATCATACTTAAATAATATAAAAATCAAAATTACAAAACCAAGACAATCCCGTAAAATTTAATAATACAAATGTTATTATAAAACCCTTTTATTCAACACTATTCTTTTAAACAATTGCACTCTCGATATTGACTCGTCTTAAGACGCCAAGTCAACGCAAGTCAAACTATCATTTTACTTCCCTCGGACCAATAACTAAGTCCTTTATATAATGACTTAACACTTGAGTAAGTCACCATGTCCAATAGTGAATACTCAAACTCACGCCACACGAGCATTGGACTACGTGTCCAAAATACCAATCAGCATGTACACTCCGAATGTACACACCAATCTACCCTATCTAGACTTGTCCGATTTCGACGAAACTTGGTCACAAACTCACATATAATATGAATAAGACTCAGTTTAAATTTCATTCAAAATATTACTTCTAAGACCTTCTGCTCGACAAATCTTCGTGTTGTAAAAACCGGATAGATTTACGTCTTCAACTCGTAAAACCATTTTGACATATCTAAACAACTCCATTTATAAAACCGACACTCGGGTTTGAAAACACACTCATGACCTGAGGTTTAGACTCCAACATCAGTCCTTGAACATTTTTAAAACTCATTCTATAGTCCCCGAGATTCGATCCAAATATCGACAACAATTTTCGGATTGTGCCGATACTCGTCTCCCGGTACACAAATACTAAAACTAGCATAACTTTTCGCTCGTAATGAGTTAGAAGCTCATTCAAGCGGCAAAACGAGCGTCTTGAAGATTACTACAACAATATCAAATAATATAAGCCTATCTCAGAACTTAAATCCACGAAATAATCTGTTATAAGCTGCTGTCCCAAAATACATTTTTAGACATCATGTCAAATAATTATTTTGACCCATTTTCACCACTTTTATACATCTAATATCATCCTATTATCATTTTAAACAACTCATCTAACCTCAATCACTCTTGAATACTCATTTAAAAATTTACCCACTCAAAAATTCAAACATGCAATAACACCCCACTCAAATATAATAATAACACTTATATACAACATAAAAATAGATCAAACACTACTAGTTCATCAAGAAAAATAAAATTTTGAAAAAGTTAATGCATGTGGGAGAAATTTATACCAAAATGATCCTTGTTGAATTTGCAAGATGGGACATGTTTTAGTTTCTCTTGATCCAAGCTAAATTTGGAAAATCAAATGGGTTTTGGTGATGGTTTTGTGCCGTAGGTTAGAGAGAGAGGGGGGGAGGATGATTAATTTTTTTTATTAAAATGGAGTGTGTGTGTTAGTGAGGAGTTTTTATATAGTGGGGTGAGGGTAGTTTTTGCCAATTTGTGATAGTTTTGGTCCAAAATGAGATTTAATTGTTGTAAGGGTATAAAATGTAAATATTAAATTTTTGAAAATATTTACGGGACTCGGGTTTCGTAAAAATACTTTTTAAAAGTTAAAACGCTTCTTAAATATAATAATATTACATCGACACGACTTAAAACGTAATTAAATCGAAAACGTCGAAAATATTAAATATCGAGACAATCGATAATAAAACATAAATTTTTGGGCATCCGTCGGTATCGCGATCATTCGTAGTTCTCGTCATTCGTTAAAACGTAAAACACGAGAAATAAAAATAAATATAAAAAAAATCATTCATATGATAAATTTGAGAATATATTATCGATACTTAATGTTTTTCTTGTCGGTTTTCGTCGAAACGACATTTTTACGTTAAGTTTCAAGTCATAACCTTCTCGGTTAGCCGATAATTTAAAATTCTCATTAAAATAAATATAATATACTTAATAGTCGAGATTAAAATAACGACCTGAAATTAACGGATTGTCACATTATCTCCACCAAATTGGGATCTTCGTCCCGAAGATCAACTTGCGTTCTTCCTCGACCGCTCGTTGAAATCAAAGAGTTAAATAAATTTTGGTCCTCGTCTTGAGTTCCATCACACATGACAATAGGAATTCGGCTTCGTTTCTGTTGCCTAACTTCCTTATCGATAGTATCAACAAGTACTTTGATGAAATGCAACTTACCGTCGATTCATACTTCATCAAGAGAGATAATAAGATCTTCGTCAGGAAGAAATTTCTTTAGGTTCGACATATGAAAAGTATTGTGAATTCATTGTAGTTCTCGGGGTAATTTAAGTTTTCATGCCTTTGGACCTACCATCGATATCATCTCGAATGGTCCAAACTAACGGGGACTTAACTTCCCACGTTTTCCAGAATATATAACACCTTTTTCCATGGTGATAACTTGGCATAACTTTTCCACCTACCTCGAGTTTCAAAGGTTTTCGCTTCACATTATCATAACTTCTATGTCTACTACGAATGGTTCACAAACGATCCTTAACTAGCACGATCGATTTATTTATCAAAACAAAATGAGCAGAGTCAATCAATCAACATTGACAGAAGTCGAGTCATATTCAGACTGAGTTTTCGAGAGCTTAACAATGAATCCATTGTAATTTGCTCCAACTTCACGAATGATGAAGAATAACACAATCGTAATCACTTAAAAGGCTTATTTACATCTTTTAATCCAGAATACATTGTAGGCTCTTACTATCGGTGGATACCGTACCTTAGTGCCATACACTTAATGTCTCAATAGACGAAGAGTAAAATCACCGCACCCAATTACAAGTCATGGGTTATGCAGTTTCCTCATTCTTCCTAGGCTTCCTACGAGCGTATACAAATCAAAACAACCCCAAATCATAAAGGAGATGTATCACGATCAACAACAAAATCTTCACTTTCTTCGAGTAATGATAAGATCGGCGTGTCGCAGAGTTTTCTTTTCATAGTCTGAAAAGCTTCCTCTTTATCATCGCCACACACAAACGGTTCATTCTTTTTAGTTAGCTTAGTTACTGGTTTTGATATCAAAGAGAATCCTTCGATAAACCTTCAGTAATAACCAGCCAAACCTAGAATTTGTCGTACTTCAGTTGGAGTAGTTGGAACATTCAAATTCTCGATGGCTTTGATTTTCGCAAAATCAACATGTATGCCACATTTGTCAATCACATGACAGAGAAGTTGCACAGAACAGAGCCAAAAATCACACTTTAAAATTTTTGGGTACATCTTTTCGTTCTTTACCAAGTTCAAGATAATCCCTAAGTGTTCGGCATGTTCTTCCTTTCTCTTCGGGCAGATTAGAACATCATCAAAGAAAAAAATCACGAATTTATCAAGATACGACTTACACCTATGGTTCATTAAGTCAATGAATACAACAGGTGCACTGGTCAAACCAGAAGGCATAACCCTAAACTCATAATGATCATCACAAGTTCTAAGCGCCATAATAGGAATATCTTCCTCGCGTATGCGAAGTTGATGATAAGCAAAACAAAGATCAATCTTTGGAGAAAACACCAGAATTTTGGAGAAAACACGAGAGTTTTAAAGTAGATCAAATAGATCATCAATTCTTGGATGCGGATACAGTTCTTGACCGTTAGCCTATTCAACTCTCGGTAATCGATACACATACGAAACAAATCATCTTTCTTCTTAGCGAATAAAATAGGAGTTCTACAAACTAACGAGCTCGGTCGAATAAAACATCTATCAGATAGTTCTTAAGACTGCACAATTAATTCCTTCAACTCAGAGGGTGCTAATGAATATGGCTCTTGTGCCACAGCTGCAACACCAGGAATTAGATAAATTTGGAATTCTATTTTCCTTGGAGGCGGAAGCCTTGGCAGATCTTCCAGAAACACTTTAGAATAGTCACAAATGACTAGAGTAATTCTACTTACTTTTCTTACGATTCCTTCTACGATTCCTAAGCCATGAATAATCCACAACCTTTTTCGATATACTTACGAGCTCTATTACACGAAAAGAATTTTCAATTTGGAATTATTTTTCCCTTCAGTAACCTCATCAGCCTTGCCTTGGATTATGTGTCCCATGAGCTAACCAGCCCTGCAGACAGCTTCACCAATAGCAATTGGCTTAGAAGAAGTCACATCACCGCATTTATTCCTGGTCATCCGTGAATATACTGCTTGACCTTGACGGTTCGGGTTCCAAAATTCTTAGACATAAAGGAGTCAACTTATGGAAACACTTGATATGTCTACCAATGTTAGTTCCCTTCAGATTCAGATTATACCACACTTGCTCCATACTTTGGAATTACTTCGAGCAAAAACTCCTCAGTTAATCGTTTCCTCACCTTAGTCCATGGTGTCCCATAAGTAACGATACCCATGGAAGCAAGTCTGCCATTCCACCAAATTAATGCACGACCTTGGAGAGTAGCGATTTTAAATTTCACCATATCCTCCTGATTAGGGTCACTGATTCGAGAGACTGATGCCAGCTTTCCATAACTGACACAATTCTCCATCATCTTTAGTCCCCTTAAGCGTCTATGGTTTGCACTTAACGAATGAAGTGTAGTTATAGCCTCTAACTTCGGGCACATCTGTTCCACCCGTACCACGAACATTATCAGCTCTAGCTTCAGCTCCACCGGTTCCAGTTCTACCAATTGTAGCTTCAGCTCCAGATCCAGATTCATCATTCATGTTGGCCATGAATTTAACTAAAGATACAAAAACTTATTCACTAATAACTTGACGTATTCGTGCTTCAGTCATAGCTTTCATTGGCTGCATGATTCGTGTGTAACGCAAATCAAATCATAATGAGTATTCATTCAATGACTGCGTTATACCACATGAATTTACAAGAGAAAAGCAAAGAAAGATAATAATAATAGAACGATGTAGAAATAGGAATCAAATGATAGTCATTCCATTGATCACAAACTAGTATCGAACACTCATTCCTATCTATTGATAGAAAGATCTTCGTAAAATAACGGACTTTTCCTTTTTTGTGTACAAGTCGTATTGTCAACATTATGGACAATCATCGTCTAATGCCATACAACTTAAAAGACTAGTCCTACTAACTGTTGTCACAGTTTAGTTAGGGATTAATGAGAAGATACTACAATTGATAAACTAATCTACTAAGAGTTACTAGGTAATTCACATGGCTAAGGAAGCTCCTTGGTCCCACAAGAAGAAGATTTCTTCAATGTCTTTCAGAGACGCTTGATATCCTCCTCAATTGGCGCTTTTGGAACAGCCTCAATACAACCATTTCACGATTAAGGAATTAAAGAAACAAAATCAATGAATCGAGCAAACGAATTATGAGTCAATAAGAGTTTAATTACGCAGATGTTATATGATTAAGCCTACACATTTATGAATCATTATTTCCATGGATTGATCAAGTCCTTCTGAATAAGATTCAGAAATTTGTAGTTCAACAATTTATAATTTCCTTGTTTAAATAAATGGCCAATTTATCTCAACAATTATAAATTACTTTATTCAAGCATCGCCAGCTCAACGCAAAACATCAAGATCGAAACAAATGAGAAACTGATTTAACAGAAAATGATCAGTGATATGATATGGAATCCTGGTTGGCATGTGAATACCATACCAATCAATCTCAATTCCTAACAATCAACAGTACCTTCTCAGACAACTTGTTTTTATCAAAACAGTATAATGTCGAAGATTTATGGAAATGCAAATTAAATTTGTTAAACGAAATGAACGGATCGATAAATCAAGAATAAGAACTAAGGAAATCAAAATCCTAGAAATCAAAAGAATATCAGCAAGAATATTAACCATTTCGTTTGGATCATGTCTATCCACAACTTAGTTAATCTCGAGAATAACATGATTCATTTCAGGAATATCTTCGGCGCTAGCATAAAATGACTAGGGTGGCTTCGTGACAATCGACGTCGTATAAATATCTCGTATAAATATAAAATTATCATTTATAATTAAATAAATGAAAACATACCTTGTAATTCACAAGTTCAAATAATCGATAAAGATTACAACATATATATAATCCCATATATATATATATATATAAATACTATCATTCTCGTCCATTAGCCACTCGGAGGTTTCGCTTGCAACAGTTATAGTTAAAAGATTTCAAAAATTCATTTTTGGAAAATCTTTCCGTTCTCTATAACTTGAGCTCTGATGCCAATCTGTAACACCCCCACTTTCGGTCATAACAACGGAAGGGTCATTGGGTGTTACTATCATGGTTCAATCTCATAATCATAGAAAACGGCTCAAAACGAGACGTTTTAATAAACATCCATTCAATTTCATTTAATCAAGATAAAATTTCATACACGGTCCCAGATGATTCAAAAGTTTACAAACTATTATAAATGATAAAAGTTATTTGAATTGATATGTTTTAGAAAAGTGGGCCAAAACATTTCAAACATGCAAGCTTCACGAAACCGCCTTCCTCGAGTGCCTTCAATATGGACCTGAGATAAAACATGCTTAAAAAGTTAGCAAAATTTGCCGAGTGAATCTATAGAGTTTAAAAGTTAAATAAAGAGAACACAAGTATTCGAAATAACCTTCCATGGTTAATAATTTACCGAAATACCATTATGTTGTACGGACATAATTATCGGTTTCATTACATAAGCCTCGTGACATTGAACGTTAACATATATTATTTTAGCCCAACACACCTAGCCAAGTGCGTATATTTCTCTTATACAATGCATCCGATGTTTCATTACTAGTGCATCACAACACCACGCGAGAGCTAATCGCGACCGGACTGGGCGTCACCCCGATAGATCTATCCATAGCATTAGCGTTATCTCGATTAACAATTCACGATTCATGGGTCCTTTAAGGCTAAAACTAACTTATGCAATAAATTTTATCTAAGCATACAATCAAGTTCCTTGTGTTCAATTTTAAAACAAAGAGGGTTTACCACAACTTCTCGTTGTACCCTTCATTTATAATAATTACTTTTCCAATAATAAGGGTTTCCACAACTTCTCGTTGCACCCATACTTTTCCAATAAGTAGAGTTTCCACAACTTATCGTTGTACCCTTTTATTTTAATAAAACAAGCATGTTATCCCCCTCGCGGGTTTATAAAACAAGTAAACATGTTAAAAGCGAGGCTATAGACTCACCTTATCCAATAGTGGTAATGAGACGATCGCCGACGATTAGTGATGCCCGTTTAAACACGAAATCGCAACCTACCAAATAAGGCGCGTTCGTTAAAAATCGACTTAAGTATAAATCATACTTAAATAATATAAAAATCAAAATAACAAAACCAAGACAATGCCGTAAAATTTAATAATACAAGTGTTATTACAAAACCCTTTTATTCAACACTATTCTTTTAAACAATTGCACTCTCGATATTGACTCGTCTTAAGACGCCAAGTCAACGCAAGTCAAACTATCATTTTACTTCCCTCGGACCAATAACTAAGTCCTTTATATAATGACTTAACACTTGAGTAAGTCACCATGTCCAATAGTGAATACTCAAACTCACGCCACACGAGCATTGGACTACGTGTCCAAAATACCAATCAGCATGTACACTCCGAATGTACACACCAATCTACCCTATCTAGACTTGTCCGATTTCGACGAAACTTGGTCACAAACTCACATATAATATGAATAAGACTCAGTTTAAATTTCATTCAAAAATATTACTTCTAAGACCTTCTGCTCGACACATCTTCGTGTTGTAAAAACCGGACAGATTTACGTCTTCAACTCGTAAAACCATTTTGACATATCTAAACAACTCCATTTATAAAACCGACACTCGGGTTTGAAAACACACTCATGACCTGAGGTTTAGACTCCAACATCAGTCCTTGAACATTTTTAAAACTCATTCTATAGTCCCCGAGATTCGATCCAAATATCGACAACAATTTTCGGATTGTGCCGATACTCGTCTCCCGGTACACAAATACTAAAACTAGCATAACTTTTCGCTCGTAATGAGTTAGAAGCTCATTCAAGCGGCAAAACGAGCGTCTTGAAGATTACTACAACAATATCAAATAATATAAGCCTATCTCAGAACTTAAACCCACGAAATAATCTGTTATAAGCTGCTGTCCCAAAATACATTTTTAGAAATCATGTCAAATAATTATTTTGACCCATTTTCACCACTTTTATACATCTAATATCATCCTATTATCATTTTAAACAACTCATCTAACCTCAATCACTCTTGAATAATCATTTAAAAATTTACCCACTCAAAAATTCAAACATGCAACAACACCACACTCAAATATAATAATAATAACACTTATATACAACATAAAAATAGATCAAACACTACTAGTTCATCAAGAAAAATAAAATTTTGAAAAAGTTAATGCATGTGGGAGAAATTTATACCAAAATGATCCTTTTTGAATTTGCAAGATGGGACATGTTTTAGTTTCTCTTGATCCAAGCTAAATATGGAAAATCAAATGGGTTTTGGTGTTGGTTTTGTGCCGTGGGTTAGAGAGAGAGGGGGGGAGGATGATTAATTTTTTTATTAAAAATGGAGTGTGTGTGTTAGTGGGGAGTTTTTATATAGTGGGGTGAGGGTAGTTTTTGCCAATTTGTGATAGTTTTGGTCCAAAATGAGATTAAATTGTTGTAAGGGTATAAAATGTAAATATTAAATTTTTGAAAATATTTACGGGACTCGAGTTTCGTAAAAATACTTTTTAAAATTTAAAACGCTTCTTAAATATAATAATATTACATCGACACGACTTAAAACGTAATTAAATCGAAAACGTCGAAAATATTAAATATCGAGACAATCGATAATAAAACGTAAATTTTTGGGCATCCGTCGGTATCGCGATCATTCGTAGTTCTCGTCATTCGTTAAAACGTAAAATACGAGAAATAAAAATAAATATAAAAAAAATCATTCATATGATAAATTTGAGAATATATTATCGATACTTAATGTTTTTCTTGTCGGTTTTCGTCTAAACGACATTTTTACGTTAAGTTTCAAGTCATAACCTTCTCGGTTAGCCGATAATTTAAAACTCTCATTAGAATAAATATAATATACTTAATAGTCGAGATTAAAATAACGACCTGAAATTAACGGATTGTCACAGAAGACATATTAAGATGACAAAGGAATTATCTCATGAAATGCTTGGAATACCCATGGGAGAGAAAGAAGTTATTGCTCTTCGAGCTACTACGACAGAAGACAAAACAACAACGGATTGGAGAGCTACAACTCCATGGGAAGGGGATAAAGCGCCAAGACCTCCTGTATCCATAGTTGATGATCATGTTTATAGTTTGACCGTTTGGGATTTCAAAGTTAGATTTTTAGTGGTGTTTATCAATATTGTGGCTGGGGGTAATAAGGATGGCACAATTAATCAAAGATTCTTACCTACCTTAAGAGATATTGAAGATTTTCAAAATTATGATTGGTGTGGATATTCTTTAAAATGCATTCGATCAGGAGTTAAGATATGGAAAACATCACCAGGAGGTTATTTCGGTGCTTCCAAACTTCTTTTGGCGGTACAATTTTTTAATGCTTCTAAACTTCTTAGTATGTTTAATATTATATTTGCTACATCAATACCTTTTTTCACTGCATCATATATAGATAAAACATAACAGTTCTTTTTTTGGTAAAGGGTTTCCCCGGTAAATATATTAACCAAAAAAGCATTAAAGTACAAAGGAATGTGGCTAAGATACCACATTAACCGCATGCTACAGGCAGCATGTTAACACGTGATTATGTCATGGCATAAACACAAACTAATCTAGAACTACAATGCAAGTAAACTAGATAGAAACCAAGATGCAAACATGAAGTCACACAATGTCTTCAGCTTCCACCAACAGCAGGAAAGGAGCAAATGATATCCAAATGAGCTTGCCTCCTTAAAAAACCTTGCCAAAGAAAACCCAATGGTAAAAACCTTGGACAAGGAAAAAAGAGTACAACCCTCACCCGACACTCCCATCATGAAGAACTCTAGAGCTCGGCACCCTCCATTTGTCAAGCAGCAAACTCGACCTGGCATATAACTTCTTAAAACGAAGTGAAATCAACTTCAACCGAATAGTATCACAAATAAGCTGAACAATCTGATCAACGGACAACAGCTTTTTCTTGAAAAGTCTTGAATTACGTTCCATCCATATAAAGTACGTAGTAGCAGCCAACACAAGACGGGCAAGGATGCTAGGACAAGACTTACCCTTAGAAATTGGAATAACATAAGCTAAAATATCATCAATCCGAGGGGGGATGTTATCCATATCACATAGGCCCCGGACCTTAGACCAAACCTGCATAGAATAAGAACATTCAAAGAAAATATGGTCATGAGAATCCGGAACCAATTTACACAACGGACATCGTAGAAGGCTTAGATCCACCAAAGGGCCAACATCCAATTGTCTAAGCCGATCTTGTGTCTTCAATTTCATCTAACCACTAACCACAAGTGGATAAAGTGACGAGGAATACAATGATCAAACCAAACAGCATGATACCAATCAACCATCAAACCCTTATCCCAAATGGAGTCCCAAGCTAAAGAAACTGATAAAGGATGTAGAACCCTATTTATATCCCGCCACATAAAAACATCATCCTAGGCATCATTAATAACAGGGACAGGGATAGAGATAATGTTCGGAAATCTAACATACCAATCCTACAGCCACTACCAAATACCATCAGTAATAAGATCCCTCGCCTTATTAGATAGAGAGAGAGCCCCGATCTTGTAATACTTCAAAACGTAAGAACGTCCCGTAACGGACATAAATCTTCCCATTTATCAAACCACATAGAAGCCAATCTACCATTATTAATCTTGTACCAAATAAATTGACGAATGCGTGGTCTAATCTATAGAAGTTTTCTCCAGCCCCAACTCATATCACCTATACATGTAACGTCCCAGAAACTTTGATCCTTTAACTTTTAAAAATAAATCCATTTAACCCATAAATACTCTTTACGAGTGAGGATACACCAGATATGAGAAACCATTAAAGCAGTATTAAAATCAGAAAGCTTACGAATACCAAGTCCACCTTCATAAAATGGAGTATAGACAGAGTCCCAAGCAACTTTAGCCTTACCTTTCTTCATTTCACCTTGACACCATAAGAAGCCTCTCATAAGCTGTTCCAAATCATGAATAATCCAAACAGGTAAAATAAAGACAGACGCCCAGTAGATATGCATAGATGAAAGAACTGAACGAACTAACTGGAGTCTTCCTACTAAAGAAAGAAATTTATTGCGCCAATCATTAACTCTACTCTCAAGTTTTTCAACAAGGACTTTACAATCCCTATATAGAAGCCTGGACGAAATGAGAGGAATGCCAAGATATCTGACAGGTAACTCGCCTTTAGCAAATGGCATGATATGTAAAATACTACTTTTAACAGCAGTAGCTACATTACTGAAGAAAACTATGCTCTTTAGGATACTTGGAACCAAACTTGAAGCTATCTTAAATTCCTCCAACGCATCCATAATAACCTGCACAGAGTCCAAGTGACCCCTAGCAAACAAGAAAAGATCATCTGCAAAACAAAGGTTGATAATACGTTGTTGTTCACAACGGTGATGAAAATAAAAATCCTCTGCATTAAGAACCCTCCGTTGCAACATAAGTGATAGGATCTCCATGACCAACGTGAAAAGATATGGAGATAACGGATCACCTTGCCTGAGACCTCTTTTTCCTTGAAACCAGCCATATAAATTACCATTTATGCAAATGGAATACGAAGTAGTAGAAACACACGTCATAATCCAATCAACCATTAAATGGTGGAATCCAAAACCAATCAGAAGGTTACGCAGAAACTGCCAGTCCACCTTATCATAAGCTTCTGAATATCCACCTTAAAAGCACATCTTGGAGGACCAAAATTTTTGTGGTAATTCCTCATCAGCTCTTACGTCAATAAGATGTTATCCGAGATCCTACGCCCTGGAACAAAAGCAGATTGATTAATATTAACCAAATTACCTAAATCCCCTTTAATACAGTTAGCAATTATCTTACTAATGCATTTGAAAATAAAATTACAACAAGAGATGGGGCGATAATCAGTAATCATATTTGGAACAGAAACCATAGGGATAAGAGCAATAATAGTATGATTAACCTCTTTAAGAAGTTTTCCATTAGAGAAAAACTCCCGAATAGAACATGTAAACTCATCACCCACAATATCCCAAGACTTCTTAAAAAACGCAGCAGTAAAACCATCCGGCCCAGGCGCTTTGTCATCACACATGGAGAATAACGCACTTTTAATTTTAGAATCAGAGATGACTCTAACCATATGGGCAGATTTCTGAGCACCAAGCTTTCGAACAAACAAATCAGACGTATTAAAAGAACCTGAAACACTTGCCTGACCAAGAAACTGCTCGTAATGAGAAACGAAAGCTCCAGGCACAACATCTCCATCATGAAGCACATTATGAGAATCACGAACCATTTCAATACGATTACGAGCAGCCCTACTCTTAACCGAGTTATGAAAATAAGCCGTATTTGAATCACCTACGTCAAGCCATTCAATTTTAGATTTCTGACGTAAGAAGCGTTCCTCATCAAGAGAAGCTTCCTTAAAAGAAACTAGATAATGAGCATGCTCTTCTTTCAATATCATATTGGATGGGTCTCTATCAAGGGCTTGTTGAACAACATCTAATTCCACACGTAGTCTAGTAACACGATCATGAAGATTACCCTGTTCAAATAACAGTTTACGAAACAGAGCCTTTAAACCTTTTAAGCGTTTAACAAGCCTAAACATAGCACAGCCATGAACATTTGCCAGCCATCCGTTAGTTACCACTGCATGAAAACCCTCCTTATGCACAAGTAAATTACTGAATTTAAAAGGTTTAGGCTTAGGTTTGCTAATTGTAGGGATTCGTAACACACAAGGAGAATGGTCAGAAATCCTGTAAGGTTGGAATATCACAAAACATCCTGGAAACTCATCAAGAAACTTAATGTTAGACATAATCCGATCAATCTTTTTGAGAATACCATCATCACCGTGTGGTTTCTCATTCCAAGTAAAATGTAAACCTGTAGCATTAACGTCCTTAACATCTATAACATTAACGCACTCCTTGAATTCCCGCATGGCATTATTAGGAGTGTAGCCGCCGCATGAGTGATCCTCAATATTAAGAGCAACATTAAAATCACCAAAAACCGCCCATGGCTTATCCCGTATAAAATTAGCATGAGCAACCAGATTATTCCAAAGAACACGCCGATGGATATAGTAGTTATCAGCATAAACGAAAGAGCAGAACAAAGTACGGTTATCCATACGCGTTTTAACCTGACAATGCATAACTTGACTTGTTTGAGACAACACCATAACATCCACATTATCATCATTCCAACCAAGAATTATACGTGTCCCTTTAGGACACAAACCACCATTTGACGTCCACTTCCATCTGCTAAAAATCTTACGTCACATATCATAAACACCCGAAGCATCAACGTGAGACTCCAAAATAGCACAAATACTCAGATTATTTTCATCAATAACCTGACGAACCTCTATTCTTTTAGGGGGTTTGTTCAAACCCCTTATATTCCATGAGGCTATACTAAACATTTAAAACATTTGTGGCAGGAGTGCTTGCCCCTGATTGAGAATTAAGAAGATTAGCAGATTCATCATAAATGTTTTCAACCTCCTCCTCATCATCATCATCTCCACTTAGGTCAACTATATCCCCTGAAAGAGTCCCAAATGAATTTGAAGTAGAAACGCCACTCACCACATATTTACCTTTATTTGAACTATTAGTATGCAACCCAGATTTGGTACCACTATCAACTTTGCTATTATCACGTTTAGATGCATTCAAAGTCGTACCAGGATTAGATGAGTTATCATGTATATGAGCACCAGAAGTAGACGAATTCGGACTAAAAGTAAAAGGAGTACCAACCAGGAAGCCTTTGCTTAACGGGACACATCTCGGAATCTGGCTTCCTTGCTTTCCTTTGTTGTTATGCTTTCTACTACGAACTTGTTGAAATCCATCATCTTGTTCATGTATAACTATAAGGGCCACTTTAGGGATAACACATTTAGGACAAGTTTCAGCCGTATGACCAAAGATATTACATGTAGGGCATCTAGGCGGCTACCACTCATATTCAACCTTAATAGTTTCCTTAGTAAACCCCTCACCCTTCAAATCAGGAACACCAATAGTAATTATCTCATGTAAATCACAATAAGATTTAATTTCAATTAGACAGCGAGCAAAAATACTACGACCCCAAGATTCTTTACACATAGTGCTAGTAAAGAATCAAGCATAATAGGCTTACCAAGATATGTAGCAATCAGACTAATACCCTCTTCCTCAAACACTTGAAGAGGCACATCATGAAGTTTAACCCACACAGGAATACAGGTAAATTCTTCTTTTCGAAGGCTAGTCTTCATAGTATACCTTTTAAGAATAATGGGAGAATTACGAATCATCCATGGTCCACCTTCCAGCACAGCTTCATACCCAGATTGTGCATCAAATTGAAAGAAAAAGAAACCATTGGAATTCATCTTGATCCTTTTTAATCCAAATTTAGCCCAATTTGTTTTAGCGTAATACTCAACCACTGTAAATGCCATTCGTTTACCAATAAAGTATCCATTGAGCGTATTATGAAAATGTGTATTAACTTTCTCAGCCACTTTACATGGAAGAGATACTTGAACACCCTCAAACCTGTTTTCAGATATGGCAGAACCTATATTGACACGAGCAATAGGTGAAACTTGTTGGCTTGAACTAGCAGCAGCTGCATAGGAGTTAGATGGACCACCAATATCCACCGACTGTACAATAGGACATTCCTTCACAGTTTCCTCGACATCTATCACTGGATCACTTGGATTAGAAAACTTGAAATCATCCATATTTGAGTCAAATACATCACTCCTCTCATTAGGGTTTATATCCAATTGTTCAAACGATAGCTCATCATTAACCAATTTACTAAACGTAGGAGATGAGACACTCACCTCTTTATGCTGATCCAAGGACATACACATTGTGATATTAGATAAATCTGGTGTAACCCTAGCATCATGTCCAATAGTAGTGCTCATAGACGGATCCCTAGCATAATCACGCACACCTGCTTTGGTAGCATTAACATGTTGACGTTTTAGTGTTCTAACATTGCTCTCCAACTTCACTTGGTGTGCATATACGATATCAAGGGTCTTAGTACATTGCTCATTAGTCATTCGCTTCAAGAATTCATATTTGTTACTTTGGACGTCATTCATAAACCTACTAATCACTTCCACCGTATAAAGGGATATCGAGAACAACTTTTCAACATCCTCTAAAGACCCTACATTCAAATTCAGTCGTTCACCATTTACTGTATCACTTCCAGCAACCGAACTTGTGTTTGAAAAAACAATAGTCGAATCATTCGTCGAACCCACCCTAGTAAATTAAACAACCCTACCAACGAAAGATTTAAAAACCTAACATCGATTTAAATAAGCTAACGATTTAAATAAGCTAACAAAACCCCACAAAAACGAAACCCTAAGAAAGCAATAAATTCTACACCAGAAAAAACAAAAAGAAACACAAGTCGCCAGTAAGCATGTGGATTCACACAATATACAATGATTGCACCGACCAATAATGCGACTAATAACAACTGATGAAGACAAGGACACCCACGAAAACATAACAGTTCTTCCTTATATTAAATGCATCATTTCCTATATTAACTGCATCACTTCCTTTTTTGTAGCTACTATACTACAGCTCCACAATCTAACCAACTATAACTGTGGAAAGAACATCACCTGTTTTCAAAGGATGGAACACCGAGTTGTTGAAAAAAAAAGAGAATGAAGAAATAAATGTTTTGAAAGGTTTCGGGAAACTTCCAATCTGGGAAGGTTATGAGTTATTTCCCCCAAGAAGAAGGTTGACAAGACAAAGAAAAAGAAGCATATTGGAAATACAAGTCAACCAGACGAGGATCTTATACAATTTAGATAAAAAAAAACAAGTCAGGTAAAAACTAAGTTTCATTTTTCTACTATAACATAGGGTGATATGTTTAAATAATTTGACAGTTTTGACAACTTGGGAGTTAAGCTTAATTGCTTAGGAATTCTTAAGTTTAGTTGATATTGTTTCTGTGTAGGAGAAGCTATAGATGATAAGAATTAATCCTAAAGTTGGAAAAGTAGCCATTACTTGGGTTGAACTAAGCTTTAAGTGATCATGAATCTGTGATGAGGACTATATGTTTTCCAATCTCACTATCTATATGTAAGGTGCAACTGCATATTTGATTCTGAAATGTAGGCATATTGGAGGTATCCTTGAAGCTCTAGTGAAATAGGTTAACACACAAGTCCTGATGTTTACTTGATGGATTTATACTACTTTTCTATGTCTTATTTTGATGCATTTGGGAGTGTTTGGGACATGTCCATCTATTCCAATATGTCGGTGTGTTCTTGTATATAATGTCTAATATAAGATGTAAAAGTTTATGCACCTGTAAAACAGGTGTTAACATACCACTTCCTGGATTTTCTAGTGAAATAAATGAAATTACCACTTTCTGGATTATCTTGTAATTGTATTTTAGGTGTTTAGTTTGATGCACCTTAATTTGAGTTATGATGCACCAGGTTGTAGATTGTATTTTAGTTCTTTTGTTTGATGCACCTTAATTTGAGTTATGATGCAGCATGTAGGGTGAATTATAGGTTGTATATTATATCGAAAATGTGTATGCAGTAGGTTGTCTTTTAATTTTATTTTAGTTTTTGGTTTCATGCACCTTAATTTGAGTTATGATGCAGCATGTTGTCACTTGTTAAATATAAGGGTGAATTAGGCTAAACGTAGGTTTCATATCTCGAAAATGTGTTTGCAGGTAGGTAGGTAGGTATAATGTTATTGTTATTATCCAAATGAGCATTAAAACTTTTAAAAACTGCATCATAGTTATTATTCACTGCATCATAATGTATTTTTTTAAAAATCATGTAGGATATGAAAGATTGCTTGAATGACTCATTGTCAACGATTAAGGAAGTGTTTAAAAGTAACAAACATAAGCTTAAGATTTCTTTGGAAGAATACCCACACGATGAAGAATTTAAGACGTTTGAGGAAAAAATTAAATCAATTTAAAAGACTTGTATGAAGGCATGTCTGATGGGGCCAATCACAGTACCGAGAATGATGGTGCAACTGAAGCTACTCAGAATGATGGTGCAACTGAAGCTACTCAGAATGTTGGTGCAACTGCATGCGATTTGCAAAACTCTGATGTGGAGAATAAGAATGCCGATGCTGTGACCGATGTCGAGATTGATGGAGGGAAGACCAATGAAGATATCTCGCTTAGTTCAATGGAGGAAGGAAATTCTACCCCAAACTCAACACCAGAAATGACGAGAAGGACAAGGTCAAATACCATAAATTGGACAAACTATCAGACCAAGGGGCCAAATTGGACAACATCAACGGAAGGAGCAGCATCATCGCCCACTAAAAATTTAGAAGTGGGGAACAAGGGGCCAACTTGGACAACATCAACGGAAGGAGCAGCAGCATCGCCCACTAAAAATCTGGAAGTGGGGAACAAGGCGCCAAAAGCGACAACATCAACCAAAGGAGCAACAGCATCACCCGCTAAAAAATTGGAAGAGGGGAACAAGGCGCCAAAAGCGACAACATCAACCAAAGGAGCAACAACATCACCCACTAAAAAATTGGAAGTGGGGAAAAAGAAATCCCCTAAAAGTAAATAAACGCTAACACTTATCTTGCTTTTGTACTAATATTTATTATCTAGGATCGTATATTTTGAATTCAACTTTTGAATGTCTGTAATATAACTAGAAAAAACTTAAAACTTGTATCTATTATTTTGGGTTTAATGTGAATAGGTAATTATGTTTAATGCTACAATTTGGCCGCCTCATAAGGTTTATTTAACTAGTAATAAACTAAACTATAATGGTTAGCATTATAGTCTATGATATACTAGTTAAAGAACATAATGCAAACTGGTTTATAAAGAAAATTTCAATCAAGTATTTTTAAAAAGTTTGATTCTTAATTAACAGATTGTGCAAATCCTGAAATATGTGATGAAATATACAATAAAGATAGAGCTATTGTCATTTATGATGATTCATTCCTTAAATATCAATCGCAAACGCTACTCTTTGATAGTGAGGAAGAAGTGTTTCACGCTGACATGGACACAGAGATGGATACAGAAGGTGGAATGGAAGACAATGAAATGCAAGGTGGAATGGAATCTGATGAAATCCTGGGAGCAGATGAAAGTAAAATTACAAACACCCTTTTAATCTTGTCGATTAATTCAACTGCATCATAGTGTTTTTGTCATAGTAATGCACTGGAGTTTGGGTTCTCATTAAAATTCATTGCATGACTAGTTAACAAAACAATATGATGCACTAAAACTGTATCTATTATGCATTAAAAACAAGTTATACTGTTTTTCCAAAAAAAATTGTTTAATTTGATTCTTTTTATCTTGTCTATAAATTTCACACATCATTGTGTTTTTAAAATAGTAATGCAGTGAGTGTGAACTATCAATAAAGCTTAATGCATGACTAGTTAACAAAATGCTATGATGCAGTAAAGTGTAACTATGATACAATAACAACAAGTTATTCTATTTTTTCATAAAAAACTATTGTTTATTTTGGTTGTTTTAATTACAGGTACTAAAATTTTCAAAGAAGCTAACTTTCCTTCAATTCGAATTGAAGAAATCGACAGTTTAATAACCGAATTTGCTTCTATCGAAGAAGTAAACAAACAGCTTTTGGACTACTCGATTATGAAACTACCTTTGTTAACTGAAGTAGAAGACAAATTGCCAAAAAGTTTCTTAATTGAAAATGCACCAAAATCTCCCCAAATTCAAAAAGTCCAAATTATTAAACCTTTTCATAGTATGAAATTGAAGTTACCAAAAAACTACACAAGAACTTTGAAAGGAAATGCACCATTGAGTGCACAACCTATTGTCGAACAACATGAAAAATATACAGAGATTTTGCTATCAGCTGAAATTCAAACCGAGGCAAAGACTACAAAATTTGATGCTATAAGGGTGAAATTATTAAAAAAGTATGTCGGGTAGTTAGATGCGAAAGGCAACATAGAGGGAGATATGTTATCTGAAATTCAAGTTCTAAGACAAGAGCCTGGTAAAAGAGGAAGATCTAACAAGGAACAAGCTAAAGAAACAACTGTGGTAGACGAAAATGTTGGGAAGGAGGTTTTAAAAAGACACATGCTAAAAAACAAGTGGTTAAAGATCTTGGTAGAAAGCAAAGTGACACTCAATTATCCAAAGAGAATGAAAAGAAATCTAAGATAGAAAAAGCTAAGTCACTGCTTGTAAAAAGAAAAAGGATAGAAGAAAATAAAATAATTATGCACGCATCACCAATTAGTTGCATTGCTCCACCAGATGATACTGAAAACGATAAACGTGAAGTAAAGCTGCCTCCTGCTTTAACGTCGCCATTTTATCAACGGAAAATCGTATTGGGCCAACCACTATCTAAAGAGGGGAAAAATAGCAGAATACATATGAGGTAATAAGACACCCGAATGGTAAGTTCTAGCATCATATTTTATTTTTAAAGCATCACTTTTCATTATTCACTGCATCACATATTTATATAACTGCATCAATTCCTTATGTCACTGCATCACATATTATTGACAGTGCATCATTTCTCAATGTTCTCTGTATGAATTTTCATTATATTCTCTGCATCACATATTTTTATCACTGCATCACTTCCTTGCTTTAATGCATCAGATATAGATAAACCCGTTTGAAAAGTTTATGTTTATATCAAAATGTACAGTGAGATTGTTTACCAGATCATCAAAGGAGTTGGAGTAGAGAGTGTTTTTTTCTTGAGCCTATACCCTTAAATAGAAATTGCGGCACTCATATTAGACTTATGGTCTTTTGTATTAAATCATGAGGAATAGTATCGAGACAAGCTTTCGGGCAATGGAAATGTATATTGTGATACGGGAATGCTTGTAAGTAATTCAAATATATAACTTATTTATTTTTAAACTATAAATTTTGTTATCATTAGTAATCGTTTGAAGTTAACTAAAACAGACTAATCATATTGTTGAGTCGGGGAAGAATGTGCAAGAAAGGATGAAAGTTTTTGATGAAAATATTCATAACGTTTTAACTCAAGCAAAATGGAAGAATTTTCTTGACGTCGACTTGGTAAGTATATTTATCATGAGAATTAAATGATTGTATTTGTGAGAATGTTTAGAATAAATTTAAATAATTATAATAAATATATACAGGTATTTTTTCCTTCAAAAAAGATGATGAAAGATACTTCATCAAACCATTACTATATCATTTGTTTTAATTTTAAGACCGCTGAGATCGACATCATAGACAACATAGATAACGGCAAATTGATGATATAGAAAAAAGATATGGTTCTTACCCATTTGCCCTCGTAAGTCTCATACTTAATGCATTATTTTGTTATTTTCACTGCATCAAAGTATTTGACTATAGTCCTATATCTCATGAATAGTGCATTACATTGATATATATGTTTAGTTTTATATAGAGGAAAACCCTTTATAATTCTATAACTGGTTTTATATCATAGTTAATGTTTTATGGTGCTATTTTTACAATCCTATACCATATGAATAATATTGATAATTTTAGTGCATCATAGTATTAAAAAACTGCATTACAATATCATAATTTTTTATTTAAATTTGCACAGATTGATTCCTTTACAAATTACATGGAGAGACAAAACACCCAAAACACGTTGACATTTTGGTTTCGGAACCTAACATTGTTGATTTTATTATGAAAACAAAATACAATGCTGTCGATTACGGGGTATTTGTTATGAGGCATTTGGAAACATATCTTGGTAGAGGAAACTTCTTACAACCATTGAAAAAAGAAGGACCACCTCAGAAAACACAACTAAAATTGCTTCGTGTCAAGTACATGGCCAAAATCCTTCTGATGTATTTTAACATCAAAAAAGGAAAGTTGTTGATGGACGCACAATCATACTTCAAGAAAAAGCCAAAAATTTCAAAGCTTATAACGGATTCTAATGTTAAATTTGATAAAGCTTTGTGGAAGAAATTTAGTAACACTGTAAGCAAGACAATTGATGACTAAAGAGCTGCATCAAACGGTCATCGTCAATTGTCATCGTCAATTTCAGTACTACCCTAAGGAAGACAATTGAAGTACTCATTGTTTTTTTTAAACTACTTGTAAACATGAAGATTTTTACACAATTTTATTTAATTGTTAGTGGTGTTAACTATTTGTTGAAATTCAATGATTGTTTTTTTAAACATATGAAAATAAGAAAATATATATACTTTATCTGTTATGCAAAATTCACTGTATCAAAATATAAAAACCACTGCATCACAACACTGATACCAAAAAAAATACATAAGAGAATAACTTAAAAAACATTTCATGTACTTTTAAAAGTTTCATTTTCGTACAATTTTACTGCGTTATTGTCTAAAAAATGTCACTATGTAAAAAAGATGAAAATCATAACACATAAAAGTAAGTGCATCACCTTTAAAGATGCTATTGAAACAAAAAGTCATAAAAAAGTGACTTAACTATCGATATATTTGTATTACAATATAAAAGTCACTGCATTATTGGGTAAAAATGCCACTATGTAAAAAAGGTGTACTTAAACTGCTATGTAAAAAGTAACTGCATCAATATGAGAAAGTCACTGCATCAATATGCACAAGTAGCTGATCCAGTATGTAAAGGCAATTGCATCAATATGTAAAAGTAGTTGCATCAATATGTAAAAGTAGCTACATCAATATGTAAAAATAGCTGCATCTATATGTAAAAGTAGTTGCGTCAATTTCGCCTAGATCTGAGACCAGTTCTTGTCGTCGACGCCTCCTGAGATGTTTTCTTGATTTTTCCAGATGGTTACATTCTTTCGTTTGTACATGTTTTGGAATTATGACCTTCTTTATTCCCGCATTTACTACATGTCCTTCGCTTGTCACTTGATTTAGCTGCTTCTTTTTCAATCTCACCTTTTGACATCCACCTCGTATGAACACCGGATCCTTTATTTGAACTCAGATCTAAATTATTTATAACATTTGAAGTTAAGGTTGTCTCCTTCACACCAAGCATTGCACTAATAATATCTTTCGAATTAAGTTTTGGAACCGTTGGAATATCGATTTTAGCTTTATTCAACAACTCCATCATTTGCTCCTTATAAATCTTCAACATGCCCATGTCATGAACCAAGCGATCAATCGTAGATTCAAAAATCTTGTACAAATCAAAAACCTCACTTTGCAAAACCGAATCTGACCCAGTGATAACTCTCCTAACTGTAGCGTTGAAAGGCTTAGCATCCATTTACCACCTTTTCTTCAAGTATTTCCGAGGAAACTCTTTCACATTGTTCATTCTCAACACGTAAAAAATGTGCCTACAAAGAAGACCATATGACTCGTAGTGTTTACAGCCACATAGAACTTCCATTTCGGATTTATAAAACTCCACATGCAAAACAGTTTTTAAAAATATTAAAATTTAAAAACACACTGCATCATTGCTAAAAACTTACTGCATTATAGTTATAAACAATAGATGAAGACATACCTGATACACAACAAAGTTGTTTTCACCCCTGATTTTGTTCTCAGCTTGCATATCACGAATTGAATATCTCTCACCATTATCAACTTGGGAAACATTTATCGACATGTAATGGGAATAAGAAGCATATATCTCATTATGAACTTCCAAGAATAAAGTTCTAGTATAAAGAGTACTTGCTTCTTTTTCAGTCTGAAGATCAGTTTTGAGTTTAGGATTCTTATATCTTGAATCGTGATCGTTCTTACGCTCAATATACCTGTGGTACTCGATAGCCGTGTCATAATGGCTAACAAGTGTCAAATATTTACTTGTCCATGTACCAAAGAAATGGTTCTCGCTTTCGGACCTAGAGGTGGTACGCATGAGGCCTGCCATAAGCACATCACGCAAGTATGCCGAGATCCAGCTTTCCCGTAGGTCAAACATATCTTGTAACCATTTATTATCACCAAGTTGGAAATCCTCAATCATACGTTCCCACTCTGCTTCAAATTCAAAAGGCAAAATCTGATCGGTCCAAACTATATCACATATACGCCGTTTGAAATTTATGTTTTTGCAGATTACAGTCCCCACCTGAAAATTCATATATTTATAAAACTACTGCATTAAAGTATAAATATAGTGTATTAATATGAAAATTTTCCAACATAATAGATACTTTTACAAAACAACTCTAACTCTAAAAACATGACTTTAAAAAACTACTGTATTACAGTGTAAAGATAGTGCATTAATTTGAAAAAAACAAATCAACAGTAATAGATACTTTAAGAAACCCAACAATTTTCCATGTTGATCACTGAGTCGCTTAAAACGTGCACGAGAAACAAAGCCAAAAAAGGTAAACTAGGACAATAATGTTTTATAACAGACAAGTGAGAACATACCTTTGTAACCAACTTTTGCATGATACGCCACATACAAAAACGGTGTATATTATTTGGGAAGTATTTTGGTACTAAGATCTTTATAGACGGGTCCTGATCGGTAATTACAACTTGTGGATCTGTAACAAACACCTTTTTGAATTGTTCAAGTAGCCATTTGTAAGCACCAACTGATTCATCAGAAAGTAAACCCGCAGCGAAGGTTATACAGCGGTTGTGATGATTAATGCCCGTAAAAGGGACGAACACCATCTTGTACCTACATTTTAATATACAAAGAAATAAGATAAAATACTAAATAAATCTGTAAATCACGATTAAATTTTTTGATAAAAAACAAAGATAGTATATACTTGTTAGAAAGAAAAGTAGCATCAAATGAGACGATATCACCAAAAACAGCATAGTCCTTAATTGCTTGCTCATCGGCCCAAAAAAGACCAACCAATTTATCGTCAACACCTAAAAAAATTTAGATAAGAAACTAATAGAAAAAAAATGTTGTATCAACTGCATCAAAATCCAAAAATGAACTGCATTACCTGTTTTGTAATCAACATAGAATCCTAGCGAATGCAACTTTTTGCTCAAAAGTTTCTCAACGGCCATCTGTGCATCACGATCACGAAGAAACAAGTTCACTTTCTTCTTCAAATTCTTATAGTCAACCACTGTAGCTCCAATTCTATCGAAACCACCACACAACTGTTTCAGCAATTTAAACCTCGTAGAAGGACCAATATTAGCATTAGAAGCCTGAAACAGAAAATGTTGCTTTGTGAATCCCAATTCCGGAGAACTCTTCATGAATATCATATCCTTTTCGGCTACCAGAGGATGGTTGTGTCCTTCTATAAAAGTTTACACTCTATAAAGACCTCCTGAAATCTTCTTAATACGGATTTTAGACAAAAAACCACATCTACTAGAGCCTCGATTCCTTGTCTGCTTTACTTCAACATTCTCATCCGTAGTAAAGTCACTAACATTAGATATAACCTCCTTAGGCTTATTAGCAGCATCTTTAGGTTCAGGATTGATACCTTCTTTTGAACATACAAACCACTTCAAGCTTGGTGGTTCACCATCTTTAGGTTTGTAATGGCCACCCTTTCTAACATCAAAACCGGCCCTTTTACCATAATCCTTATAGAACTCATAAGCTTGATCAATAGACACAAACTTAGCACCTTCCAAAGGTACAACGCCAATATCTTTATCTAGAAACCACGTCCTGTTTCCATCATCATCACAAGTATAATAGCCAACATGATCCTTGACATGAACAATCTCAAAATCTTTATGTTTAAAAAAAATGAATAGTTAATGCATCAATGATATAAATTAAGTGCATCACAGTATAAAACTACTACACATAACATAATTTAGCCTACACGTAACCTACACATAATCAACAACTATAAAGCCCGTTGCAAACTTTTTTGGAACAGTGGCTTATATCATCAACTATTAAGCTCGCTAAAATCTCGTCTCAAGCTCGCAGAAAGATCGCTCCAAGCTCGCTGCAAGCTCGCTTCAAGCTCGCAGCAAGCTCGCTTCAAGCTTGCTCCAAGCTCGCTGCAAGCCCGCTGCAAGCTCGTTGCAAGCCCAATGCAAGCCCGCTGCAAGCCCGCTGCAAGGTCACTACAAGCTCGTTGGTAACCATAAGGTGGTATAGCCTCAGTGATCTACTATTCAAGAAGCAAGTTGGTATTAACCTTGATAAATCCTAAATATGCAACTTACTATCATCGGGACTTAGCCTCTCGATTATTAAGTAGAGTAAGGACTGTATGTCTTAGCTTTCTTGGGCTTATGAGTTGTATAAGCTTAGTCTTATGGGCTTACTGGGGGGGAGATAAGGAAGGAAAATTCTTTTTTTGTGTTGCTTATTTGGGAAAGAAAAGGCTTAGAGCTTATTTAGCAATGTCTTTTTAGCTTATTTTACCAACATAAGCTAAATAGCTAAACAAACACCTTAACTTATCAACTTGATAACTACAAACCATAACATTCTTATAGAAATCAAGCTTAAACCCAGAAACTAAATAAAAACAAATTAAATAATAAGAAACATAAACTTCTTAAGACTTAGAAATGGCTATAAAAAGGGGCGAACTCCATTCATTCTAACTCGTATCCCGTTTTCCTTCATCTCCATACCCATTCTGATTTTCCACTTTTACAAAGGTTCTAAGATACTCTTAAGATCAGAAACCAGTTCTAGAAAGAGGCCATTAAAGCTATTGACGCTTTGATAACAAGTTGTGTTCATAAGGAGCCATATTTATCATTTTGGAGCTACCTAGGTAATCATTATGTTATCTAAGCTTTGATCTTGTTATAATGATTTTCTAAGACTTTTTATAATGTTAATAAGATATTAATAAGTTAATCTAATAAGTATTAGTTCATATAATAAGCTAAAATAGAAGTTATAAGCTAAAGATGTAATAAAATCCTAGTTTTGTAATTTACATAAAACAATGAGTTAAATCCATTTGAAAAGCTATAGATCTAAAAAAGTAATGATATTATGATTAGAAATGTGTTTATAAACTTTAGATTAAGTTCTTAGATCTTTTTGTACTAATTTTGAGGTTGTTATATAATTTTAAACAAGTATAGGGACTAAAACTGTCATTTTTGAAACTATAAACATTTTGGGCCAAAATGTCATTTTACTAAATTTAAAACTATAAGGATTGATTTTGCAAAGTTTGAAACCCTAAGGTTAATATTAGAAGGTTTGAAAATGTAATATTAGAACTATATACTTTAAGGGTTAAAAGTGTACATATACTAAACTTATAACTTTTTAGGCTAAAAATGTAGATATTTCAAACATAGGAACTTTAAGAATCATTTTTATCATTTATGAAACTATATGGATAAAAATTGTATAATAGACGTATTTTCTAAAGTTATATAAACTAAAAGGACCATTTCGTCAATTTTGAAACTAAAGAATGTAAAATGTAATAATGAAATAATATACTAACTTTTGAAGAAATTTCAAAAAATATATAATGTATCATGTTAGTAGGGAACTTTATACAAAGATGTTCCATCTCGATATTATGTTCTAACTCAGTGGTTGGGTTTACGATTCAAAGTGCCCTCGCTCCTCAAACGTTTATAGAATGGCTTCTGAGTGTGATGGCCTGAAAAATGATGCAATAATTACAAGAATTTAAAAATCAAAGAATCCATACTTAATACTTAAAATTATTGAACTCAAAGATCAAACACTTGATATTATACAAAACATGTTAATCTAGGTTGGTGAGACTAAGCTGTTAATTTGTGAACAAACTATAATCTAACAAGATTTAGAATCTTTGTATATAAGGTGAGTTCATAGCCTCACCTAAAGTTAACTACTTTTCAATGATTTGAAAACCCGTGAGGAGGATATATGCTAAACGGGAATACAAGCGTTTTTGGTATGCTTTCCAACTATGCTTACTGACACTATGTTTACTACTGCCTTAAACCCCTTTTTAATTGTGAACCGCTAATCTTTTCTAGAAAATGAGCGCTAATATTCTATATAGTACTATTTAAGGACTGATATCCTCTGTCTGGGCAAGTCGCACGTGCTAGAACCTTGGTGGTCAAACATGCATACTTTATTTTGCTAAACCATAATAGTTTGGCAGACTTCCTGCATAAGGGCAATTGTTGCTTTCTGATTCTGTCCAGCCGCGGTATCATAAGCTTAGTGCAATAATACATCTACTTTATGTGGGCGCATAACAAAGTAGCTCGAAAAAGGATCTTGTATTCAAAATTATTTATAAACCTAGAATTCACTCAACCATTGTGTTGATTTTAAAGCATATATCTCATGTACTGATGAGTGCTAACATGGAGCAACATAAGGATGATGTGGAGAGATACAAACTTGGATTTGTTATCATTCAAACCTATTTTCTAGATCACTGGAACATGTGATGTACATTGGATGTACAATTGTTATATTTAAAATGTCTGATTTTGAATGATAACTAAGATAAATAAATAAAGTTAATTAAAAACAGTATTTTGAGTTGTTTTCTATTATTGTGTCTTTTATTCCATGAATTAATACCCCAAAATTATGTTCCGCTGCGTAAAGGTAAAAATGGGAGTGTTACACTGTCTAATCTTGTCTGCATACGGTCAGGACGTGGTCCGCACTATACCACGTGCAGCCATCACCGATTGGGCCTCATGAGCCCAAGGCAATAATTATCCGACCCATACTTACCAGGCCAGATGCGGGTAATACCCGTAGGTCGGGTTCATGACCCGACTGTGGAGTATACGTCATCAGTTAGTACAAAACTTACTTATGTGGCTATTAATAATTTTTGAAAATCATGACAAAAATTCATATAAAAGTAAACATGTAATACTTCCGTTTATAACAAGTTTCTAAAACAATGAGTTTTTCATATCTTTAAACTTTCCTTAAATAAAACATATGCATCGGTTTCATGAATCTACCGGTAATTCAAGACCGAGCTACCTAATGTTTTAAAAACGTTATACTATTCTTCATTAAAGTCCCATAGGTTTGTTCGATCGGGTTTTCCTCACATCTATTTCGAGAACTGAAGGTCTACGAGATTATTGGCCTATTCTACATGATGGATTTGATGGATTAATATGGTTGAATGATTGATAAATAAAGAAGAAGATGAAGGAATGAGATGAGGGATTAGAGAGAGAAAGGAGAGAAGGGAGAAAGTTAGAGAGAGAAAGTAAAGATGAATAATGATTAAGTGTAAAATGACAATCAACAACCCCTCCTAACATGCTAGGAGGGGATATATATAGCCCACCCTACATGTGGGCTATATGGACTATACACTAATTAAGTAGATCACGAGCCCATTACATAATAATCGTTGGAGCGACCGATCCTTCATAAATACGTAAAAAAGTATTTCTAACAATCTCCCCCTAAGGGAGGTCGCTCCAAGAAACAAAGTTCTAAATAGTCTATAACTCGTGATCTATGCTAACTAAGATGTGACCGAGACTTTATTGGGAAAAACGTATTTCCAACAATCTCCCCCTAAGGGAGGTCACATCTTTTTACAAAATCTTAAACCTAGCATCTATGCTTGAGTCTTCGATCTTGTTCTTGTGAATATGCTTGATGTGATCTTTGACTTTAGTCTTGAGCATGTTTCCTTGCCTTGACCTTGTGCATTCTTCACTTGTGATATTTTCCTCTTTGTGACTTCATGTTCCACATACTTATACTTTTAAATTCTTGAAAGCTTCAGAGTTTGATACAGCGGAAGACTTGACCTTCAGGCTTTCTTGAATTTGTTGAAGTACTAATTGTATGTAGTATAAGCATGTGGTGACGACTTCTTCTGGATTGTACACCGCAATGCCACCTTCTTGTTACGCTGCATAAGACAGTTAGCAACAAAACAATATACACGGATGAAATGGCCTTGAACATTTCATTCTAATTCGGTAGCAATTTACCTCCGGTCGGTGAAGACCGTTGGACGATATTAAATATCGTACTTGTGGCAGGTAGTTTCAATAAAGAACCTCCTTGACAAGATTTCGCGGGTAAACCCGTTCTCTTTACTCGACCGTCCAAAGCAGACTGCGAACGTAAAGAGTGAATCATTTGGATAATATTATCCGCATGATTTGAAGCCGTCAATTCATGTTCCTGGAACAAGTGAAGTTCAATTAAGAACCGCACCATCGTTGCTTTCCAGTTGTCACTAGCTTGATTCATATAGAATCTTGCAAGTTACCTACCAAGTGCTGTTTGATGTTAACACTAGAAGGATTTCCATTCGTCACTGTAAATACTTAATAGTATTACTCTGAATGTTCTGGCAAGATCACTAAGATATTGCGTAGAGGCCTGGAACGTGTTTAAATTCATTTAAGAATTAAACCACTGTTGCTTTCCAGTTATCACAAGTTTGATTCATAAAGAATCGCACAAGTCACCTACCATGAGCTTTTTGATATTCGCTCAAGAAGGATTTCCATCTTCATTGTAAATACTTTCGTATTACTCGGATGTTCAGGCAAGATCATGAAGATTTTGCGTAGGACTCTTAAGATCTTTCTTACTTTTCACAGTGTGTGAAGAAGCAAGGAAATATGAAAGTGTGTCCTAATGAGATATTTGATGATCTCAAATGGCTCTAGACTCGATCGTGCATTTTGGATTTTTAGTGATCGGAGGCTGGAGAGGAGTGCCACCTTTTCAATACCAATTTATTCGGAGTGAATAAATCAATAGATAATGTGTTGTCTCCGTGTGATTAAAACAAATATCTTTTAAGAGATATCTGAGTTAGCTGGGATGGGTTGTGCCTTGCATCACTGGGTCCATGATGTCTATCTTCAATATCAAGAATCATTAAAATGATCTCAATAGCATATGAATTGACCCGACTTCTGCCTAAGTTGTAAGGAGGGCTTCTTTCTTTACACCCTTTATCTTTACAATTCTTTTTCATTCTTCAACCCCTTCAATGCTTACCAATACGTCATCACAAGCACCTTGTTGTGATTGTTCCAGTGCTAACTTAAGTACTTGGTCGGCATTCAGCTACGTTCACAATCTTTCTCCATCTTTCCTAAGGACTACTATTTCTAGCTATGGAATGTCCTTGGGAAGATTCCTCCGGTTCTAGAGAAATCATTGGACTTTAACCTATCCTACCATCCTTATGTCACCACAATCTTCACCGTCGTGAATAGAGATGTTTTGGGTAAGTGTATGTCACCATGAAATCCATTTTGAAGTGCAAATCCATTTTGCTCCCCCTTAACATATGCCACGATATCCGAAAACATTTTGCATATGTCGGGATGAGCTATCATGTTAAGTCAAACCATTCATGATTGATCATATCCCATATTAAATCACATTTTCTCCCCCATATTAAAAATATTAACCCAATCGATGTTTTTAATATCAATTGATTTAATAGCATTTTAAGAAAATTTGGGAAGAAAAATGCAAGTCCAATTATCTTCATGAATTACACAAGCTCCCCCTCAAATTAATGAGGGTGTGCTGAAACGTAAATTAAATACCTTTTAAACACAAGTGTAAGGTATTTATTACGTGCAAAGATCATATATAATAATGAATTCACAAGATTAACAATTTACGAGGTTGGACCTGAATGATGGAGAACATCATATGAGAGATTCACATGGTTCTTGTTCACGAATGCTGGTCACCTCGTCACGTCCCCGAGAAAATTAATTCCCGTTGTTGAGTCAAAGCTTTCCGGTGAAATGCTTGACTTGATTATGAAAAGCGGGTTGCTATCTGAAATAATAGCAAACCATTTTGAGCATGTTTTAAAAGTTTGAACTTCTGCTCGAACTTTATTTACAACCCCGTGTCATTATTGAATGACATTTCTAGGTTCGTAAATATTATCGATTCCAGAAGACATGCTCGTTTTATCAAAACGTTTTTGAACACACAATTTTGAAAGATTTAGAAAAACCTTTTGAGAAATTCTCGAAAAATTGTGTTCAAAGTTTTGAAAAACAATTACTTGAGCTTAAGATGTTGAATATCTTAAAAGCAAGCTCAAGTCCGAGAAGTTGTGAACTTCCCGTTGTTAAGGATAAGTTACCATCGGCGATAAACTTTCCTTTTATCTGAAGGACGAGTCCTAAGCTGACATTTACTTAGAAGTCGTGTTCATGAGCTTGAAAACTTTGACTGTTTTAACGGAAAGCTCATGACCGAGAAAGGTTAATTTCTCGTTACGAGGAAAAGTTCTCTTATTTAAAAGATACACTTTCCTTTCTGAGCTTAAAACTTCGAATGTTTTAATACAAGCTCATGACCGAGAAAGGTGAATTTCTCGTTAAGAGGATAAGTTATCATAAAAGATAATCTTTCCTTTATTTTAAGTTCGAGTTACAGTCTGACATTTAACTGTAAGTCATTGTGCATGAGCTTAAAAAACCTTGAATGTTTTTAATTTTAGCTCATGCCCGAGAAAACTTAATTTCTCGTTGTTAGGATAAGTTTATCATCGGCGATAAACTTTCCTTTCTTTGAAGAGCGAGTTATAGTCTGTGATGTGACTATAAGTCCTAGTGCATGAGCTTAAAAAACGTGGAATGTTTTTAACATAAGCTCATGCCCGAGAAAAATGAATTTCTCGTTTTTAGGATAAGTCATCATCGGGATGAACTTTCCTGTCTTTGGAGATCGAGTTACAGTCTGTTATGTGACTGTAAGTCCTTGTGCAAGCTTTAACCATGAATCCCCTGAGACACTTGTTTCTCCGATAACTGCTTCTTCAGCAACCAAACTCTAAGAGTGCCCTTAGTTGAACGGTATACAACGGTTGAACCGCTTCGTTCTTTTGGAACATCAACTTTGGTACCTGCATTCTTATTAGGAGTTTGTATACTTTTGCATGGGTTAGAGTTATCTATTTTAGAAGCACGTGGGGGTTCATGGTTTTCTTTTCTTGTGTCAGAGGTGGCCTGAGGAGATGATTCACTTGTCTTGGTTGGCAAACGTTTCCTTTTATAGAAAACCTTAAGTTCAGGCTTAAGTGATGTATCATCCTTTGCAATTTCCTCCCTAGTAGTCTTCGTAGAATCAGAAACAATCCTAGTTAAAGGGCACTCGTTTCCTACAAGAGTGAAAGTTCTACCAGTGGGGCGCCACATCTTACCAAAGGGTTTGATTTTAGCGACCCACTCGGATTTAAGTCTAGCACGGGAGTTCACCTCATTAAGTAGTTTCTTGATACAGGAGTCATGATTTGCCGTAAAGACACATTTTCTACATGTTTTACAAGTAGCATATTTAATGTCCGAGTAATTCCTAGATGATTGATCGATGCTCCTAGGAGACGTCATGCTACGGTTAGCAGTGTTGGGTAATCTAGAAGGCATCTGACTAGGTTGGACATTGCTATCTCTTACATGTGTCTTTTGAATAGCTTCCCTTTGACCAAAATCATGGCGCACATCAGTTGAACTAGTTCTAGACGTGTTCATTGAGCTATTCTTAGAGAAACTAGGGTCAATCATGTGATGAGGTCTTGCTAAAACTGATTTAGTCACATTAGGCCTAGTTGGTGGAGTGACTGTTCTAGAATTATGACCCAAATCAACTTGGGAGGAAAACCGCGGTCTCGAGGATTGTGGTCGCTCGGATCTAAATGCAGTAGGTTGTCTGACAATCGGTTGTCTGACGAACTGATTTGTAGGCGGTTTCCCCAAGATTGATGGTTTTTCAAGCTTAGTGTCCACACTAGGTCCTCTAGTTTTCCTTAACTCGTTTTTCAACGCAGCTATAGCAAAAACCTTTTCCTGTACTTGAGCCTTTAATGTCTCATTCTCTTTAAGCACTCTATCTTGGGATGCCAATTTAGACTCAAGCAGTTGAATTTGTTTCAAAAGATTATCCTTTTCAGCTTTAGAATCTAGAACAGTTTGATCCAATTTTCTTTCAAGAACAACGTTTGACTTTTCAAGTTTTTCAAAGTATGTTTCAAATTTGTCCGTTTTCTTAGAAAATTCAAGTTTGGCATCCTCAAGATCTTTTGATTGCTGAGCTACGATCGTTTCGAGCTCTTTAATCTTGGAATCAGAAGCAGTCAATGAAGGAGTTATAGGATAATTATCATGATGTTTAGCATTCTGAACAATCTCTCCCCCATTATGACTTACATCGGATGAATCAGAAGTGGTATTGCTATCACTCTTTTCCATCCCATGTTTGTCATAATTAGGTTCAGAATGCTCAATATGCGGCATATCATCAGCATATACATCATACACAACATTACATTGTACCATGTTTGCCGGCTCTTCGTCATAAACGGGTACGGTGTCAGCAAAAGAGATCTCGTGAACAGTTCCTGACGTGCCACTGGTATCATGTTGTCCTCCTGATTCCGTGCTCTTGGCATTGATAGGCTCCAAGTTTTCAACCGTATGACCATTCTCCTCTTGCATCTGCGGCATTGATTCTTGCACTCCATTATCATACGTTTGCTGAAGTTGTGATTGTTGATAAATCGAAGATGAAACCGATGTCATGAGTTTCAATATTGTATCACGGAAAACTCGAAGCTCGGTATGTGTATCTCGAAGAAATGATTGGCAAATCACAGAACTTTCAGGCTTAATAATATTGAATTGGAGGAAAGGCGTGAGTTGTGTCACAAGATCCTTATAGGCAAGTGCCGATGCAGAGTGATTAAAGTTTCCATGGTTGAGTTGCTCGGCGAGTTGGGTCAAAGTGGTAAAAATTGAGTTGATAAATATATGACGATCTTGTCCAAAGATAGTCATAAATTCCCTCCCTCCTTGAAGCCGTGAAAGAGTAACAAGATGATATTGAAGCAATTGAAATGAATTTATACCACTTTCTGTAGCCTTGTCGTGCATTTGATGCAAGTCTCCCTCTTTAAGTGTCGATTTTAACGATTCCATTGGTAATCGAGGAAAAATGATGTGGCTGTTGTAGTTTGCAGGATTTTACAATTCGATTCAGCTCAAAAGATGTTGACGGCTCAAGCGATTATGAATTAAACCCGATCAAAAATGCCGTCACGTTGACTCGTCACTTTGTCGTCAAATCCGGCCACAAATAACTTTTAACCCGTTAAATATTTTTTTCACTTTAATACTTTTAAAAATACCCGCCTCAACACGTTTTGCCAAAAAATTATAAGCAAAAAATCCTAAATTAAAAAAATTTAACTTTTAACTTTTTTTTTTTTTAAAAAAAACTTTAAACAAAAAATAAAAATCTGAAACTTTAAAAATCTGATTTTATAAAAAGAAACTTAACAAAAAATCGGATATATTTTTGAAAATATGTTAAAAAATAAATTAACTTTAAATGACAAAATTTAGAATCACAAAAAAACTAAAATACGTGTAAAACAAATAGAAACAAGACGTGGCAAGATTGTATATAGGATTCTCCGTCCACTATTTAGTCTATTCCCAATACATAGTTTTATCCGCCCCAAACTTAGTATTAACTTCCTTTGACCAATCTCATAACCACTTCCGTCTCTCTCTCCTTCACAAACTCACAAACGTAAATCAACTCATCTATGGCTTCTCAAAACAAAGATATCTCCGTCAATCGTATCCCAGTGGATAAAGAAGAGGTGCGCCTGCTGAGAACAATCAATCACAACTGATCACATCAAACACCCTTTCAGTGACATTCATCTCGAATCTCAAATCAATCACAAATCCTCGAAACCAACTCACAACTGAAAGAGAAAGAAGTCGAGAATCAAGATGATTTAATCTTCAAGATCCTTGATTAAAGGGTCTCGGGTAGGTTTTTATTTTCTTGATCTGTTGAGTCCCTCTCTCTTCTGTAGTGTCTTTCTTGTCGAGTGTTGATGTCGAGTGGGTTTGTGTTTGTGGGTAATTGTAAGTTTGGGTTTTGGGATTGAGTCAGGATAAAAAAAACGTGAGTTTGGGATGTTGTTGAGAGTGTAGGATCTGTTTTCGTTGATGAGAGATGGAGTCGAGGGATGTTTGTTTTGAGGGTGTTTTAGTCTGTGTCGAGGGTGTGTGTTCAAGATTGAGGGAGTGTCTGTGTTGAGAGTTTTTGGTCGAGTCTTGGTAGGAGACGAGAGAGGGTGAGAGTATTCTGAGAGTGTGAGTTTTGGGTTTTGATGTGTCGAGAGTGAGGGTTTAGAGTCGGATGTGAGTGAGGGAGAGATGTGGGTGAGGGTGTGTATGACGAGGCTGTTTTTGGTTTAGCGTGGGTCTGTGGGAGGGTGTTGGGTCGAGAGGGTGCGAGAGTGAGGGTTTTGAAGGTGTGTCGAGGGAGGAGAGTGAGACGAGGTTGTTGGGTTGATTTGTGTTGAGGGTCTTGTGAGGTGAGAGATGTGGGGGTGAGAGGGCTGTAAAAAATGAGTCGAGTCTTTCGAGAGTTTGTTGTTGTTGGTTTGGGGGTGTTGTGTGGTTAGGGTGTCGAGTGTTTTGTGTCGGAGTGTTTTGGACGAGAGTCAAATGGAGTCGAGACGAGTGGGTTGGTTTTAAATTGGTGTCGAGTCAAAAAAATGTTCCCGTTATGTTTGAATGGTCTTCATTCGGAACTTTGCATTCGTTCGGAAGAGTTCCGAATCGGAACTTGTTCGTTCGGAAGAGTTCCGAATCGGAAGAGTTCCTTCACCCGGAACTTTTTTCTTCACCCGGAACTTTTTTTCTTCACCCGGAACTTTTTCTTCACCCGGAAGTTTCGTTCACCCGGAACTTTTGGGTTTGATTCGGAACTTTTGGTTCACTCGGAAGTTTCGTTCACCCGGAACTTATTCGTCCGGAACTTTTTCGTCCGGAACTTGGAGTTTGATTCGGAACTTGTGAATTTGACCCGAAACTTTTGAGATGATACGAAGCTTTTGTATCAGTATTGTTGGACAAATTTGGACAGTTATGACAGGACCAAAAATTGCCAGATGACCAAAAATTGACAGAAAAATCCAAAAATGAAAAAAAAACTGATAAACGAATAACTGATACAAACGACACAACTGATTAAAAAATTTATGTAAAAAACTGATTAAAAAAAATTAAAAAATAAAAAGGATGAAATTGATAAAAAAATTTAGAAAACTAATAATAGAAAAATTAAAGTGGCAAAATTGATTAAAAAAATAAAAAAAATAAAAAAAATTAAAAAAACAAAATTAAAAGTTCAATTTAAGGATTTCAAACAAAAAAGGCATCAACATAAAAAGGATTTAATCAAAAAAAAAAATTCAAAATTAAAAAGAGAAAAACACAAACTTTTATAAAAAACACCAACTTTTTATAAAAACACAAACTTTTTAAGATTTTATAAAGAAATTTTTTATTTTTATATAGAAATTTGTGATTTTTTATCTAAAAAGTAAATAAATTTGAAGATTTGATATGATTTAACACATAAAAACACAAACTTTTTATAAAAAATACAAACTTTTTAATATTTAAGCATGATTAAATCAAAACCCACCAAAATCAAAAAGAAAATAAAAGCTAGAATAAGCCAATCAAACCTTGGCTCTTGATACCAATTGAAGGTCTACGAGATTATTGGCCTATTCTACATGATGGATTTGATGGATTAATATGGTTGAATGATTGATAAATAAAGAAGAAGATGAAGGAATGAGATGAGGGATTAGAGAGAGAAAGGAGAGAATGGAGAAAGTTAGAGAGAGAAAGTAAAGATGAATAATGATTAAGTGTAAAATGACAATCAACAACCCCTCCTAACATGCTAGGAGGGGATATATATAGCCCACCCTACATGTGGGCTATATGGACTATACACTAATTAAGTAGATCACGAGCCCATTACATAATAATCGTTGGAGCGACCGATCCTTCATAAATACGTAAAAACGTATTTCTAACAAGAACCAATGGAAAACTCAGATGAACCTTGTTATGGTGACATTCGACTATATGGTGTCTTGGAAGATACACATAAAAGAACCGGAGAAGCTGGCCAGCTATAGAAGCTTGTTAAGAGCCCTTCTTCTTTAAGAAATCATGGAAATCCGCATTTTCTAGTCTAGTGATATTTAACTAAAACTTTATAGATATCGAATAAAAGATAGCTTTTTATATTATTCTAGAGTAAATAAAATATTTAGTCAATGACCAAATATTCACTTACCCTAGTTAGTCTGGTTTAATTTTTGAAAATCTTTTTCATTTATACAATATAACAATTATAAAATAAATCAAACAAATTAGGAAAAAATAACTTGTTTAAGGAACTAATTTTAGTAAATAAAAAAATCAAATTTTGAGATTTTATTCTGATTCTATTTTGCAAGCAAACAATCGGTAGGAAGAAGTCTTCCCCAGCTTTCGGCTAAAACTAAAAAGTTGTGCTGAATCGACTTTTAGATATCTACACGGAATCGGACCTTAAAAGTGTACATACTATTTTATAAAAAATATTTTCTGTTCGGGTGTCAACATCGTAGCCCTAAAACAATTCTATAAAAACTCCCCTTAAACATGCATACACAATCCAATTAGCGTTTTCTTATCACATATCAATCCCAACATATGTTAAGTATATAAATCATGCAATCTAACAATTTAAATCATGTTTCATGGATTTAAACAATTTAAACATGCATAACATATCAGAAAACACGTAAATTGCACACGTAGTTGTAATTAACGTTTGCTATAACCCTAAGAATCCTTCAAACTTATTTTTTTAGAAAATTATGAATCTAATAACATCTATTTAAACAATTCAAAGATCTACAAATAAATCATAATCAACTATTCAAGAAAAAAAATTCTATTTGCACATGTTTTAGGCATTTTTTATCTAAGTACATGACCGTTTGTCATTTGGAGATTTGTAGAGATTACTAATCTCGCCACAAATGAGTCTTGAACGTGTAATATTAGTCTTGTTCCTTCATGTTGTGATCTTTGAGCCTTTGTCGTTGTCTTTCGACTTTGTCTTTTGATCTTGAGATTTTCAAATCATCCTTGACTTGTCTTTGCCATCTTGCGATCTTGTGTCTTCATCCACATACTCACACTATTAATTGTTGAATATGTCTCTAGGCATGAGTATGTGGTTTTGAATCTTTGACTTTGCTGAGTACACCATAACGCCACCTTCTCGAGACAAAACATAGATACAGACTGAAAGCTTTGACATTCGTCCTAAATCTCTGGTCGGTGAAGACCGTTATACGATATTAAATACCGTACCTATGATTAGGTAGATTCAATTAAGAATCTCCGTGACAGGGTTTCGCGGTTGTACTAGCCTTTCTTTTTACTCGACCGTCTCAAAGCAAGACTTCGAACATAAAGACTGATTCATTTGGATAAATATCCGCTTGATTAAAGTCGTCAATTCAAAATCCAGGATCAAGTGTGATTCATAAAGAATCTTACTGATATGAGTGATTTTACTCATATCAAGTATATCATAAAACAATCAATAATTGCATAAATATCATGAAAATGCCTTGTATATGTTTGTTTTTGTTATTTCGTGTGTGTAGGTACCAAGTTCGCGAAAACCGGCAAATTTCGACACGAGTTTGAAGAAAAAGATTGAAGAAGCCAAAATCGAGCTCGACTTTAGTGGATTTGATAATTATGCAAGAAAACGGGCCATGTGGGTCCCACATTTGGGAAATGGGCTTAAAGGCCCATTTAAAGTAGTACTTTTTCACTTTGGAACTAAATAAGCCCAATCAAGGCCCTATTTGGCAAAGTTATGTTACGGGTTAAGTTTTAAACGGGCCAAAAGCCCAAATCTTTCACAAGAATGAAACGTATGACTGCTAAAAGCCCATTAGGTTTTTTTTATATATGAAACGGTTGAAAGTGTAAAGATGTTTACACTTGGTCAAACTTTCCACACAATAAATATAATCCCGATCCTCACCCACTCCTTTTATTCCCATTCACACGTTTTTATTATTCACCCACTATCTCACACATTAAATAAAATAAAGGTTCGATATCTTCTATGTGCTACTTTCTTCCCCATCTCACCAAAAACCAGTCACAAATGTAACTGTTCACAAACCCTAGTTAATTAATTCGTTCGAATTAATTGGGGGTTTTTATTCACACGTTTAATTCAAACGTGTGGCTAAATAATTCCCCAAGGATTCGGAAGAGAGAAGTGGTAGAGAAGAGATACGTTGCAGGATACTACTGGATGAAACACCACAATATTCCTAATCATCCAATCAGAAGGTATAAAAGAAACACAACTAGCACACACGGATGCCACGTTGGCGATCCGTGTGCTAGTTGTGTCCTATCAACCATCCGATCAAAATAAACAGGAGAGAGAGACGATCTAAGGGCCATTATGAAGAAGGAATATGCTGTGAAGATGCGGATATTCTCCCTCAGCAAGCCTTGGGATGGCTATAAACCCCCCCCCCCAAAATACTTGTAATTTATTCCAATTTATCTTTAGTGTTATAATGTTAAAATAGGTTTAGAATAATTTGTATTTAATTTTTAATAGTATTGTACTGAGATTAATGAAAGTGATTTGAGTTTCAAAAGTTATTATTAATTTACTGCTTAAATTAATTATTCTTGATATAATATATCTTTGACATTATATTAATGTTAATTGATTAAAGTTTATGCTATAGCTTTAATTAATTGATATAAAGTGAGATTGTGAATTGAATCAAACCCCACTGGTTTGATAAAATAAAGGGTTACTGGTTCGAGTATGATTTTTGGAGGTTCGATTTATGGGTCGAGATGGTGGTGATAGTAATGGTGTTCGAATGGTTATGATACGATCTAATCAGCCAGCTCAGCGCTGTGCTACTGCTCAACGGTTTTCTTCATGAGGTTTCATCACTAGTTATTTCCCTGTTTATTTTAAATCTGATTTAGTAATTTTTCTGTATGAGTTTGCTTTGTAGTATGCTAGTTTGTGTTAATTGGTGAACCTGATTAGTGTGTTTCATTCATGAGTTATTAGGAGTTAGTTTATAGATTTGTTGGATGTGACTGATTTGTTTAATCTTAGGAATGTTATTATTTGTTCATAACTGTTGCATATTGAGGGTTGATTAAGTTCTTGCTGATTTCTCTTTGCTGATATATTTTTATGTTGTTTGAATTGCATCTTGCTGAAACTAGTGATTAGGATCTATTTGTTCTTGCTGGCTTATTTGCCTAGTTTGCTCGTTATCTGAATTTTTCTAATCACGTATGACTGCAATTGCATAGTTCTCATGGTACTGGTATTTGTTGTTGATTAGTCTTGCTATACTTGATAGACTGATGAGTACTTTCATTAAAATGAGGCCGGTTGTTTTTAACTGACTTGAGTGTTCTTATTTCATTTGGATCTGTTTATTTGGTATATTACCTTGACTGTGATCTTTAGATTATTTACTTTTGGTAGACTGTTTAATCATTCTGTTTACTTGATTTACATTTTATTGAAGTCTACTGTGAAATTGATTTAGTTGGAGCAACCTGAGGGTATTGGTTGTTTACTGTTTGTCTTATGATTTGTTTTGATGAATTAGGACAATTTATTCGCATTGTTGTATTCAGCTTCTGGTTTATATATTGTCAGTTATATAAGCTTTTAGGATCAACTGGTCTGAAAAGTTCATTAGCTGATATCCTTATCAGCATTTACACTAGTTTTGTGAAGTAAAAAGTCACCTCCTGTGACTCAGTTGATTTATTTGTCAAAAAGAAATTAAATCCAAAAATATGTCACTCATGGGAATCGAACTCGAGACCCCCAGGTTCACAGTTATGCATGTTAGCCAACTCAGCTACATGCTTATTTGATTTTATTGTCAGAAATTTGATTAATATAGTAAACTTGTATTTGGCAGATTTTGACTTTGAAGTCGTTTTAATTAGATTTACGATTTTAAGTATTTAAGTTTTATTAACAATTTTATTAAAGTAAAATTTAAGTTTTAAAAAATAATAATAATTAGTTTTAAAATAAAATAAAATAAAATGTTTTTATTAAGTTTAAAAGTTTAAAAAGTTTTTAATAATTAGATTTTTATAATTTTAGATTTTAAATAAAATTAGTTTAAAAAAAATATATAAATTTGGTTAAATTATTTTAATAAAGTTTTATTAGTTTAAAAAGTTAGATAGATTTCTAAAAATAGTTTAAAACGTCATTTTTATTAAATAGAATTATTTTTATAGATTTTCAAATTAGTTTAATTTTTAAATAGTTTTTAATTTTAAATAATTGTTTTACATTTTTAATAATATAGCGGGGTTAACGATTCATGAACTTTAGGATTAGATTTAATAGTTTAAAATTGGTAGATTTTAATTTGAGTTTAAAAACCGAAAACCAATTCAAATTGATTGTCCAAATCAAAACAAGACGTCTCAAATTCACTCGATCTTCGTATACAACGAACTTGGTTCATCACGTGTTTAATTGAATTCGTCATTGGTAATATTAGTCTATTACTTTTTCCTAAAGGTAATTTTCTAATTTACCCTATAACGTATCTTAATTATCACATATGCATTCCACTCTACATCAAAAATTTTGGCGCCGCTGCCGGGGATCTTGTGTACGATTCGCTTTTGTGGAGATTTGTTGATCGTTGATTTGAAGACCCTTTCCGTCCTCGGAAAGTTTTGTTATTTTTCTATTATATAGTATGTATCGTTTTTCTCGTTTTTTGTGAATAATATATTGTATTACGTAGAACAATAAATTTACATACTTTTCAAATAAGGCCTTAGTTGGGATTTCATCACCTAGCTATTGTAGTCGAATCCAAAACAAAAATAAAAGGAAAAATAGATAAATACTAATAAGAAGTTTGAAATCGATTTACACAAACTATAAGGTGGGTAAAAGGCGACGTGCTATAAAAAGCCGTCTAAGGAAAAAGGTTTTTAAGTGCTTTGTGCCACCTCGTTTCCTCGCTTGCTTGTGTGTATATTGAGAGGGACAACCTATTATTGGTTTGCCGACTCAAGTAGTAATAAATCTTATTTTTGTAGTTTACTTATTGAACCTCGAGACGTTTAGGTTTTCACCTATCGTTTCAAAGTCGACCGAGGGTAATTTACTTCCATATTAGTTATCCTTATTCCTTGTTTTTTATCGATCATATTTTATTGAGCAATACCAAATAAAATACCAAAAATAATCTTCTTCTTGTCTAATTTCTCTTCTTCAATCCTCTAAATTCTCGTCTTTGTAGTGTATGCAATTACGTTCTTCTCATCTTGTGATTGATTTTAATAGGTTTGAAAATATTCCTCGTAGAAATAGAAATCGTCAACAACGAATAGTGGAACCCGAGCTTCCACCTATTGTTGCAGAGATGGCCGATAACCGAACAATGGAGGAATTTCTCCGTGCACCCACCGAAGGGTATGGGGAAGCAATCGTTGTGCCGGCTATTTTGGCGGATCATTTTGAGATTAAGACGGGTCTTTTATCGCTCATTCATGCCGATCAATTTCATGGCAATGAGACCGATAGCCCGCATTCTCACATTCGAAATTTTCATCGAATTACCTCGACTCTCAAGTTTAGAGATGTGCCGAATGACGTGATTAAGCTCATGCTTTTTCCGTACTCCCTCGAGGGTAATGCTAAGATTTGGTATGAGAAAGAACCACCGGGTTCGATCTTAACATGGGATGATTTAGTGTCTAAGTTTATGGATTACTTCTTTCCACCATCTAAGACAACACACTTTAAGAACGAGATCACCAAATTTGAACAAAAAGTGCATGAATCGTTTGGGGTAGCTTGGGAAAGATTTAAAGATTTGTTGAGACAATGTCCACACCACGGTTTCTCGGAATTGCATCAAATAAATACTTTTTATAATGGGCTTAATATGATTGAACAAGATTCTTTAAATGCCGCCGCGGGTGGTAATCTTTTAAGAAAAACTCCGAGAGACGCGTGGAGAATAATTGAGGATAAGTCTAGAGCACAATATTCACGAAACACACCGAATGTTTCCAATGTGAATTCATTAAATCCCGAGATTGCTAGATTGGACTCTAAGATTGATAGTAGATTCGCGACTTTGTTAAGTGAGATTAGGAAGAATCCTCATGGATCCATTAATATGGTTGAGAATGTTTGTGTATCATGTGGTGGAGCACATCCTAATTATGCTTGTTCAACCACGGGGTTTGATCAAGCTAGTGCTTTTACCGCGACGGGAACTTATGGCTCCAACGGTCAAGTTCCTCGTCAAAATCATGTTGCTCCACCGGGTTTTCCACCGGTTCAAAATAGGTATAACAATGGAAACAATGGGAATAATTTTAACCGTGGTAACCAAGGGAATTACAATCAAGGAAATGGGTTTAATGCTAATCAAAACAATCAAGGTTTTCACAATAATCAAAATGAGTTGTCAAGCTATATCAAGTCAAATGAGGCAAATATGAAAGTTTTTCAAAACAACATTCAAGGGACAATTAATACTTTGAAACTCGATTTTCAAAATACGATTAAAGGGCAAAACAATAAGATTGAGCTTAATCAACAAAGGCTAGAGCAAAACCAAAATCGTATGCAACAAAGTATGGAACAAAGTCAAAACAAATTGCTTTCGATGTTTGAATCTTTTATGAGTCAACCTTCCTCGTCTTCGGGTGGCTTACCTAGTAACACCATTCCAAACCCGAAGGTTGAGATGAAAGCTATAACCACACGTAGTGGGAAAGCTTTAGACGGACCTTTGCTTCCACATGTGAGTACCTCTCTGGTGAGGGAAGTGGAGCAAGAACCCGAGGTGGTTAAAGAAAAGGAAAGTCCTATTCCACCAAAGGTAGACCAATTGCCTATTCCGGAACCCGAGCTTCCGAATACTAAACCCACACTACCCTACCCTTCGAGACTTAACCAAGAGAAGCTTCGCGAAAAGTCCAATGCTCAAATGACTACTTTTTTAGAGATGTTTAAGAATCTTTATATTAATGTTAGTTTCGCGGATGCATTGCTTTACATGCCTAAGTTTGCTTCGACTATTAAGAGATTGATGAATGATAAAGGGAAATTGGTTGAAGTGTCTACATCTTTAGATGCTAATTGTTCCGCGGTTCTTACACAAAAGCTTCCCAAAAAGCTTGGAAACCCAGGCAAGTTTGTGATACCATGTGATTTCCCTAATATGGAAGAATGCTTAGCTTTAGCCGATCTTGGTGCTAGCATTAATTTGATGCCTCTTTCCGTATGGAAAAGGTTATCACTTCCCGAGCTTACACCTACTAAGATGACTCTCGAGCTAGCGGATCGATCGATCGCCTTACCAAAAGGTATAGCCGAGGACGTGTTTGTCAAGGTAGGGAAACTTGTCTTTCCAACGGACTTTGTGGTTTGCGATTATCCCGAAGATTCTCGTGTACCACTAATTTTGGGAAGACCGTTTTTGATGACGGCTAGTGGTTTAGTTGACATGAAAGCGGGGAAATTGACTTTAAGAGTTGATGATGAAAATATCACGTTTGATATTGGTCATATCTCTAAATTTTCTTCCAAGTATTACGAGGAATCAATTAATAAAATCGATGTGATTGATGTTACTTGTGAAGAATATCCTCAAGAAGTGCTTGGATTCTCGGCTTCATCTAAAAGTGGTAATCCCACTTCTTCGACTCCTATTATCTCTTCGGCTAAGCCTCCACTCACTCCATTTGAGGGAGGTGACTTCGTTCTTGAAGAGATTGAGAATAATGGTTATTCAAAAATCGAAAAGGAAATTGATGATTACCTTAGCACACCATTTGATCCCAGTGAGTTTGATAGTGAGAATTTTGATCCCGATGGAGATATTGCGGTGATTGAAAAATTTTTGAATATGGATCCTTTTGAATCACCACCTATGGATTTAAAAGTTGTGAATGAAAATGAAACTAAAGTGAAAACATCTATTGAGGAAGCACCCGAATTAGAACTTAAGGAACTACCCACTCATTTGGAGTATGCTTTTCTTGATGGATGGATAAGTTACCGGTGATTACTGCTAAGGGATTAAAGGAAAATGAAAAGGATGAACTCATCAAAGTGCTTAAGAAGCATAAACGGGCCATTGCATGGAAAATATCCGACATTAAGGGTATAGATCCAAAATTTTTTACTCATAAAATTCTAATGGAGGATGATTATAAATCCGCTATCCAAAATCAAAGAAGGGTCAATCCAAAGATTCATGAGGTGATCAAAAAGGAAGTCACTAAACTTCTAGACGCCGGAATGATCTACCCTATTTCGGATAGTCCATGGGTTAGCCCCGTGCATTGTGTTCCAAAGAAAGGAGGAATGACGGTTGTTACTAATGATGATAATGAATTGATTCCTACTAGACTTGTGACCGGTTGGCGTGTTTGTATTGACTATAGGAAACTTAATGATGCCACTAGGAAGGATCATTTTCCATTACCTTTTATGGATCAAATGTTAGAGAGACTAACGGGGAATGAATTCTATTGCTTTTTGGATGGATTTTCCGGCTATTTCCAAATCCCCATTGACCCTCGTGATCAAGAAAAGACCACATTCACTTGTCCTTATGAAACATTTGCTTATCGTCGCATGCCTTTTGGACAATGCAATGCTCCGGGGACGTTCCAAAGGTGCATGATGGCCATTTTCCATGATATGATCGAGAAAACCATGGAAGTCTTCATGGATGACTTTTCGGTTTTTGGGGAATCTTTCACTTCATGTCTCTCTAACCTTGAAAGAATGTTGCAACGTTGTGAGGAAATGAATCTTGTGCTTAATTATGAAAAATGTCACTTCATGTGCAAAGAGGGAATTGTGTTAGGACATAAGATCTCTAAGGCCGGTATTGAGGTTGATAGGGCTAAAATCGACGTGATTGCCAAATTACCTCCACCCACCACCGTTAAGGGAGTAAGGAGTTTTCTCGGACATGCCGGCTTCTATCGACGTTTTATACAAGACTTCTCTAAGATAGCTCGGCCTATGACCCATCTTTTGGAAAAAGAGACTCCTTTCATCTTTTCGGATGAGTGTATTCAAGCCTTTGAGATGCTTAAAAAGAAGTTAACCGAATCTCCAATCTTAGTTGCCCCGGATTGGGATCTACCTTTTGAAATTATGTGTGATGCTAGTGATTATGCGGTAGGTGCGGTTTTGGGGCAACGTAAATCAAAACACTTCTTGCCTATACACTATGCAAGTAAGACTATGACGGATGCTCAAACAAAGTACACTACAACGGAAAAGAAGTTACTTGCCGTTGTGTATGCTTTTGAAAAGTTTAGACCATATCTGGTCTTGTCTCAAACCATAGTGTATACGGACCACTCGGCTATCAAATATCTTCTTAATAAACAAGATGCTAAGACGAGGTTGCTCCGGTGGATTCTCCTCCTTCAAGAATTTAATGTCAAAATTCTAGACAAAAAAGGAGCCGAGAATCTCGCGACCGATCATTTATCTCGACTTGAGAATCCTCACCGAAGCGATCGAGAGAACAAGGAAATTAATGAAACATTTCCTCTCGGGACGCTTGGTATGATTGCTTTTCGTGGTGATGATAGTACCCCATGGTTTGCGGACATCACAAATTACCATGCGGGGAAGTTTGTGATCAAGGGTATGTCGTCCCAACAAAAACGAAAGTTTTTCAAGGATATATCCTATTACTTTTGGTACGACCCCTATTTGTTTCGTGTGTGCGCGGATCAAGTGATTCGTAGGTGCGTGTTTGGCAAAGAAGCTCAAGATATCCTTAAATCTTGTCATGAGGAACCCACGGGGGGACATCATGGTGCTAACGCCACCGCGAAGAAAGTCTTTGATGCCGGCTTCTTTTGGCCTTCCATATATCGTGATGCCCAAGACTTGATCAAGACTTGTGATGTTTGTCAACGTCAAGGAAAGAACTCACAAAGGGATGAAATGCCTCAAAACATTATCCAAGTTTGTGAAATCTTTGACATGTGGGGGATCGATTTTATGGGGCCGTTTCCATCTTCGAAAGGAAATAAATACATTCTCGTAGCCGTGGACTATTTGTCTAAATGGGTTGAAGCTAAGGCTTTGCCCACGAATGATGCTCGAGTTGTGGTGAACTTTTTGAAACAACTCTTTGCTAGGTTTGGAACTCCGCGGGCTATTATAAGTAATTGTGGGACCCATTTTTGTAATGAACAATTTGAAAAAGTTCTAAAGAAATATGGTGTTACTCATCGACTTTCTACGGCTTATCACCCTCAAACGAGTGGTCAAGTGGAGGTTTCAAACCGTGCTCTTAAAAGGATTTTGGAGCGTTCTATTGGAGAAAATCGCACTTCATGGTCGGATAAATTGGACGATGCATTGTGGGCTTTCCGTACGGCTTACAAGACGCCAATTGGTTGTACACCATTTAGGTTGGTCTACGGAAAAGCATGCCACTTGCCAATTGAACTCGAACATAAGGCGTATTGGGCTCTTAAGCATTGTAACTTTGATTTGAGGACCGCGGGTGATCATCGCAAGGTTCAATTGAATGAACTAAGTGAATTAAGGGATCAAGCTTATGAAAATTCTTTGATCTATAAAGAGAAGACTAAGAGGATCATGACTCTAAGATCAAAAACCGCATTTTCAATGTTGGTGATCAAATCCTCTTATTCAACTCTAGACTTAAGATTTTCTCGGGCAAGCTTAAATCCCGTTGGTCCGGACCATTCACCATTGCACAAGTTTTCCCTTATGGCACCATTGAGCTAGCTCAAAAAGACGAGCCTAACTTTAAGGTGAATGGTCATCGTGTGAAACATTACTTTGGAGGGGACATACCTACGGAGGTTGTCCCGGATCTTCAAACTTTCCCTAAGGACCAATGAATGCGGGGATCGAGTCGAGCTCATGACTCGGTGAACAAAAACGAGGTTCCTTGTGGGGGAGTCCCATACATTCTCTCTACTTTATATTTTCTAACACTAATAAGGCTTGATCTTTCAAGCTCGTGCTCGTGTTTTTGTTGTGTTGTGATCTTAGGTATGACCCTAATAATTGAAGACTCTCGTGTTCGGTTTTTGCCGTTCCACTTGATCATCCATTCTTTGAATGCCAAAAAGGGGCACACTCTCTATCCCTTGTTTTTTATCGACTAACTTTTTATCTTGAGGCATAATTAATAAACGGCTTATAGATTTGCGTGCTCTTTCCATGCTAGGAATTTGCATTAGACTCTTCGTGTTTTAGCAAGGGGGTGTTACTCTTGAGCTAAGAAACATTGAGGACAATGTTTGGTCTTAGCATGGGGGAGTCAATCGATATAATCGCTTGCAATTGCTTTTGTCGTGTCTTAACGTAGTTGTTTTTCTCATTTTTCAATAAAATTTTAAATTTTTAGTGTTATTTTTAAGTTTTAATAAATAAAATAAGTGCTTTTGACACGAATGTAGGCTTTCCGTTGGTGAAAATAAGAATAGTTTTTGACTCGACTCGGTTTTTAACCTTAGCTTTTCCTTAACGTATTTGAATTAAGTTTTGCTAGGCTTTTATTTAGGGAGCTTTAAAACGCGAAAGTCTTAATTCATACGAGTTAAGAACAAGAACTTTTCGCAATCTCCTATAATTGATCCTAGAAAGTCGTTTATCAAGGGAACTTTAAAACGCAAATTCTAAAACTAGAAAAAGTATAAGAAGATGCAAGATCCTATAGATGACTTGAAAACCCAAAACTTTGATTTAATAGGCTAAGTATCCATTGATTTCACATTTTTGAAATTTTACAATATGGAGAACAAGAGATAATAGAGTTCAGTCATTAGTTTCTAAGGTTAAATTCTTCTTTGTGCAAGTATTTTTGTGTTTGATTTAATCTCCTCGTATTTACTTTCCACACTTGAATAATAATTGCTTAATAAATGAAGTTTTTAGCGGTTTAGGCTTGATATCTTAACTCGTAACTCCTTCTTTTTCTTCCCTTGTAATTAAAGTGAGAACACATTAAGGGTGTCAGCGTCATGGACTTTTGATCATGGGATTGCGGAAATTTGGCTTACTATAAATATCATATTAATAAAGAAGAATAAATAAAAACATGTTCTCTAGGAGCCTTCGGGTGGGTGTCATGTAGCAATAACCTTGTCATTAGAGCCTTAGGGTGTATGTTAAGGGGCGTGTTGAATAAAAATTGCTTCATCATCATGATTCGTAAGGTGGGATGGTTAAGTCATTTCCCTTATTTTTGTCCAAGGAGCCTTAGGGTGTGGATTTTAAATAAAGAGCACAATTGCATCTTAAAGAGCCAAAAGGTGATATGATGTAGTTGTTGCTAACTCCATTAATAACGTCATAATTGACTTTGGAGGTTTTATCTTTTGCTTTTAAGTAGCCATATTAGCCAAATTTCAGGTCCGGGATTTATCCCTAAATCGTGTTAAGTTATCCTTGATGTGGGCTTTCTTTAGTGACAACGGTTTTTGAAGTTGAGGTTAGGTTTTGAGTGTTAAGTTTACACCGTTCTTGCCTTCATTTTTGGACTAATAAATATCAAAATAAAGTCAAATGAGCCTTTGGGTGAATGACAAATAATATCTAGAGATACAATTAGGAATAATAGGAGATTGAGTTTAACACAAATTACTTGTATGAGTTGGTTTAATTTTGGGGCTTATGATTGACAATGATCTTGTTTTTGCACTTGGCATGGAAAAGTGAAAAGTCGGGGACGATGAATCTATTTGAGTTTTATGATCCTTAAAGTTATTTTTCAATAATGAAAGCAATACATTATGTCTTTGCAAAATAAAATGTCAAAAGTTGAATAAAAGTGTAGCTAGTGTTTTATTTTATCATTGCGTGAGGACACGACAATTGCTTAGCAAGGGAGAGTTTGATATGAGTGATTTTACTCATATCAAGTATATCATAAAACAATCAATAATTGCATAAATATCATGAAAATGCCTTGTATATGTTTGTTTTTGTTGTTTCGTGTGTGTAGGTACCAAGTTCGCGAAAACCGGCAAATATCGACACGAGTTTGAAGAAAAAGATTGAAGAAGCCAAAATCGAGCTCGACTTTAGTGGATTTGATAATTATGCAAGAAAGCGGGCCATGTGGGTCCCACATTTGGGAAATGGGCTTAAAAGCCCATTTAAAGTAGTACTTTTTCATTTTGGAAGTAAATAAGCCCAATCAAGGCCCTATTTGGGAAAGTTATGTTACGGGTTAAGTTTTAAACTGGCCAAAAGCCCAAATCTTTCACAAGAATGAAACGTATGACTGCTAAAGGACCATTAGGTTTTTTTTATATATGAAACGGTTGAAGGTGTAAAGATGTTTACACTTGGTCAAACTTTCCACAAAATAAATATAATCCCGATCCTCACACACTCCTTTTATTCCCATTCACACGTTTTTATTATTCACCCACTATCTCACACATCAAATAAAATAAAGGTTCGATATCTTCTATGTGCTACTTTCTTCCCCATCTCACCAAAAACCAGTCACAAATGTAACTGTTCACAAACCCTAGTTAATTAATTCGTTCGAATTAATTGGGGTTTTTATTCACACGTTTAATTCAAGTGTGTGGCTAAATAATTCCCCAAGGATTCGGAAGAGAGAAGTGGTAGAGAAGAGCTACGTGGCAGGATACTACTGGATGAAACACCACAATATTCCCAATCATCCAATCAGAAGGCATAAAAGAAACACAACTAGCACACATGGATGCCACGTTGGCGATCCGTGTGCTAGTTGTGTCCTATCAACCATCCGATCAAAACAAACAGGAGAGAGAGACGATCTAAGGGCCATTATGAAGAAGGAATATGCTGTGAAGATGCGGATATTCTCCCTCAGCAAGCCTTGGGATGGCTATAAACCCCCCCCCCAAAAATACTTGTAATTTATTCCAATTTCTCTTTAGTGTTATAATGTTAAAATAGGTTTAGAATAATTTGTATTTCATTTTTAATAGTATTGTAATGTTTTACTGAGATTAATAAAAGTGATTTGAGTTTCAAAAGTTATTATTAATTTACTGCTTAAATTAATTATTCTTGATATAATCTATCTTTGACATTATATTAATGTTAACTGATTAAAGTTTATGCTATAGCTTTAATTTATTGATATAAAGTGAGATTGTGAATTGAATCAAACCCCACTGGTTTGATAAAATAAAGGGTTACTAGTTCGAGTATGATTTTTGGAGGTTCGATTTATGGGTCGAGATGGTGGTGATAGTAATGGTGTTTGAATGGTGATGATACGATCTAATCAGCCAGCTCAGCGCTGCGCTGCTGCTCAACGGTTTTCTTCATGAGGTTTCATCACTAGTTATTTCCATGTTTATTTTAAATCTGATTTAGTAATTTTTCTGTATGAGTTTGCTTTGTAGTATGCTAGTTTGTGTTAATTGGTGAACCTGAGTAGTTTGTTTCATTCATGAGTTATTAGGAGTTAGTTTATAGATTTGTTGGATGTGACTGATTTGTTTAATCTTAGGAATGTTATTATTTGTTCGTAACTGTTGCATATTGAGGGTTGATTAAGTTCCTGCTGATTTCTCTTTGCTGGTATATTTTTATGTTGTTTGAATTGCATCTTGCTGAAACTAGTGATTATGATCTATTTGTTCTTGCTGGCTTATTTGCCTAGTTTGCTCGTTATCTGAATTTTTCTAATCACGTATGACTGCAATTGCATAGTTCTCATGGTACTGGTATTTGTTGCTGATTAGTCTTGCTAGACTTGATAGACTGATGAGTACTTTCATTAAAATGAGGCCGGTTGTTTTTAACTGACTTGAGTGTTCTTATTTCATTTGGATATGTTTATTTGGTATATTACCTTGTGTAACACCCCATTTTGGAAATGGAATCTTACGCATAATTATGGCGTGTCATCAAAGCATACAAGGATGAATGTCTAAGCATTATTCGACCATAAAAGGGAAATACCGGAATCAAACATCGGTAACCCCAAAGTAAAGCTCACCACACACAAACATAAATACTGTAAAGGAAAGGACGAAACAATGTCCATAGCAACTGTATTAAAGTAAAGGAAATGCATAAAGTAAAGAAAGACAGTAAAGCTTCCAATCCATATGCACGTACGTTTGAGATCTACGAGCGTCCCTGAGTACCTGCCGTTTTGGGAACATGAAAAGGAAAACGGCTGAGCAAGACGCTCAGTGCACGGATGTACAATATAGCATGAAATAGGATAAGCATGTAACATATAACAGCGGAAGACTAAGTTCTGAGTAAACTGATTAAGTATTAAGAAAACTGGTTTCATAGTTTGAAAAGCCTTATGTTTATCTTGTGAAAACTGTTTTAACATAAATATACCATAGCCCATATAGGTCATGAAAAGGTCACGTGCATGAATACTTGGAGGGGTGACCTCATCATGCTAATTAGAGGGGATGCCTCTAATTAATATACTGGTTTGGGTAGGAGGGATCAACTCCTTGTGAAGGATGCAAGGCACACACCACATTCACCATGATAAACTGAATAAAACATGTAACTAGGATGCACCCATACGCCCCACCTGATATAATAATATGGCCAAAACTGAAAAGGGACGCCACGAGCAATCACTCCGCCGTGGGGAAGTCATAACATTGGTGCCTCCAATGTTATGGTTATGGTACCTCCATAACTAGGTGAAACTGGTCATGCTTGTATATGGCTATAGATTATGCTAATTAAACATAAGCAGTTCAAAACAATAAAACAAATACTGGGGAAAACAGTTGGCTGCATACGGGGAAATCCTAATAAGGAAAGAATGTCCATACTGAAAGGACGGGAATCCGTACCTCAAGTCCAGTGAATGAACGGAAGAAAGACTCCTACTTCTGGATCACTAACGCTACATGAATACACACGTGTATAAGTCTCGATTCACTGATTACGTACTAGGTTTTATGTCTCATTTTAGCTGACTTGGTATGTTTTAGGTCATGGTTCACTGTTTAAAGCCTTAAACTGTGTTTATCTTGTATTCTGATTAATCCGTTTAAGTATTACTGGTATTTCAGGTATTATTATACTTACTGTGTAATAATAAGTAACTTTCCAAAAATAGCAGGTTTCCAAAAATAGAAAGTTTCCAAAAATAGAAAGTTTCCAAAAATAGAAAGTTTCCAAAAATAGAAAGTTACCAAAAATAGAAAGTTTCCAAAAATAGAAAGTTTCCAAAAATAGAAAGTTTCCTAAAATAGAATTTACTGCTTAAAATAGATTAGTTTCTAAAAATAGAAAGTTTCCAAAAATAGATCAGCTGCCTTAATTAAATAAGTTTCCATATATAGAAGGTTTCCATAATTAGATTAGTTGCCTGAAATAGATAGATTTCCATATATAGAAGGTTTCCATAATTAGATTAGTTGCCTTATTTAATTAAGTTTCTATAAATAGAAGTTTCCATATTTAGAATTAAGCTGGTTACATAAGCTAACATATAAGTCTAAGTGTTTATAAGCTTGTTTCTTAAGTCATATGATATAGTATATAGTTTAATTATTATTTCATGTATTTTAATTAAACTATAGGTTAAGCATTTTAATTAAAGTATAACATGTTTTAATTAAAATGAAATGAAATACTTAGGTTAACATATGTATTATTATTATTAATAATATAACCTAAGTCATGTCTAAATTAATTAATTATAGGCATGTTTTAAATAATTAATTAATTATAACTTATAACATAAAATACTTAGGTTAAATTAATATCATGCTAAATTAATAATTAGCATAACCTAAGTCATGATTTAATTAATATCTCATGTGATTAATTAATTTATATCCTAAGTTCATGATTCATAAAAATTAACATGAAGCATAAATCATGATTTAACCAACGAACCATGAATCGGGCATGAACTCGACACCGTACCCCGAGCCAAACTCGGGGCACGTGTGCCCCCTTGCTGCCGTGGGTCCCCACATGAGCCAACCAAGACCAAAAATGGTCTTGGTGGTGGCGGCAATAAGCAAACCAAACCCCCCCTCGGGTTTGTTTTGCTAGGCGGCTAAAACAAACACCCTTTCTATATCATTCTTTGATTTTAATTTATACCAAAACATGTTAGATCAATGTTTAATTATCATGTTTAAATAAGAAAAACAATAACATATTCATGAACATAAATAAATATTCAAAAGAATTAAAAAGAAGGGTTTAAAAAGGTATACCACTATGTAGCTTGGAAAAGGATGAACAAACACTGATTATAGCAATAGTTTTTAAGATCAAAATCAACCAATCACCCTCCTATGGTGATGCTAAGGTGGCGGCACAAAGAGAGAACAAGGAGGAGGAGAGAAAACTCTTTTAGGGTTTTTGTGTTTATTTCTTGAAAGTGAAAAATGAAAACATATTTTTACCATAACCCCCCCTTTACTTGTAAAAGTCCATGGGCTAAGCCCACCTTGGTATATGTGCCGTGGGTATGGGGGCCCCACATGGGGTACCCGTACCTTTCTCGTGTCCTGATGTTTCGTGTTCGTTCGTGGTTAAACGTGCTCGTGTTTAAAGTGTTTCTGTTTATTTTATCATGTCGTTTATCGTAATTTTAACGCTCGTAACTATATTATATGTATTTACGTAATTATTCTAGTTCGTATTTTAAATGGTGATCATGATTTAGTTATGTTCACGTGACATATTTATTAACTGTTTATCATGAGTTCGTACGTAATCGATACTTGTCATGTCATACACGTATGCACTTGCTTGATTATTAGCACATGAATGTGATCAATACTAAATGAGGTAAGTTTTAATCTAGGACGTACGATCTTAAGGGCACTATTCATGGTAAAAGCATGCGGGTTTTACAATTCTTCCCCCCTAAAAAGAATAATTCGTCCCCGAATTATAGATAAAGTAAGCTGAAAAGAAGTAACATACCCGAACTCAAAATATGAAGTGAGGGTAAGAAGCCCGGATAGACTCCTCTGTTTCCCAAGTGGCTTCCCGCTCGGTATGGTCCCTACAAAGGATTTTGACGAAAGGAATCGTCTTCCTTCTCATGACTCGTTCTTGCCTGTCGAGTACTCGTTCGGGTTCTTCTATAAAAGTGAGATCCTCACGTATCTGTTCCAGTGGATACTGAACCATGTGAAGGGGATGATAATTGTACCCTCTGAGTAAGGACACATGGAACACGTTATGCACGTGCGAAAGCTGAGGAGGTAACGCCAATCGGTAAGATACTTCACCGATTCGTTCAATGATATCAAAAGGTCCGATGAAACGAGGACTGAGTTTTCCTTGATCCCGAAGCGTTTAACACCACGTGCCGGCGAAACCTTGAGGAAGACGTGATCTCCCACATTAAAATGTATGTCCCTACGATGCTTATCGGCGTAACTCTTCTGACGTGACCGTGCTTCTTGCAACTTCTGTTTAGCTACCTCAATCTTCTCATTGATCATTTCTATAATCTCTGGTCCTTCGAGTGTTCGCTCTCCCACTTGATCCCAGCAAGTTGGAGCGCGACACTTTCTGCCATACAACATTTCGAAAGGAGCACATTTGATACTTGCGTGCCAGCTGTTGTTGTATGCAAACTCGACCAAACAGATGTAATCGTCCCAATCACCTGTCCATTCCAACACACACGACCTTAACATATCTTCCAATGTCTGAATTGTTCGCTCCGATTGTCCGTCCGTTTGAGGATGGAAGGCTGTACTCAGCTTAAGTTGTGTACCCCAAGCTTTTTGCAGACCTTTCCAGAATCGCGACGTGAAACGAGGATCTCTGTCTGAGACGATGCTGGAGGGAGTGCCATGGAGTCTCATGATCTCCCTCCTGTAAGTATCTGCGAGTTTACTTACCGGATCTTCCTTGCGTATCGGTAAGAAATGAGCTGATTTGGTGAGTCGATCAACAATGACCCAAATAGCATCGTGCTTCTTCTTGGTAGGCGGAAGACCGGTAACAAAATCCATGGTGATTTTGTCCCACTTCCACTCTGGAATATCCAACGGTTGAAGGAGACCGCCCGATCGCTGATATTCGATCTTAACCTGCTGGCAGGTAAGACATTTGGAGACATAAGTGGCTACATCCTGTTTCATACCACTCCACCAAAAGTGCTGTCTGATGTCATGGTACATTTTTGTCGACCCAGGATGTATAGAAAATGGGGAGCTGTGAGCTTCAGCTAACAATGCTTCCCGGAGTTCTTGATTGTCAGGAACACAAAGTCTCGTGCCCTGCCAAACGATACCGTCTGCGTCCATTCTGAATTCTGTCTGCTTCTCCAAATTCTGAATTATCGCCCAAATTTCTCCATCATCCTTCTGCCCTTCCTTGATCCTAGTCAGTAACTCAGGTTCTATTCTAAGATTCGCCCAGTATCCGTGTTGCCCACGTACCATGATTTCGATGTCTAGCCGCTCCAAGTCTCTTATGTTTTGTTCCTTGATCTCAATGCCGTTGATCATTCCGGACTTTCTGCTGAGTGCATCTGCTACTACATTAGCTTTCCCGGGATGATACTGTAGGTTAATATCGTAATCCTTCAACAGTTCCAACCATCTCCTTTGTCTCATGTTCAATTCTCGCTGTGTGAAGATATACTTCAAGCTCTTGTGATCCGTGAAAATGTCGCATGATTCTCCGTATAAGTAATGCCTCCATATCTTCAATGCGAACACCACTGCAGCAAGTTCCAGGTCATGCGTAGGGTAGTTTTCTTCATAGGGCTTAAGCTGCCGTGAAGCATACGCGATCACTTTCCCATGTTGCATGAGGACACAGCCCAGTCCCTTCCCCGATGCATCGCTATAGATCTGAAATCCACCTGTACCAGATGGGAGAGTAAGAATAGGTGCAGATACTAACTTCTGCTTTAGGTCTTCGAAGCTCTTCTCTCGATCTTCCGTCCAGACGAATTTCTCTCCTTTTCGCATCAGTTTGGTGAGAGGTAGTGCCAAGCGGGAAAAGTTCTCCACGAATCTGCGATAATATCCAGCTAAGCCTAAGAAACTGCGGACTTCTGTCGCCGACGTTGGTCTTGGCCATTTAGTGATAGCCTCAACCTTCGCTGGGTCCATAGTGATCCCTTCTGCTGATACAATGTGACCTAAGAATGCCACCTTGTTTAACCAGAACTCACACTTGGAGAATTTCGCATACAGCTGTTTCTGACGTAGAATCTGTAGTACCGTACGAAGATGGTCTTCGTGTTCCTCCATGGACTTTGAGAAAATCAGGATGTCATCGATGAATACAATGACAAATTTATCAAGGAATTCATGGAAGATTCTGTTCATCAGATCCATGAATACTGCTGGAGCGTTAGTCAGGCCGAATGGCATGACCACAAACTCATAATGGCCATAGCGGGTACGAAAAGCAGTCTTAGCAATGTCCTGCTCTTTAACCCTCAGCTGATGGTAGCCTGACCTTAGATCGATCTTTGAGAAGTGTTTGGCTCCTTGAAGTTGGTCAAACAGATCGTCTATACGTGGCAGTGGATATTTATTGCGGATGGTAATCTTATTAAGTTCACGGTAGTCAATGCAAAGTCGCATGCTGCCGTCCTTCTTCTTAACGAACAAGACCGGTGCGCCCCATGGAGATGCGCTTGGTCTAATGAACCCTCGTTCAAGAAGTTCCTGCAGTTGGTCCTTCAGTTCTTTTAGCTCTATGGGAGCCATACGATACGGAGCCTTAGAGATTGGCTCAGCTCCTGGAACAAGGTCGATGTTGAACTCCACTTCTCTTGCAGGTGGTATGCCTGGAAGTTCATCTGGGAAGACGTCTTGAAATTCCGAAACTACTGGTTGATCCTGAATCGATGGGGATTCAGCATCCATGTCGTGAACCGTAGCTAGATAACCTTCGTAGCCATGTGACAGTAATGCACGTGCTTGCAAGGTAGATATCACTTGTACAGACCGTCCGGGTATGAACCCGTTATGAATGTACTCTAGTGCATTAATGTCGCCGAAGATCACCCGATATGAGTGACAGTCTATGGTAGCATGGTGCTTGGATAGCCAGTCCATGCCGAGAATCATATCGAACTCAATCATGTCTAGGGGAAGTGCATCTACTGCACGAACTTTATCGTCAAACTCTAGAGGAAGACTCTTGTATACATGAGTTATTAATACAGAGTCCCTCAAAGGCGTGGAAATGGTAAGCCTATTTTCTAATGGCAAGGGAAGTGTCCTGATGTTCTTGGCATAAGTAGTGGAAATAACTGAATGAGTGGCACCCGTGTCGAAAAGAACACATGCAGCCTGGCCGTACATATACAAAATTCCAGTAATGGTACCTGTAGATTTGTTTGTCTGATCGTGCGATGTCGTGTAGACACGCCCAGTGGTAGGAGGTGGTTTAGTATCAGCATGACCCGAAGTACCCTCCATTTCACCCTTACGGCAATCTCTCATACGATGGCCAGGGAGGCCGCACTTGTAGCACGCGTCGGAATCACGACGACATGGGCCAGGGTGTCTGTGATGGCAAGTACTGCAAAGAGGATGAGTGAATCCTCCAGCAGGAGTCCTTGCTTGCTGAGGGCCTGCTGATGACAAAACGTGTTAAGAATGAAGTATATGCACGAGTATAGGACGTAAGCGTCATAAGATGTTTACCAGTGTTAGCTGAACGGTTAGGCTGAGAACCCCTGTGGTTCTGGTCCTTCCCGTTACCGTGGTTCCTGGTAGAGGTTAATATAGTGTCAGCATGAGAGATATATCATGAGATCATAATAAGATGCGTAAATAGTAGGACCTGCTGTTGTTGGAGTGTCCCGCATTGTTACGGTAATTATCATTACCGTTGCGCCTTTCCACAACAGAACGGTCGTTATTGTGACCGTTTCCTTTGGACTGATGAGGCTGCTGCTGGGTAGCCGGCTGAGACCGGTCCCCAGTTTTCTGCCTGGAAGATACAGTTTAAGAGATGATTATAGAACATATAATGATAGGATGCGGTCTGGTTAACGCTAGAACACGAAATGTTTTACCTCTTGTCGGGTCTTTCAGCTTCCCCGAACTCATCTCGTTCCTGCAACATCTCAAGCTTCCTTGCTGCGTCGGCCACTTGTGCTACTGTATTGAACGTAGCACATACCAGATTGTTCGCGACCGAGGTGCGAAGTGCCCACCTAAAGTGGTGTGCCTGCTCCTCAGGAGTACCAGCTGCTGCCCCTAGAAAACCAGCTAGGCGAAGAAAGCGCTGCATGAATTCGTTGCTATTCTCGCCCGCTCTCTAACGTATCCCATGGTATTCACGCTTGAGTTTGTCCTGCTCTGCCTTAGGAAAGAACTGCTCCATCACTCTCTCCTTGAATTGGGCCCATGTCAAACCAGCGACCCATTCATCACCTCCTTCTGACTGCGTCAAAGCTAGCCACCAGTTGAGTACATCGCCTTCAAACCGGTAGCATGCCAATCTCGCCTTGAAGGCGGGGTCACATCCCATAGCATTGAAGATTTTCTCAATGTGAGTCAACCAGCTTTCAGCATCGCTGGGGCTATCAGTCTTTTCAAAAGCTCTAGGACGGAGCTTGTTAAATCTTTCCAACCATACTGCTAGTGTCACTGGGGGAGGAGGAGGAGGAGGTGCCTGATTCTGCTGCTGCTGATTGTTGGCAGCTTGGACTTCAGCACGAATGTCATTCCTCAGTTGAGGAAGTAAGGCTTGCATGGCAGCCTGAATTGCAGCATTGAGCTGCTCTTGCTCGCGTGTGAGAACCATCTGACAGTATAACATAACATATGATTAACAGTTCAAACATAAAATATAACTTGTATATATACATAAAAAAAAATTTATGCAAAAAAAATTTCACGAGAAAAATTTATGCAAGAAAATCTTTGTATGAATGCATGATGCGGTTTTATGAAAACTTTTGATGCTCGAGAGTGAACGCCTCTGGTCAGTTCACTCAAAATAAAAGACATATCGAGGGGACGCCTATGGGTCGGTCCCAAATCTAAAAGTTTCGATAAAACACATGCGACTAAATAGGGCCAGTCCTGTACCAACCATTACTTAGTCAAAAACCCTGTAACAATGACATGTATATGTATGCTTAAAAATGATGAATGCATGAAAACAACTGTCAGTTCTAGGAAGACCGTAGTGACTACCCACTAATCACAGGTCATATTTGAGAGCCTACAGGTCGAAACCTTGGCTCTGATACCATAATTGTAACACCCCATTTTGGAAATGGAATCTTACGCATAATCATGGCGTGTCATCAAAGCATACAAGGATGAATGTCTAAGCATTATTCGACCATAAAAGGGAAATACCGGAATCAAACATCGGTAACCCCAAAGTAAAGCTCACCACACAAAAACATAAATACTGTAAAGGAAAGGACGAAACAATGTCCATAGCAACTGTATTAAAGTAAAGGAAATGCATAAAGTAAAGAAAGACAGTAAAGCTTCCAATCCATATGCACGTACGTTTGAGATCTACGAGCGTCCCTAAGTACCTGCCGTTTTGGGAACATAAAAAGGAAAACGGCTGAGCAAGACGCTCAGTGCACGGATGTACAATATAGCATGAAATAGGATAAGCATGTAACATATAACAGCGGAAGACTAAGTTCTGAGTAAACTGATTAAGTATTAAGAAAACTGGTTTCATAGTTTGAAAAGCCTTATGTTTATCTTGTGAAAACTGTTTTAACATAAATATACCATAGCGCATATAGGTCATGAAAAGGTCACGTGCATGAATACTTGGAGGGGTGACCTCATCATGCTAATTAGAGGGGATGCCTCTAATTAATATACTGGTTTGGGTAGGAGGGATCAACTCCTTGTGAAGGATGCAAGGCACACACCACATTCACCATGATAAACTGAATAAAACATGTAACTAGGATGCACCCATACGCCCCACCTGATATAATAATATGGCCAAAACTGAAAAGGGACGCCACGAGCAATCACTCCGCCGTGGGGAAGTCATAACATTGGTGCCTCCAATGTTATGGTTATGGTACCTCCATAACTAGGTGAAACTGGTCATGCTTGTATATGGCTATAGATTATGCTAATTAAACATAAGCAGTTCAAAACAATAAAACAAATACTAGGGAAAACAGTTGGCTGCATACGGGGAAATCCTAATAAGGAAAGAATGTCCATACTGAAAGGACGGGAATCCGTACCTCAAGTCCAGTGAATGAACGGAAGAAAGACTCCTACTTCTGGATCACTAACGCTACATGAATACACACGTGTATAAGTATCGATTCACTGATTACGTACTGGGTTTTATGTCTCATTTTAGCTGACTTGGTATGTTTTAGGTCATGGTTCACTGTTTAAAGCCTTAAACTGTGTTTATCTTGTATTCTGATTAATCCGTTTAAGTATTACTGGTATTTCAGGTATTATTATACTTACTGTGTAATAATAAGTAACTTTCCAAAAATAGCAGGTTTCCAAAAATAGAAAGTTTCCAAAAATAGAAAGTTTCCAAAAATAGAAAGTTTCCAAAAATAGAAAGTTACCAAAAATAGAAAGTTTCCAAAAATAGAAAGTTTCCAAAAATAGAAAGTTTCCAAAAATAGAAAGTTTCCAAAAATAGAAAGTTTCCTAAAATAGAATTTACTGCTTAAAATAGATTAGTTTCTAAAAATAGAAAGTTTCCAAAAATAGATCAGCTGCCTTAATTAAATAAGTTTCCATATATAGAAGGTTTCCATAATTAGATTAGCTGCCTGAAATAGATAGATTTCCATATATAGAAGGTTTCCATAATTAGATTAGTTGCCTTATTTAATTAAGTTTCTATAAATAGAAGTTTCCATATTTAGAATTAAGCTGGTTACATAAGCTAACATATAAGTCTAAGTGTTTATAAGCTTGTTTCTTAAGTCATATGATATAGTATATAGTTTAATTATTATTTCATGTATTTTAATTAACCTATAGGTTAAGCATTTTAATTAAAGTATAACATGTTTTAATTAAAATGAAATGAAATACTTAGGTTAACATATGTATTATTATTATTAATAATATAACCTAAGTCATGTCTAAATTAATTAATTATAGGCATGTTTTAAATAATTAATTAATTATAACTTATAACATAAAATACTTAGGTTAAATTAATATCATGCTAAATTAATAATTAGCATAACCTAAGTCATGATTTAATTAATATCTCATGTGATTAATTAATTTATATCCTAAGTTCATGATTCATAAAAATTAACATGAAGCATAAATCATGATTTAACCAACGAACCATGAATCGGGCATGAACTCGACACCGTACCCCGAGCCAAACTCGGGGCACGTGTGCCCCCTTGCTGCCGTGGGTCCTACATGAGCCAACCAAGACCAAAAATGGTCTTGGTGGTGGCGGCAATAAGCAAACCAAACCCCCCCTCGGGTTTGTTTTGCTAGGCGGCTAAAACAAACACCCTTTCTATATCATTCTTTGATTTTAATTTATACCAAAACATGTTAGATCAATGTTTAATTATCATGTTTAAATAATAAAAACAATAACATATTCATGAACATAAACAAAGATTCAAAAGAATTAAAAAGAAGGGTTTAAAAAGGTATACCACTATGTAGCTTGGAAAAGGATGAACAAACACTGATTATAGCAATAGTTTTTAAGATCAAAATCAACCAATCACCCTCCTATGGTGATGCTAAGGTGGCGGCACAAAGAGAGAACAAGGAGGAGGAGAGAAAACTCTTTTAGGGTTTTTGTGTTTATTTCTTGAAAGTGAAAAATGAAAACATATTTTTACCATAACCCCCCCTTTACTTGTAAAAGTCCATGGGCTAAGCCCACCTTGGTATATGTGCCGTGGGTATGGGGGCCCCACATGGGGTACCCGTACCTTTCTCGTGTCCCGATGTTTCGTGTTCGTTCGTGGTTAAACGTGCTCGTGTTTAAAGTGTTTCTGTTTATTTTATCATGTCGTTTATCTTAATTTTAACGCTCGTAACTATATTATATGTATTTACGTAATTATTCTAGTTCGTATTTTAAATGGTGATCATGATTTAGTTATGTTCACGTGACATATTTATTAACTGTTTATCATGAGTTCGTACGTAATCGATACTTGTCATGTCATACACGTATGCACTTGCTTGATTATTAGCACATGAATGTGATCAATACTAAATGAGGTAAGTTTTAATCTAGGACGTACGATCTTAAGGGCACTATTCATGGTAAAAGCATGCGGGTTTTACACCTTGACTGTGATCTTTAGATTATTTACTTTGGTAGACTGTTTAATCATTCTGTTTACTTGATTTACATTTTATTAAAGTCTGTTGTGAAATTGATTTAGTTGGAGCAACCTGAGGGTATTGGTTGTTTACTGTTTTTCTTATGATTTGTTTTGATGAATTAGGACAGTTTATTCGCATTTTTGTATTCAGCTTCTGGTTTATATATTGTCAGTTATATAAGCTTTCAGGATCAACTGGTCTGAAAAGTTCATTAGCTGATATCCTTATGAGCATTTACACTAGTTTTGTGAAGTAAAAAGTCACCTCCTGTGACTCAGTTGATTTATTTGTCAAAAAGAAATTAAATCCAAAAATATGTCACTCATGGGAATCGAACTCAAGACCCCCAGGTTCACAGTTATGCATGTTAGCCAACTGAGCTACATGCTTATTTGATTTTATTGTTAGAAATTTGATTAATATAATAAACTTGTATTTGGCAGATTTTGACTTTGAATTCGTTTTAATTAGATTTACGATTTTAAGTATTTAAGTTTTATTAACAATTTTATTAAAGTAAAATAAGTTTTAAAAAATAATAATAATTAGTTTTAAAATAAAATAAAAATAAAAAATGTTTTTATTAAGTTTAAAAGTTTAAAAAGTTTTTAGTAATTAGATTTTTAAAATTTTAGATTTTAAATAAAATTAGTTTAAAAAAAATATATATATATATAAATTTGGTTAAAGTAATTTTAATAAAGTTTTATTAGTTTAAAAAGTTAGATAGATTTCTAAAAATAGTTTAAAACGTCATTTTTATTAAATAGAATTATTTTTATAGATTTTCAAATTAGTTTAATTTTTAAATAGTTTTTAATTTTAAATAATTGTTTTAGATTTTTAATAATATAGCGGGGTTAACGATTCATGCACTTTAGGATTAGATTTAATAGTTTAAAATTGGTAGATTTTAATTTGAGTTTAAAAACCGAAAACCAGTTCAAATCGATTGTCCAAATCAAAACAAAACGTCTCAAATTCACTCAATCTTCGTGTACAACGAACTTGGTTCATCACGTGTTTAATTGAATTCGTCATTGGTAATATTAGTCTATTACTTTTTCCTAAAGGTAATTTTCTAATTTACCCTATAACGTATCTTAATTATCACATATACATTCCACTCTACATCACTTACCATTGTTGCTTTCTAGTTGACACAAGCTTGATTCTTAAGAATCTCACAAGTCACCTACCGTAGCGCTGTTTGAGGTTGACGCTAGAAGGATTTCCATTCGTCACTGTGAATATTAATAAATATCACTCTGAATTTTCTGGCAAGATCATAAAGATATTGCATAGAAACCTGAAGCGAGTTTGAATCAATTCAGAATCAAACCGTTGTTGCTTTTCAGTTCTACATATGTTTAATTCATAAAGAATCTTACATATGACCTACCGTAGTGCTGTTTGATGTTAACACTGGAAGGATTTCCACTCATCATTGTGAATACTGAGTAGTATCACTCTGAGTGTTCTAGCAATATCGCAAGGATATAGCATAGGACTCTCTTTATCGTCATTCTGTGTGTCCTAACGAGATTTGATTGATCTCTTGGCTCTAGACTCGATTTGTGCACTTTTAGTGGTCGGAGGCTGGAGCAGATGCCACCTACTTCTTTTGAGAGAAGCCTGATTAGCTAGGTAAGGGTTGTGCATTACATCACTGGGTCCATGATGTGTAGTCTTCATGATGTGTTGACCCGGTTTCTGCCTAAGTTGTATGGAGGGCTATTTTCTTTTCACCCTTTATCCTTACATTTCTTTTTCATTCTTCAACCCCTTCAATTCTTATCAAGACATCATTACTAGCACCTTGTTGTGATTGTTCTAGTGCTAGCATCAGTACTTAGTCGGCGTTCAGCTACGTTCACATTCTACTCCATCTTTCCTAAGGACTTCTAATAATCTATTGAATTGTCCTTGGGAAGATCCCTCTGGTTCTGGTTGGATCATAGGTAGTATACCTAACCACCCTTTTGACACCAATAACGTCGTGAATTAAAGATGTTGTGGGTATGAGATCGTAACCATAAAACCACTAGAAAGTATAACAAAGTATTTGAAAAACATTTAACACCTTGATAGTTTTGTCGTTTCAGAAATGCTCCCCTTGACATGTGCATCGATAATCAGAAGTGTTTTGCACATGTGGGTAAGATTTAAAAGTGAACGAGTCTTCAAAATAAATCACGTTTTAATCACATTTTCTCCCCTATCTCTAATATATAAAATCTTTTGATATTAGAGATACCAAATTTGATTAAAATATATCGCGAGAAATAGTCTTGAAAATCTTCGGGAGAAAAATGTGTCAAACTTATCATGAATTTGGAAAGCTCCCCCTCAAAAATTGATCCAATTAAATTGTCATTATGAGGATATGATCCACGTTAAACTTTTGAGGATAATAGTTATTGAACACACAATTTTTGAAAGATTTTGAATAATCATTGAAAAACTCTTGAAAAAATTGTGTTCAACGCTTTTTGAAAAACTCTATTTTTTTTTGGCGAAGAGATTTTTCTAAAGCATAAACTTGAGTTTATAGACTTTGAATGTCTTGACAAATCCACTCAAGTGTAAGAAGATTTCTCTTCTTTTTCTAAGGGTAAGCGCACTAAATCGTACACTCCCCCGTGAATATATCGATCCGGGTTGCAATCTAAAAGTGATTATAAGCCATTGTGTTGAGCTCAAAACGTTGAATGTTTTGTGACAAGCTCAACCCAAGATAGATTGCTCTACCCATTTTTGGAAAGATTGTCCAAAATAGACATTTTCCTTTATTAAAAAAAGAAATGACATGTTTTGAAAAAATATTTACAACTTTCATTCGAGCTTTATGTACACACCCGTGTCGTTATTGAGCGACATTTCTAGGCACGTCCATATTGTCGATATTGAAAGACATGTCGAGAAGAATATTTTTGGATTTTAAAAGATTTTTAATTTTGTGTTTTGCTTTTATATGTTTTATATTTTTGTATTTCGCTTTTTCAAGGATATTTACAAGATGTTGGATAGATAAATCAAGCAGGCACCATTGCCAGAATCTCCAGATCTGCTGGAGTCAAACATCTCATACCAATTTGCCTAACGAGGTACTCAAACCTATCTTTCGATAGAGCTTTTGTAAACAAGTCAGCAAATTGGTAATCCGTTCCAACAAAGTATAGTTCAAAGATACCTCTTTTAACTTGTTCCTTTATAAAGTGGTATTTGACATCAATGTGCTTCGTGCGGGAATGTGGTACTGGATTGCAGGAGATAGCTATGGTGGACTTTGAGTCACATAACATAGGTACTTTATCAAGTAGAAGCCATAATCTATGAGTTGTGTTCTCATCCAAAGAACTTGAGCACAACACGCAGATAGAGACACATACTCCGCTTCGGCTGATGACAGTGACGTGCAATCCTGCTTCTTGGAAGACCATCCCACAAGCTTATCTTGACCTAGAAATTGTGCACCACCAGAAGTACTTTTTCATGTATCAAGACACCCTGCATGATCAGAATCTGAATAGGCCGTTAGAAAGAAACCGGTTTCCCTCGGATACCAGAGTCCCAAATGAATGGTATTCTTGAGGTACCAAAAGATCTGTTTAACCTCCTTGAGGTGCTTTTCAGTGGTTCGTGCTTGATATCATGCACAATAACACGTAGCATGTGAAATATCGGGTTTGCTTGCTGTCAAGTACATGAGGAATCCGATCATGGAACGATATCTCGTTTGATCTATGGCATTTCCCTCCAAGTCAGCATCTAGCGATGTGGTTGATAATGGTGTCCCAATGGGGTCACATGAAGTCATACCATGCTTTTTGATTATCTCTTGACAATACTTAGCTTGGTTAATAAAGATACCACTTAGGGATTAGTGAACTTGAATTCCTAGAATGAATTTTAGTTCGCCCGTCATTGACATTTCAAATTTGTTGTGCATTACTTTTTCAAACCATTTTGAAAGTTTTGGGTTTGTAGACTCGAAAATAATGTCATCAACATGAATTTGCACGAGCAAAATGTCATCCCCATATTTATAAGTGAATAGAGTTAGATCAATGGAACCTTTTAAGAAACCTTTGGATACCAGAAATTTCGAGAGCTCGTCGTACCACGCCCTTGGAGCTTGCTTTAGTCCATATAGTGCCTTGTGGAGAAGATACACCTTGTCAGGATAATGAGGATTAACGAATCCTTCCGGCTGCATGACATAGACTTCTTCCTTCAAAGGACTGTTAAGAAATGTTGTCTTCACGTCCATTTGATAAACATTGAATCCCTTATGTGCAGCATACGCAAGGAAAATCGTGACCGCTTCCATACGAGCAACTGGTGCAAATTATTCGTCAAAATCAATTCCCTCTTTCTGGCCATACCCCTTAGCCACTAGCCTAGCTTTATTCTTGATGATCGTGTTTTCTTTATCCATCTTGTTTTTCCAGATCCATCGAGGATTTAATGGAATTACACCGTACGGTCTGTCAACAAGTTCCCAGACTTTAAGTCTTTCAAATTGTTGAAGTTCATCCATCATCGACTCAATCCAAGCATGATCACCCATGGCTTCTTTGATGTTTTGCGGTTCAGCTGTACTCACGGCGAGTGCGAACATACAAACATCGCCATCGGTTTCTAATTGTCGTCTTGTACGAACAGGTTGTGAAGGGTTTCCAATTACTTGAACCAAAGGATAATCTCGGGTCCAATGATGTGTTGAAGGATGTCGTTGATAAAACGTATGTATATTTAACGGATCAACATGGCGAGTAGAAGACTCTCCAGTTTCATGTACCGATGTACCGAATGGGTTGTGAAAATCGTCATTGTCAGATAATGCATTGTCTGCTTGATTTGTGTTCACTGGAGCAATGATAATAGTTGTGGATGTTGTAGGATCGATTGTTGAAGTGATATTCTGAGGAGGTAAATCTTCAGCAACCCGTGTTGAAGTAGATGAAGTTGTATCCTTTTGTTGACGATGATCGGTATCATCATTCTTATCATGATTTACAGCGGAAGAATTCGATACAACATGTTTCTCCCCCGAGAAATATTCATCAAACGTTGGTCCATATAACATTTCCAAATCTTCAAGTGTCGTGTCCACTGTCATATCTACTCTAGGAACATGTTCAGGAACCAGCTTTGAACTTGACGATTCATTGTTGTGGTCTTGAGTCTGAGTTCTGTGCGGTTGTGCACATAAGTATTTTGTCGTTGTGGATCGAGACATAAACTGCTTTGTTCAAGTGCCATTTCTTGCAATTCATCGAATCGGACATGAATAGTCTCGACTATCAATTTTGTTCTCTTGTTGTACACTCTATATCCCTTAGACTAAGTTGCATATCCCACGAGAATGCATGCATCACCTTTCTCTTTCATCTTGTCCAGATTTTCACCATCGCGAATTATGTAACACGTACATCCAAAAACATGAAGGTGTTTGAGTGAAGGTTTGCGATCATGAATTATGTGATATTGTGTCTTTTCGTGTGTAGGGATAATTAAGGAGCAGTTTTGTGTATAACATGCGGTTGACACGGCTTTGGCCCAAAAGAATAATGGTAGTTTTTAAAGCGGATTATAATGTTCGAGCAACCTCAACTAAAGTACGATTTCGTCTTTCAACAACACCGTTTTGTTCAGGTGTTTGAGCAATAGATGTTTCATGTTCAATCCCTTCGGCTTCAAAATAATTCTTCAGAATTGAATTCAAAAATTCTGTGCCTCTTTCAGTAAGTACCACTTTTACTTGAGCTTGAAGACCACGTTGTATCAGTTTAAGGAAGTTGATGAGAACGTCGGGTGTTTCATCCTTAGACCTCAAGAAGTGAGACCACGTGTACCTTGAGTAGTCATCGACAATTACCATAACCTATTTCTTCCCATTGATGCTTTGAACACGCATGGGGCTACACAAATATATATGAAGAAGATCTAACCGTCCTTTAGAGCTTGGTGTAGTCTTTGTCTTGAAACTACTCCTTTTAGCTTTACAAAGCTCACAAGAAGAACAAAGATGATCTTTGATGAATTTCAAGTTTGGAAGGCCTCGCACAATATCTTTCTTGGAAAGCAAGTTGATGGTATCAAAGTTAAGATGAGATAATCGTTCCATAACCAAGATTGAGTCGTTGAAGCCTTACCCATGAAGCTGAATGGAGTTGAATAAGTGGAGTCCTGAAGTGAAATAGTGTACAGATCAGTACCCCATGAACCGGTAAGTAAATCCTTCCCATCATAATCACGAATAAAACATGTCTTCTTTCTAAAAGCAACATCCAAATCCGCATCACAGAATTGACCAACCAAGAAAAGATTGTGATTGATCCCTTCGACGTAGTAAACCCTTTTGGTCGTGATATTCCCCTGAACCAAATCTCCATATCCTAAGATCGGCGTAAATTGATCATTTCCGAATTGGACCGTACCCAGGAACTTCTCCACAAAGTTAATTAGAAGCTTGAGATTCCCCGTCATGTGCTTCGTGCATCCAGAGTCTAGTATGAAGAGAATTATTTCGATCACCTGCAGAAGAATTAGAACATGATGGAGCATTTGCTATATTGATTCCATGTTAGTTGTGATTTCTGATTCATTAGTTTCCCTAGTTTCAGCACTTAAAGGCACACTAACGCTCGTTGTCACACCTTCTTTTCTAACCTTAGGCATCCATTTATATCCTAGAGGACATTGATTATCAAACCACCATTTCCAAGACTTGTTAGCATACTCATATAATTCCCTAATTCTACTTCTAGGGTTCTTATTGGTGGAGTCTGATGCAATACTTTTCTTAGGGGGTTGCACCAGAATGGTTCACTTTGCTTTTGGGTTTTCTAGCACTAATATGCATCATAATTTGCTTCTTAGTTCTAGTATCTACGCCTTTGACATTATTCAAACACACATAACATGATTACATTAGCACACTTTCCACATTTCACACAAACAAACTTAAAATTCAAAGCATTCAAAGTTGAATCATTCAAATCGTCATTACTTGCAATTACAGACGTCGTATTCTTTAGAACCATGCAAATTCCTATGGTGGTCTTCTAATTTCTTCATCTTCCCTTGACTTTTGTTTTGCCAAACCTTTTCATTCATTCGAGTGCTCTTAAGTTGAGGCCGGCTAACACTAGCAGTGGGGACTACTCTTGTAGTAAAAGACACACGTCTTATTAGTGTTTCTAGAAGTCTGAGGTGATTGACTTTCTTTGTTGTGTGTGGGTTTAGTGGCCAATCTATACATCCCTGGTTTAATCACATTTGTGTTCTTAATGCTTTGTAATCGAATATGTGTTTGGGGAGTAATTTGTGGTAACCTATCCTTCCCAACCGTCTTAGGGGCAAACCCAGGTTTTGTAAATGCAGAATTGGAGAAAACAGATGGTTTTCCCAAGACAGAGGGTTTAGTCACTTTACAATAGGTTTCTTAATGCTAGGTTCCACAATTTTCCCACCCATCTTAGCAACGAGTTTCTTCAACTCTGCTATCGCTATTTCTTTGTCTTGTAACTGAGCTTTCAAGTCTTTAATTTCCAAACTCTTTTCATTCATTTCTCGACACATTTGAGAAAGTTTTTCTTATAATTTAGTATCATGTGGAAAAATTCCGATATCTTTATGTAAAGCAAGTTCAAGAGAATGATAATGTTTTTGAAGTAAATCAGTTTTGTGTTGAAGTAACTCAAAAGCCTTTTTATCAACATTTTCTTTTCGTTTTGAAAGCTCAGTTTCAATCCGTTCACACTCTTTGATCTTATCAAGATATTTGCATACAACATCAGAATATTCATCGATATCAGCACAAGATTGAAGAGTAACACACAAAATATCTTTAGAGAGACATTCTTCTAAGAGTAGATCATATTCGTTTGAAAAATCTGATTTGTCATTTTGAAGTTCATCAATTGCTTTCTCAAGAGACTCGACATATTTTAAATCATCAAACATCTCAGACCGAATCAATTTTTCAAACTCAAGAACATTTTCTTTTATTATCTTCGTATTTGGTATTAAAAGTTCTTTCAAAAACTTATCCTTTTCACGTTTTTGCCAATCGCTTTCAACAATTAATTGAACATCATCAATGTGATGTTTAAGAATACCAAGTGTTTTTCTGCTTTTGCTTTTAGAAACATCAAGATGAAAATAGTTAATATATTTAGAAACATTTGATTTCTTAGTGGCAAAAATTTTCTTTCATTGAATTCTTCGTTGTTTCCTTTCAAGAAACAATTCCTCACGAGACTTTTGTTTTTGTGGAGTGAAAATACCATAAAGACTGTTTTCATAAGCATAATTATATGGTTTCACAAAATCGTTATTGACCGTTGATCTACTCTCCTCATCCCAAAGGGACGTCTCTTCACTATCAAGCCTAACTACTGGGCAATCATGATCGATCCATTCGGACTCATCAAGATATAAGTGAGGGTTTACAGCTTGAGCTTGTTCGAGGTACTTGGGACTTGCAAAACTAGCTTGACTCTTGAAAAACGACCGAGGTGCTATCATTCTTACGGATTGAATAGAGTCATGCGTTTTATAAACAACTTTTTTCAAAAATTCGACTTGTTCTACGAGTTCTGCTACTTTTTCAGTATCTTTGCCTTGTCTATTTTTCAAATCTTGTTTTAATTTTTCAACCTCTTGTTTCTTTTTGTCAAGAATTTTATCAGAATCGGCGGTATTCATAGAAAGCTTATGTTCAAGTTCGTTAACTTTTGTTGTGGCAAGGTACGTTTTTTGACGTTCATCACTTAATAAAACATTAAATTGACGTTTTTCTTTAGTTAACAAAGCAAGATCTTTGTTGTATTTATTTTCAAAATCGTCCTTTTTAACGTTAATTAAACGACTTTTTTACCCCTCAAGCTCTTTCTCTCTTTGAAGAAGCTGAGCCCTATAACTATCAATGGTCTCACTAGATTTTATAAGAGCGGCTTTGCTGTCTTCAATGTTTTGAGTGAGCGCTGCATTTGTGTGACAATCCGTCAATTTATGGTTGATATTTTATTCTGGATATTTATTTGAAAACATTATTTTGATGTTACAATATGAACTCACTTATTTTTGGGAAGTAATTTGGATTTACGTCTTGAAGAAGCGTCGACTACGTCTAAACCGGAGGATTCTACGTTACGTGCTTACGTTTACATACACCGTCTTTGGTGACAGTCCGACATTTCAGAAAATAAATTTGTCAATGAATATTATTTTGGAGTTTTAAATTTGAGTTGGTTCATAAACTCACAAATTTACGAGAAGAGATTAGGACTTACGATTTTATTTTAACGTCCTTTACGACTAAACCGGAAACCCTAGGATTACGTATTTAAGTTTTCGAACTCCGTTTTTGATGAGACAATTTTTATTAGATTCGTTTTGTGTCGTTGATTCATAATTTATAAAAACGTTTTTCGTGAAACGACCCGAGGGCACGCAAATCGAGGAAACTGGAATCGACGAGTACCCGTAAATAAATGGGGATGAGACAAGTGGGACACTTGTCCCACCCCCACTCAAAACCGGCCATAACAAGCTATTAACACCATGAGGTGTCAAAACCTCATAAACAACTATACACTTGTTACTTCAAGCTTCAAAACTAAGCTAACACTAGTCAAAACCATCCAACACAAAACAACTAGTCTCATTTCTCATGCAAACAACTTCACAATTTCCTCTCTACTCTCCTTTGTGTCGTCCCATATCCAACCAAGAACACCCCATCCATACAAATTTTAACCACAAACATATGTTATAATTAACATATGTTAATATCCATTCAAAGAGATGAAGATTGGTGCAAGTTTTAACATCCAAGGAGGAGTTTACATGGAGTCTTGGGGCTGATTTTCCACAAGGTATTCATGAAGCATGGTGGTCTTGAAGATGGTCTTGGTTATCTACAAGTTTCTCCATCAAAATCCATGTCCAAATCACAACCTACATCAACTTGGTGGTATAAAGATTGTCCTCCTCATCCTCGTTATTTTTGATTATGTAATCTTGTATTTCTTTTACTTATGTATATGTATATGATGACGAATGATGATTAAAAATATTGTGTGGGGATTTGGTGTTGATAAACATGCTTAAAAAGATGAAAAACTATAAGAAACAAGGTTAAAATCGTGCTTAATTTAGATGGCTGTATAAAACAGTAAAGAATCATATGGTAAACTGGTAAAATGACTTGAATAGATTAATATACTGTAAGCTATGGGTCTTGTACACATGTGAGAGTTGGCCATGCAATGGAATCATTGTAATGAGTGAGATATGATCAAAACAAGTTTAAAGTACAAATCTGAGTTTACTATTTTGGAAGATTTTTAGAAAATACTTGGAGGATGATTCAACAGTCGCTATAGAAGAGTTAAATGGAGAAAATATCATGTAGTTTATGTGATAAAAATTTGAGCTTCTATCTCCATATAGAACTCTAGATATGGCAGTTTTGGTGAAGATGAAAATAAAAATCAGATTTTGGAAATTAAAGTATAATACTATTATATAAGCACTCAAAATTATATAGTATAAAATGTGAATAAAACCCACTAACTCATATAATACATTTATATAAATATGTACAATGGTAAACAAGTAGACATTTTATAAAAATGATAACTTGTTAAGTTTTATAAGTTATAAAACTATAAACATGATTTTTACGACTTTTTCGGCTATTACCGTAAAATTAACGTTTTTGCTAAATAAAACTTAGACGGTTGGACCCGTCTAATTTAAACTTTATAAAACTCATATACTGATATATAAACATATATAACAAGTAAAAACCGATAAAACCCGAACTAATTAACATACGGACATTAACGGACTAAGTTAACGTTATTGGACTAATAATACAACAAAACGGACTAAGACACATATGAACTTATTATTGGGCTTAACCCATTTGGTCCCAACATATAAAGTATAACTACTGATAATATAAGTATGAAAAGGATTAATAAGAGTTAAAGAACTTATAATAAGTATATTGGACTTAAAACACGTAAAAAGGTAAAACTAGAAAACTAGTATAAAAGTTATCGACACATAACACTAAAATGAGTAAATGAGAATATGTAAACCCACTTGATCATCACATATATAAAATCATCATATATATACATAATTGTTATTTTTATAAATTCATTGGACATGAGTCTAAGACGAATATTATTTGTCTAGGTTTCTGTGATTGAAGCACGCACCGTACATCCGAATCGCCGATAACCGCCTTCCCACATCAACGTGAGTTCATAGCCTCGCACTCTTTTAAATGTTTTTATAAATGTTTTATAAACCCGCGAGGGAGATAACATGTTAGTTTTTATAAAAATTTGGACACCATTTGTCACGATTGTTTGTTTATTGATTTGGACCCGAATGATTGAATGACCCGATTGTATGACCTGATAAATGATTAAAGGACCCGATAGATGAAATAAAATGGATTATTAAAGTTAGGTTATGTCACTAAAAGTCCCATTAGCAAGAATTGTGAACTACCGGGATTTGGTAGACGCTTGTGCATATAATAGTACTATTTGGGGACGATCACCCCAGTTCGCGCCTTGACGGTTGATCCCCGTCGTGCCACATTGATTGGTAAGCGAATTTATGTATGAGAAGATTTCCATAGCGTGACCTTTGTGACGACACGCTACTTTAGATGGGCAAACTGAGTATCGGGTTAGCTACCCGTTGTTGGTTTAGTAAGGTAACAATGTCATGCGGCTTATAATAATCAAAATTAACAAAATACTACTAGACGCTGTGAATTACGATGTATTGCCTGACTAGCAATACAGGGTCATACTATTGATATTATGTTCGTGTTTTGGTTTTCATAACCATATTCATATAACGGTTTTTATTTTCATACAACGTCATAAGACGTATTGTATGGTGTTTTTATGACATTGGCTCGTATAATGATTTTTAAGGCAAATGCCTATATTATGATTTTCGACAAGGATTTGTAATAAATTGACTTTGGCTATTTTATGGCCTATTAAAATGATTTGTACAAAATGATTTTCAGTAATAATTTTATACTGATATTATATTGATGGATTTTATTAAACTCTATGAATACACTCGGCGTTATCGCTGACCTTTTCTTTTAACATGTTTTATCTCAGGTACTTGAAGGTAATTCTCGGGAAGACGACAAGAATTCATGGCCCGCACTTAAACAATATTTTCCATTCAAATACTTTGTAAAACTTTGTATGAAATGTAATGACTTGGGACCGATGTAACTTCGATGTTTATGAATGGAAATGATTTATTATTAAACGACGCGATTTTTATGCGTTGTCTATGATGTGAGTAATGTGCTATCCCGTAACACCAACGAGTCTTCTGCTGTATTGAGTTGTATAAATTTGGGGGTGTTACAGTTTGGTATCAGAGCTCTCATTATAGAGAACGAAAGATTTTTAAAACCAAGGTTTTGAATAAAACATTTCAAAATCATTTAACCATAAACATTTTTCTAAAAATGTCTAAAAATCTTTTGACTATAACGGTGCCGAAGAATTCCCGAGTTACCGACAAGGCCAGACTGAGAAGTGTTATTTTAATATATATATATATATATATATATATATATATATATATATATATATATATATATATATATATATATATATATATATATATATATAACTTGGATTATATATATATATATATATATATATATATATATATATATATATATATATATATATATATATATATATATATATATATATATATATATATATATATATATATATATGATGTAATTTTATTACATGATTGTTTGATGATTATTTTGATATTTATACAAGGTATTTATAAGACGTAGATTGTCACAAGAAACCCTAACTCCCCTAGTAAATTAATCGAAGCTATTATCGTAGGAATTCTAGCTATCCTAGATCTAAACCAAGTTGTGGATATTTATGATCCCAACAAATGGTTGATATTCGTAGAAATGTAGATATTTGTTGATTGTGATATTGAAAAAGAATTGGCGAGATTAAATTTGATACCGATGTCATGACGATCTTTTCTTATAGAGTGGAGTTTGACAAAACATTACCACCTAGAAAGATGTCATCTGATTCGTTGTCATCCAATTCTTAAATTGAAATCGAAAGGGTGAATGTTGCACTTGAGGCTGTCAATGGAACCATTACCCAAAAGCCTCATGCCACTAGTACCTTTCCAAGAAGTCTAGTTGAATGATCAAGTCATTTCATACTAGTGACTCATTTGATAACTATTGTTGTAAGGAATTATAGGATTGGAAATTAAGTGTTGTTCATATCGAGCCTTTATTGCCCTTTTAAGGTCTAAAAATAAAGTTGAAGTATTGGAGAATGAGGTAGGATATCGAATTGAGTATAAGTTGATTGAAAACCTGAATAAAGTAAAATTTAACCTGTATGGAATATGAGATTGTTAAGAGGAAGTCGTTAAGTTCTGTGATTGGATTATAAGGTTTTAAATGATTTTTTGTTTGTGTTAAGTGTTGTTCCTAGACCATTGTCCACTGACGAGGATGCTCAGTGTCCAATAAATAAATTGAAGAAATCTTCTTCTGAATTGGGACCAATGGATCTTCCGGGACAGGTGGGACATCTAATGACTCTTGTAGATTAGTATTCATTGTGGTATCTTTTAAAAATCCCTAACTTAACTGAGATATCAGTTGGTAGGATGAGTTTTGAGAATTGTATGACATAGTGACATGTAATGTGTTATGGTACAATTTTGACTTGTTTGTGATTAGTGAAAAGACTACCTTTGATTGCTAAATCCTACATGTATCGATGTTATCTATCTTTTATTGCTTCATCCTAATGTTCGCATTAGTGATGCAACCATTGAACAAGTACTCATCTTGATTTGAGTTACATTGTGGATTATTCTCTTTGTATTCCTGAGTGCCATCGAAGTCATGAATCTCATGATTAATTGGCTAAGATCATTTCCTATCATATTGTAGTTAGTTCTTGGTGAACAACTCTTCATCACTCTTTTGTAGATCACACATTGTTTTTATAAAGTTAAAACGGTATCCTTTGAGAAAATTTAATTTTCATCACAATAAGGATTATTCAAAGTGAGATTTATAAGTGATTGATATCAAAATGAAGATGTTTATGAAAAGCTTTGGAAACTTAATTATTTCCATAAACAAAGAAAATCTTTGTAAATATATTTTTGATTCTTATTAAAGAATTAAGCATGAAAATGTTTTTATTATAAACATGATCATAAAATTTTGACGAACTGAGTATTGCATCGTTAATCTTGAAATTGTATATAGTTGCGCGCCTACATACAATTTGGAATGGACCATGCAAGACTGATTAGTAGTCACCATAAAACTAATGAATAAACACTACATTCTCTTTGAAGATTATGAAAGAATAAATTTTATGAGATCTGCAAGAAGTGAAAAATAAGGACATAGTGTTAGGGACACCTACATATGTGCCTGTGGCATCTATTCTTCTGAGTCGAATTTACTCATCTGTGGAAATTGTCTTATTTGACAATTGACAATTCTTTCTTGTCCAATTCTCCCGTAGTGAAATTCTTAGGAAAAGTATCTGATTACCGAGTGTTGATACCCGACAGGATGTATTGACATTCTTATCATTTCTTATGATTTGATTTCATTTGAATGACCTGGGTAACGATCTGAGGAGCTTTCGAATGCGTACTCAAATTACGAAAACATGGGATATATTCATATTCGTTAAATGTTTTCATCTGTATCTGATTTGAAATTCTCTCGCATAGATTATGCGTTGAACTGACTCTTTTAATGGTAGTTGTGTCTCCATATATCCCTGAATTTGTGAAGGATTATGTATTATTATTAGTCTTTTGAGAAGCTCACATCTTATCGACGGCAATGAAATTGGAAAGTTGATAATGCCAGTAGAATGGATTGATTGATTATGACATGACGACATTGTCTTAATTGATGGGAACTCGAGTAGAATTCCCCTAAATGATAAGATGTTGATTATCAAAGTGATCTAAATAATTCTTGATGGATGTCCATATCCTGCATTTAGACTTGAAATTATACCATGAATGGTTGTGAACTAGTTATAGATATTGTAATCTAGAAGAACCTAATATGAATTTATTAAAAGATGTTGTTGTTATCTGAAACTTTAGGAGGTATTTTATTGGTAAATTAACTAGACTTTCGCCATTAAGGCAAGTTGAAATTGGTATTGATTATATTTCTGTTGCTGCACCTGTGGCTTGTGCACTGTACGTCAGCACCATCTGAATTAAAGGAATTTCCGTACAACTGAGAGAGTTGTCGGAGATAGATTTTATTCTACCGAGCTAGTCATCATGAAGAGCTATGGTGTTATCATTCCTTATATTCATAGATTACTGTGGACTGATAGGTGTGAAAACACCCATCCTTTTACCACTTATTTCTTGCTAAAACAAGACCAAAACGCGTATTTAATGTCATTTGTTTGGAATTATGCGTGGTTTGTGTGTTTGTTGTGTTTTCAGAGCCAACCGGATAAATATTGGAGAAAACATGGGATTGCACGGGTTTTATCGAGGAAAAAGACGAAAAGATGAAGTCTATAGCCCAAGAGATGCAAAAGATTTGAAGTCAATGGGCCTATTTGAAGATTTATCGAAGAAAAGGACCAAAGACGGAAGATTTACCTATGTCGGAGAAACTCAAGTCTATTAAATGAAGAAATTAAAAGACGAGTTGAAATTATTCGTCGACAAATCCCGAATCGAAATCGAAAATGTCAACTTTTCTGAAAAAGACGGGAAGACAAAAAGGAAGGAAGAAAGCCCACTCACCAACCAAGGGAGAAGCCTATAAATACTCCTCCCATTCAAGACTCCACTAGTTTTTTTCTGTTATTTTTCTTTCCGAGTTCTTAGGAAGAAAGCATCTCCCTTAAGGAGTGGTTTCCATTTTTCTTTGATTTCTTCCAATCTTGTAAGTTTAATCTTTCCACTTTGTTTTTTTTGAATCTTTAATCATCAATACAAGTCCACTTTTAATCTTTCCATCATCTTGTTCTTCATATCTTTTTTATTCTAAGTTCTTAATTTTTATTTTATTGATTTGATCATTAAAAGTAAGTGGGTTTTGTGATTTTGTGGTTTTGGATTGATGTTTACCTTAGGTAAATGATTAGTGGTGAAATTGGTTTAAGTTTTGATTAAAAACTTGGTGAATTTTGGTGTTAAATTCGTGCATGTGTAATCCCCTGTTCTTCGTGCTACAGTTACTTCTCTTGCCCAGATTCCGTATAGGGATTTGTGGGTTTTCTGTTGGTTCGGGATATCAATATATTCTGGATCAAGGTGGTGTATTGTTGTTTATTCGGAATATTTAAAATATTCCGAGTAGTGTTTCATTTTCTTGATTAATTCGGAATATCAATATATTCCGGATAGTATTTTCATCAAAATATTCCGAACAGGGTTTTTCTACAATATTCCGCATGGTTGATTTTTAATTATTCCGCATAGCCTTACTTTTCAAATATTCCGCATAAATATTCCGTATTAGGGTTTTTCTCAAATATTCCGAATAGATTTCCATTAAACATTCCGCATAGACTTTCTCAGTACAATATTCCGAGTAGGGGACATTATTCCGAATGGCTGTATTATTCCGAGTAAGATCAAATGTTCCGGAGAGACTAAAGTATTCCGAGTAGGGCAGGCATTCCGCATAGACATTCCGAATAGAGTTTGCCAATTCTATTCTACGTTGAGGTACTTACTGTTTCAGTTAAATTCTGGCTTTATTCTCAGCTCTTGTTTTTAGTTTAATTTTATAATTACTTGCTCTTATCATTTTAGTAGAATTAGCCAAAGCTCCCCCTTTTAGTCACCAATTACAACGATTCCACTTTTGACCGTGATCAATTCGAGAAGATACCGAGAACGAAACAACGACATATATCAATTGGGTACGAGCAACGCAAAGAAAGATCTTGCAAGAAAAACCTTTTATTAACCAACCAAAAGTGAGTTATTAAAATGGCACCGCTGCCGGCTCTTCTCGTTAAGATCAACAGTTTTTTGTGAGAAAAATCGGATTTTGGGATCCGTTCTTTCGGGAACGTTATTTTCGAGCACAAAAATTTTCAAAAACCCATAAAAATATAAAATTTTCAAAAATACAAAAACATTAAAAAACCTATAAAAACCAAAAATATTTTCTCTTGCATTTTCTTTTTAGTGTATGCGTACTCGATTAACGTCTTATTCAGAGCCCGAGACTCTCGAACATTTAGACATGGCCGGTGTACACAACAACAACAATAATAATCATCCACCCCACCAAAACATGAATAATCCACCCTTACCCGACCTACGAACCATGGAGGAGCTATGTCAACCCACGATGAACGGACGTGGAGGCCCGATTGCACCGATGCATGTCACGGCTCAGGAGTTTTCGTTAAAGCATTACATGATCCAGCAAGTGCAAACTAACCCATTTCGCAGAATTCCGGATGATGATGCCAACAAACACCTCGACAAATTCATTACCATCACCCAGAGCATGAAGTCCCCCGGTGTTTCTATGGATGACCTTCGCCTTCAACTCTTCCCCCACTCTCTTTCTCACCATGTCGAAAAATGGTTTGCCGTCTCCCAAAGAACTCTATTCATACTTGGGACGACATGACTCAACGCTTTTTGTCGCGCTACTTCCCACCATCCATGGTCACGAGCCTTCGTGACCAAATTAGTGGATTCATGCAAGACAATGATGAATCACTTTTTGATGCTTGGGAACGATACAATGATTTGATCGACCGCTGTCCAAATCACAATATGCTCCCCGTCACTCTCATTGATACTTTCAACAATGGTCTCACTTTTCGTGATCGTGACACGATCAATGCCGCCGCCGGTGGTACTTTTATGAAAAGGAGACCGGAGGAGTGTCGAGAGTTGATTGAAAACATGACTACTCGCCACAAGAATTGGGATTCATCCGCATCCTCAAGATCTAACTCGAGAGTCAATGTTTCTTCTACTACTTCCAATTCTGAGATGACTGAAATTTCTCGACAACTCGCTGAGATGAACAAGAATTTCATGACCATGGCCACAAACCACTTTCAACAAGCTAAAGCCGTTGCTATTTCTTGTGACACATGTGGTGGTCCTCATTCTTATAATGATTTTCCTTCCACCCAAGGCAATTTTTCTGAAAACGTTAATGCATCATACAGTACTTATCCCACGGGAGGCTATCAAGCTCGCCCTCAAGGAGACCGTAGCTTGCTAAGTTATCGTTGCAACAATTATCTTGCTCCACCCGGTTTCCCTCCTCAGAACCAAAACCAACAACAAAGCTATAACCGAAACAACCAATCCCAACCTCGTGCTCAAAATCAATATCTACCCCAAAGAAACCAATACCCAACTCAAGGAAATTCTCAAGCTTACCAAGCTCCACCTCTCAATCAACCGATGGCAGTGAATCAAGACGTCAAGACGTTCATGAAGACTAATCGAGAGATGGTGACGAATCTTCAGAGTCAATTTGTCAACTTGAAGAATGACATGGCGAAACAAGGGAACGATATTCGAGCTGAGCTAAGGAATGATATGGCCAAACATAGTAATGAAATTCGTGCCGACATCAGAGATTCTTTCAGCACTCAAGCACTTAACATTCGTGATATGATTGGTTCGCTCATACAAGGTAATCAACCCTCTTCTTCGGGTACTCTTCTGAGTAACACCGTTGCGAATCCAAGAGGGGAGATGAAAGCAATCACCACTCGCAGTGGAAAAGGTTATACGGAACCCGAGCTTCCTACACCTCCACCCGTGATTGTGAACAAGGAAAAAGAGCAACTTTCCTCACCTCCTTCACCTTCTATCCCCATTTCCCCACCACCCGTGGTTGTGAGTGATCCTATTCCCCTAAAGACTTCTTCTTCATCCAATATACCTTATCCTTCAAGGTTGAGGAAAGAGAAGCAAAAGAGCAAGGATGATATTCAAGTTTCAAACTTTCTCAAAATGTTTAAACAATTGAATTTTAACATCTCCTTTGCCGAGGCTCTCGCTCACATGCCCAAATACGCTAAGATGTTTAAAGATCTTCTAAGTGATAAGGAAAAGCTTCTTGACATTGCTCAGACCCAACTTAATGAGAACTGCTCCGCAGTGCTTTTAAGGAAATTGCCCACCAAACTTGGTGATCCGGGTCGCTTCTTGATTCCTTGCAACTTCCCGGGAGTAGAGAATTGCATGGCCCTAGCCGATCTAGGTGCCAGTATAAACTTAATGCCTTTAAGTGTTTGGAAGCAATTATCTCTCCCCGAGCTAGTCCCCACCAAAATGACCTTGGAATTAGCTAACCGTACGGTTGCTTATCCAGTGGGGATAGCCGAAGATGTCTTTGTTGGCGTTGACAAATTCACCTTCCCGGCGGATTTTGTTGTCGTTGACTACGAGATGGATCCTCGTGTTCCATTAATCGTTGGACATCCATTCCTGAGGACCGGTCGCACTCTCATTGATGTAGCCGCGGGCGAAATAATCATGAGAGTTGGTGACGACAAAATTGTCTTCAACATGGGTAAGATTTCTAAGCAACCTTATTCGTATGAGAGTGTTAATGCTATTGATGTTCTCGATGAGGCTTGTGAAGAACATTTTCATGATGCTTGCAAAAGTACTCTTTCTTCTCTACCCAATGTTGAGACCGTTGCCTCAATTGCTCCGGCATTGACTCCTTTTGGAGAAAGTGACTTGGATGATTTCGAAGCTAGCTTGGGTCCTCTCGATATTAAGTATGATGATTCTTCCACTGATTGGGATGAAGACATTCGTACTATTGAGAGACTTCTCAATGAAGACCCGTTTCCTCCTCCCTCTCCTAAAGAGGTGACTAATGATGATCCATCGTTAGTTACACCATCTATTGAGGATCCTCCTACTCTTGAGCTTAAGGACCTACCTCCTCATCTTGAGTACGTTTTCCTTGAAGACAACGAGAAGTTACCGGTCATCATCGTGAAGGACCTGAAAGAAGAAGAAAAAGCCCGACTTGTCGCCGTGTTGAAGAAGCATAAAAGAGCTATCGCTTGGAAAATCTCCGACATTCGCGGAATTGATCCTTACTTTTTCACACATAAAATTCTCATGGAGGACGACTTTAAGCCCACAATTCAAAGCCAACGAAGGGTGAATCCTAAAATCCATGAAGTCATCAAAAAAGAGGTTATCAAACTTCTAGATGCGGGTATGATTTACCCTATTTCGGATTCACCATGGGTTAGTCCAGTCCATTGTGTGCCTAAGAAAGGCGGAATTACCGTTGTGCCCAATGCAAACAACGAGTTGATTCATACCCGTCTCGTTACTGGGTAGAGAGTTTGTATAGACTACCACAAACTCAATGATGCCACGAGAAAGGATCATTTCCCTCTACCTTTTATGGACCAAATGCTTGAACGTTTAGCGGGTAATGAATATTACTGCTTTCTTGATGGTTTCTCGGGTTATTTCCAAATACCCATCGATCCCCAAGATCAAGAGAAGACAACATTCACTTGTCCCTATGGCACATTCGCCTACAAAAGGATGCCTTTTGGCTTATGCAATGCCCCCGGGACTTTCCAACGGTGTATGTTAGATATCTTCCATGACATGGTTGAGAAAACCATGGAAGTCTTCATGGATGATTTCTCGGTCTTCGGGGATTCCTTCTCTTCTTGCCTTGCAAATTTGGAACGTATGCTTAAGCAGTGCAAAGACACTCGCCTTGTTCTGAATTGGGAAAAATGCCATTTTATGGTAAAAGAAGGCATTGTGCTAGGACACAAAATCTCTAAAGCCGGTCTTGAAGTCGACCGTGCTAAAGTAGATGTCATAGCCAAATTACCTCCACCTTCAACCGTGAAGGGTGTGAGAAGTTTTCCAGGTCATGCGGGCTTCTATCGTCGATTCATTCAGGATTTCTCTAAAATCGCTCGCCCGATGACCCACCTCTTGGAAAAAGATACTCCTTTTATCTTTTCTAAAGAGTGTATCTAAGCCTTCAATCTTCTTAAGGATAAGCTAACTAAGGCACCGGTCTTGGTTACCCCTAATTGGGAGCTGCCTTTTGAGTTGATGTGCGATGCTAGCGACTTTGCTATTGGTGCGGTTTTGGGACAACGAATCAACAAACATTTCCAACCAATCCACTATGCTAGCAAAACAATGACGGGGGCTCAATTGCATTATACGACAACCAAAAAAGAGCTTTTAGCTGTTGTCTATGCTTTTGAAAAATTCCGCCCCTATCTTGTTTTATCCACCACCATCGTATACACGAACCATTCCGCGTTGAAATACTTGATGACTAAACACGACTCTAAGCCAAGACTTCTTCGCTGGGTTTTACTCCTTCAAGAATTCAACATTGAAATTCGTGACAAGAAGGGTGCTGAAAACCTAGCCACGGATCATCTGAGCAGACTTGAGGATCCATATCAAGGGGATCATCCGAACAAAGAGATCAATGACTCTTTCCCCCTTGAGACCTTAATGTCTATAAATCTCAATCTTGATGGCACCCCGTGGTTTGCCGATATTGCAAACTACTTAGCAGGTGGTGTTCTCATCAAAGGGTTAACATCCCAACAAAAGAAGAAGTTCTTGAACGATGTTAAGACTTACTTTTGGGATGACCCTTTTCTATTCAAACAATGCGCTGACTTGATTATTCGGCGATGTGTTGACGGACCGGCAGCTTTTTACATTCTCCAAGCTTGCCACGAAGGACCCACCGGTGGTCACTTTGGTCCCAACTACACTGCCAAAAAAGTGTTTGACTCGGGATTCTATTGGCCCACCATTTATCGTGATGCTCACGAGATGGTTAAACATTGTGATGCTTGCCAAAAACAAGGCAAGATCACACATAAAGATGAGATGCCTCAAAATTTCATATAAGAATGTGAAATCTTTGATGTATGGGGCATCGACTTTATGGGGCCATTCCCTTCTTCTAAAGGCAACAAATACATCCTTGTCGATGTCGACTATGTTTCTAAATGGGTTGAAGCCAAAGCTTTACCCACTAACGACACGAGGGTGGTTTGTAAATTCTTGAAACAATTGTTTGCTCGATTCGGTCTTCCTCGTGCTATTATCAGTGACCGCGGGACTCATTTTTGCAATGATAAATTTGTAAGAGTCATGGCTAAGTATGGTGTCAATCACCGTGTTTCCACCGCTTATCATCCTCAAACCAACGGTCAAGCCGAGATATCCAACCGTGGATTGAAGAGAATTTTGGAACGTATTGTGGGAGAGCATCGTGCCTCGTGGGCCGATAAACTTGATGATGCTCTGTGGGCTTTCCGTACCGCCTATAAGACACCGATTGGTTGTACACCTTATCGTCTTGTGTACGGGAAAGCTTGCCACCTCCCTATCGAGCTGGAACATAAGGCATATTGGGCCTTGAAGTGGGCTAACTTCGACATCAACAAAGCCGGTGATTTTCGCAAGATTCAACTCAACGAGCTACAAGAATTGAGGAATCAAGCTTACGAGAACTCATTGATCTACAAGGAGAAGAACAAGATTATCCACGACGCTAAAATCAAGAACCGAGAGTTCCACGTTGGTGATCAAGTCTTAATCTTTAACTCTCGGTTGAAGATCTTCTTAGGCAAGTTGAAGAGCCGCTGGTCTGGTCCATTCACCATCGCCAATGTCTTTCCCTATGGCACCATTGAGCTTTCTCAGCCAAATGGGCCCAACTTCAAGGTGAATGGCCAGCGTTTGAAATTGTACTTTTGTGAGGACATCTCTCAAGAGATGATTCCATTCCTCACCATGTTTCCCTTGAATTAGTTCGGGACCGAGTCAGGCTCGCGACTCGGTCAACAAAAACAAGCGCTCCTCGGGAGGCAACCCGAGTATCTATCCCCCTTTCCCGTTTTTCATCCTAAGTGTAGGGGGAGCTATATAGGTTGCTTGTATTTGGATGGTGATGTGATTACAGGGATAAGTGCACTCTTGGAATCTTTGAAGAATCGTGCTCCCATGTTATCCGCAATACCGGTTCTATTTCTCAACTATCGTGATTCAATCTTCTTCACACTCACATTCGAAATTGATCACGTTAGTCGTCTCTTCCTTAACTTGAGTTAACCAAAGTGGACAATGTCATAAGTGTAGGGGAGATTTTTCCCACATGCTTAAACATTGAGGACAATGTTTATCTTAAGTGTAGGGGGACTTCTATCGAAGTTTTAAGTGGACTTTTCCATTAAAATGCCTTCACTTCACCGGAAAATCATCTTTTTCAACATTTTTCAAATTTTTAATTAACTTTGGCCATTTTTGTCGTAATTTTTAAATTTTTATCGTTGCTTTCATATGTATATATCCCGCAATAAAGTCAAAAATATTAATAAAGTGGGTAGCTAGTTTTGAAATCTTTGACATATTAGGCCCGTTGCGATTATTTTGACTCAACCCGAATAGACTTATCCAATTTTATTCTAGCTAGTATCCTTAACCATGTAGACCTTAATTAGTTTATTAGGCTAAGCATCCACGAGTCTCATTATTTGAGATTTTAAATTGTGAAGGACGAGAAATGATAGAGTCAATTATAAGTCGGTATTCTTGCACAAGCTCACTTGGTGTGATTATTTTCCTATTCTCCCATCACTTGCTAATAATATATCTGCAATAAGTAAGGTCGTACGATTTGAAAGGTTACTTAGCTTCTAGCCCAAGATCGTTTAAAAGTTGCTCGGTAATGATAAGAGTTCATAGCCAAGGCATAACTTATGAAGCGGGGCGCGAAGATTGGCGAGTCCAAAAAGGCCCTAACAAGGAATGAGGATTCCATTTTATTGCTAAAGATCCAAGGTGATGTGAAAAGCATTATTCCCAAAATCAATATGAAGGATCAAGACTCACGACGAAAAGCAATCAACTCCCATAAAGATCATGGAGAAGTCTATCCGAAAAGACCCTAACAAGGTATGAGGATAAATAGATCCAAGTCCGAAAAGGAGGCGGATCGTTGTATCTCAAAATCCCAATTAGAGATTGAAGAAATAATCATGAAGTCGTGGTCAACAATGTTGGAGTACCCCTCAAAGTCTCCAAGTGAAGAACTCTATTAACGAAGAGAAGACCATTATCTCAAGCACGTCTCTCAAGATATGAAGTATGAAGTACATGCCAAATATCGGCCCGAGAAAGGTCTCAAATCGTGAACCAAGTTATGCCAAGATATGAACTTTTTGATATCCCGAGAAGCAGTTTTAAGAGATTTTGTCCTTTAGCTAACTATTAATCAAATCGTCCTACTTTGCTTTCAGCCTAAATAAACTATCGAAATAAGTCCAAAAATGCATCTTCATGATCATTCTAAGACAAAAAAAAAAATATAAGAGATACACCTAGGAATAAGGGAGTTTAAGCATATAATTAAGCCATGTGTGTAAGTGTTTGAATTGCTAACTTATAATAACAATGATCTCATTTTTAAGCTTAGTTTGGGGAACGTGAAACTTGAGGGTGATAAATCTTCGCAGCACCAAAGCCCTAATGAAAGTCCTTGATCTCTTTGCAAGTTATTTCCATGAAGCTATTTTCAAGTGAAAATGGTTTTCTATCCTTTAGTTTATTTTAAAGTTTTAATTTCTCTTAGTACTTTAATTTTTGTTTAGTAGTATGTTAATAAGGCCAAGGTTGATTAATTATGAGAAAAATGTAAATTTGCTTTATCACTAAGCATTGCATGAGGGCATGGCAATGGTTAAGTGTAGGGGATTTGATAGGTGTGAAAACACCCATCCTTTTACCACTTATTTCTTGCTAAAACAAGACCAAAACGCGTATTTAATGTCATTTGTTTGGAATTATGCGTGGTTTGTGTGTTTGTTGTGTTTTCAGAGCCAACCGGATAAATATTGGAGAAAACATGGGATTGCATGGGTTTTATCGAGGAACAAGACGAAAAGATGAAGTCTATAGCCCAAGAGATGCAAAAGATTTGAAGTCAATGGGCCTATTTGAAGATTTATCAAAGAAAAGGACCAAAGACGGAAGATTTACCTATGTCGAAGAAACTCAAGTCTATTAAATGAAGAAATTAAAAGGCGAGTTGAAATTATTCGTCGATAAATCCCGAATCGAAATCGAAAATGTCAACTTTTCTGAAAAAGACGAGAAGACAAAAAGGAAGGAAGAAAGCCCACTCACCAACCAAGGGAGAAGCCTATAAATACTCCTCCCATTCAAGACTCCACTAGTTTTTTTCTGTTATTTTTCTTTCCGAGTTCTTAGGAAGAAACCATCTCCCTTAAGGAGTGGTTTCCATTTTTCTTTGATTTCTTCCAATCTTGTAAGTTTAATCTTTCCACTTTGTTTTTTTTGAATCTTTAATCATCAATACAAGTCCACTTTTAATCTTTCCATCATCTTGTTCTTCATATCTTTTTGATTCTAAGTTCTTAATTTTTATTTTATTGATTTGATCATTAAAAGTAAGTGGGTTTTGTGATTTTGTGGTTTTGGATTGATGTTTACCTTAGGTAAATGATTAGTGGTGAAATTGGTTTAAGTTTTGATTAAAAACTTGGTGAATTTTGGTGTTAAATTCGTGCCTGTGTAATCCCCTGTTCTTCGCGCTACAGTTACTTCTCTTGCCCAGATTCCGTATAGGGATTTGTGGGTTTTCTGTTGGTTCGGAATATCAATATATTCCGGATCAAGGTGGTGTATTGTTGTTTATTCGGAATATTCAAAATATTCCGAGTAGTGTTTTATTTTCTTGATTAATTCGGAATATCAATATATTCCGGATAGTATTTTCATCAAAATATTCCGAATAGGGTTTTTCTGCAATATTCCGCATGGTTGATTTTTAATTATTCCGCATAGCCTTACTTTTCAAATATTCCGCATAAATATTCCGCATTAGGGTTTTTCTCAAATATTCCGAATAGATTTCCATTAAACATTCCGCATAGACTTTCTCAGTACAATATTCCGAGTAGGGGACATTATTCCGAATGGCTGTATTATTCTGAGTAAGATTAAATGTTCCGGAGAGACTAAAGTATTCCGAGTAGGGCAGGCATTCCGCATAGACATTCCGAATAGAGTTTGCCAATTCTATTCTACGTTGAGGTACTTACTGTTTCAGTTAAATTCTGGCTTTATTCTCAGCTCTTGTTTTTAGTTTAATTTTATTATTACTTGCTCTTATCATTTTAGTAGAATTAGCCAAAGCTCCCCCTTTTAGTCACCAATTACAATGATTCCACTTTTGACCGTGATCAATTCGAGAAGATACCGAGAACGAAACAACGGCATATATCAATTGGGTACGAGCAACGCAAAGAAAGATCTTGCAAGCAAAACCTTTTATTAACCAACCAAAAGTGAGTTATTATGGACTGAGTAAATTGACAATCGAAAACGATATCCATAACTCGAAATGGAAGATTTGTTCGATCATTTACAAGGTTCTAGCAATTTGATCCATGGCATGGTTATCATCAACTTCGCATCTGCAAAAAAAAGATTATGTATTCCAATCACTACATCTGGTACTTATAATGAACATTATGAGTTTCACGTGATGACGTTTGGATTGACTAATACACATGTAGCATTCATAAATTGGGTGAATCACGTGTGTAGGGTGTAATTTGATAATTCATGCTTGTGATCATTAAGAACCATATGTTTGTTTATAAGAATAAGAATGAGTTAATAATTAGTTATAGACTGCCCTAAATTGGCCGAACAATGAAAACTTGTACCTTAAATATTTAACATGTGATTAAAGACTAAATCCTTTATATGAATTGACCGTGTGAGTAATAGATAATGGAATCTATATTGACTCTTCAAAAATTGGAACCATTAAGGCTTTGGGTTTTACCAAAAAGAAATGGAAATATGTTTTGACAAATGTTTTAACAAAGGATTTTAAGGGATCATTCCCTTATAACCAAAACATTTAACTAAACTCTTGTTTAGGGGTAAATGTTTTTGCATACCTTAAGACAACCTAAGAAGGATTGAGAAAACCTTTTAAACCATGACTTAAAATTTGAAATGACAATTTTTAATTTTCAACTAAGAAAATTTTGACCAAAATATAAACAAAGATTTTTCGAACATTTACGAATCTTAATAATTATTTTCGATAAATCAACAAAAATCTTGTTAATTAAATTCAAATTTTATTTTGAACATTTTATATAATTGGTCGAACTAAGAAATTTAAAATTTTTACGTTTACGTTTCATAAAAATTAAATAATTATTGTCAATTTACATGTAATAATTATCGACGCTTTAAACGCTGGATTGAGAAAAACTGATAAAAATGATAGATGAGACGAAACTGAAACTTAGAAAATATGAAGAAAGGTGAACGTAATTACTGACGCATAATATAGAAAGAATATCTGAGTGAATTGTGGACATGATAATTATATCATCATGAGAAGTGAATATAGATAACGACGCATTATGTAGAAAAGATAAAGAACCAGTTAGGACATGTTCCTTAATAATGAAGGTGCAAAATAAATTGCCGAATGATATAAAAATAAACAATGTTTGTAGAAAGGATAATATAGATAATAAAAAGGGATTCGCGACTAATATGAATCATTAAGATTGAGAAGCCGACAGCGTTAAATGTTTTAAAAGACCACTTGTGATTGTCTAAATATGAATGGATTGTGAGATAGTTATGTTGGAATTTGTAAGTATAAGTATTCTATTTATGTCATTTATGACTAAAAGTATCTTTGTCTGAAGAAGTTGTACTGATGGCAATTATGAAGGCAGACATCGCCTCATGCATTAGTAAACGTCTAGTTATTGCAAAGTTCATCATCTGAATTTGATTCGATTTGGGTCATCGTCGACAGACTGACCAAATCTGCTAATATCATTCCCGTTAATGATAAATGCAAAAGAGTTATGTAAACATAGTGTGCCTGTATCGAACATCTTTATCAAGATCCTCGCTTCGCATCGAATTTCTAGAGATTTGCTCAGAAATCATTGAGAACGAACCTTGATGGGAGTACTATGTACCACCCCAATCGAAGGGACGAGGTAAAGTAACGATACAAAGTGATATAAGTGTTGTTTTATGTCTGAATGATTGACCTTTGGTAATAGACCATATAATCGTTTTCCTTTGGAAAGATTATCATTGATAATCATCGTATTAGGATCGAGATCGAATCTTGTTAGGATCTATATTAGAGCATCTGTAAGCAGGAGTTGAGATAAAGACACCCGACATACACCCATTATGAGTTGGACATGTCTTTTAGGTTTAAGGTTTCCTATGATGGCGAGCCTAACCTTACAAAATATCCGACCCACGAGACCTAAAATAATTATTGAAATTAGGATTTGATTATTGACTGCCGGTAGTGGGCAAGAGGTTATGTGAATATGAAATGTAGATCTTGAAGTGCCAGATGGGCAGCGAAGTTATGCCAAAAATTTTAACCTTGGAGAAATGAGTTAATGATCTGACAAATAATGGGATATAAGTCCCCGTTGTATGGGACCATTGAGATAATGTAAAAGATTTGGTTTGAAAGGCATATAAGCTGGATCTACCCAAGGACTTCAAGAGATGCGTGAATTATGTTTCGTATATCGAAATTGATAAAATAGCTATCAAGTGAAAATCTGAATTCTTCTTAATAAAGCTTAGATCGGCGAAAAGTTGCATTTATTAGAAACCCGTGAACATCATGGATAGAGAAAGTAAGTCAACATTTAGCCTGATCTTATTCCCGTAGTTATGTTTGATGAAAGTCGCGTATTGTAATGGATTACACTTGTGAGAAAAAACCGAATGTGGAGGAAATACCCACATGGCTTTAACTCTATAAGAAGCGAGTAGTAAGGCAAGATGATCTTTGAGGACAAAGATCCTGTTTAGGGGTAAATGCTATAACAATCCGTCAATTTATGGTTGATATTTTATTCTCGATATATATTTGAAAACATTATTTTAATGTTACAATATGAACTCACTTATTTTTGGGAAGTAATTTGGATTTACGTCTTGAAGAAGCGTCGACTACGTCTAAACCGGAGTATTCTACGTTACGTGCTTACGTTTACATACATCGTCTTTGGTGACAGTCTGACATTTCAGAAAATAAATTTGTCCATGAATATTATTTTGGAGTTTTAAATTTGAGTTGGTTCATAAACTCACAAATTTACGAGAAGAGATTAGGACTTACGATTTTATTTTAACGTCCTTTACGACTAAACCGGAAACCCTAGGATTACGTATTTACGTTTTCGAACTCCGTTTTTGATGAGACAATTTTTATTAGATTCGTTTGTGCCGTTGATTCATAATTTATAAAAACGTTTTTCGTGAAACGACCCGAGGGCACGCAAATCGAGGAAACTGGAATCGAGGAGTACCCGTAAATAAATGGGGATGAGACAAGTGGGAAACTTGTCCCACCCCCACTCAAAACCGGCCATAACAAGCTATTAACACCATGAGGTGTCAAAACCTCATAAACAACTATACACTTGTTACTTCAAGCTTCAAAACTAAGCTAACACTAGTCAAAACCATCCAACACAAAACAACTAGTCTCATTTCTCATGCAAACAACTTCACAATTTCCTCTCTACTCTCCCTTGTGCCGTCCCATATCCAACCAAGAACACCCCATCCATACAAATTTTAACCACAAACATATGTTATAATTAACATATGTTAATCTCCATTAAAAGAGATGAATATTGGTGCAAGTTTTAACATCCAAGGAGGAGTTTACATGGAGTCTTGGGGCTGATTTTCCATAAGGTATTCATGAAGCATGGTGGTCTTGAAGATGGTCTTGGTTATCTACAAGTTTCTCCATCAAAATCCATGTCCAAATCACAACCTACATCAACTTGGTGGTATAAAGATTGTCCTCCTCATACTCTTGTTATTTTTGATTATGTAATCTTGTATTTCTTTTACTTATGTATATGTATATGACGATGAATGATGATTAAAAATATTGTGTGGGGATTTGGTGTTGATAAACATGCTTAAAAAGATGAAAAACTATAAGAAACAAGGTTAAAATCTTGCTTAATTTAGATGGCTGTATAAAGAATCATATGGTAAACTGGTAAAATGACTTGAATAGATTAATATACAGTAAGCTATGGGTCTTGTACACATATGAGAGTTGGCCATGCAATGGAATCATTGTAATGAGTGAGATATGATCAAAACAAGTTTAAAGTACAAATCTGACTTTACTGTTTTTGACGATTTTTAAAAAATACTTGGAGGATGATTCAACAGTAGCTATAGTAGAGTTAAATGGAGAAAAGATCATGTAGTTTATGTGATAAAAATGTGAGCTTCTATCTCCATATAGAACTCTAGATATGGCAGTTTTGGTGAAGATGAAAATAAAAATCAGATTTTGGAAATTAAAGTATAATACTATTATATAAGCACTCAAAATTATATAGTATAAAATGTGAATAAAAACCCACTAACTCATATAATACATTTATATAAATATGTAAAATGGTAAACAAGTAGACATTTTATAAAAATGATAACTTGTTAAGTTTTATAAGTTATAAAACTATAAACATGATTTTTACGACTTTTTCGGCTATTACCGTAAAATTAACGTTTTTGCTAAATAAAACTTAGACGGTTGGACCCGTCTAATGTAAACTTTATAAAACTCCTATACTGATATATAAACATATATAACAAGTAAAAACCGATAAAACCCGAACTAATTAACATACGGACATTAGCGGACTAAGTTAACGTTATTGGACTAATAATACAACAAAATGGACTAAGACACATATGAACTTATTATTGGGCTTAACCCATTTGGGCCCAACATATAAAGTATAACTACTGATAATATAAGTATGAAAAGGATTAATAAGAGTTAAAGAACTTATAATAAGTATATTGGACTTAAAACACGTAAATAGGTAAAACTAGAAAACTAGTATAAAAGTTATCGACACATAACACTAAAATGAGTAAATGAGAATATGTAAACCCACTTGATCATCACATATATAAAATCATCATATGTATACATAATTATTATTTTTATAAAGTCATTGGACATGAGTCTAAGACGAATATTATTTGTCTAGGTTTCCGTGATTGAAGCAAGCACCGTACATCTGAATCGCCGATAACCGCCTTCCCACATCAACGTGAGTTCATAGCCTTGCACTCTTTTAAATGTTTTTATAAATGTTTTATAAACCCGCGAGGGAGATAACATGTTAGTTTTTATAAAAATTTGGACACCATTTGTCCCGATTGTTTGTTTATTGATTTGGACCCGAATGATTGAATGACCCGATTGTATGACCCGATAAATGATTAAAGGACCCGATAGATGAAATAAAATGGATTATTAAAGTTAGGTTATGTCACTAAAAGTCCCATTAGCATGAATTGTGAACTACCGGGATATGGTAGACGCTTGTGCATATAATAGTACTATTTGGGGACGATCACCCCAGTTCACGCCTTGACGGCTGATCCCCGTCGTGCCACGTTGATTGGTAAGCGAATTTATGTATGAGAAGATTTCCATAGCGTGACCTTTGTGACGACACGCTACTTTAGATGGGAAAATTGAGTATCGGGTTAGCTACCCGTTGTTGGTTTAGTAAGGTAACAATGTCATGCGGCTTATAATAATCCAAATTAACAAAATACTACTAGACGCTCCGAATTACGATGTATTGCCTGACTAGCAATACAGGGTCATACTATTGATATTATGTTCGTGTTTTGGTTTTCATAACCATATTCATATAACGGTTTTTATTTTCATACAACGTCATAAGACGTATTGTATGGTGTTTTTACGACATTGGCTCGTATAATGATTTTTAAGGCAAATGCCTATATTATGATTTTCGACAAGGATTTGTAATAAAATGGATTTGGCTATTTTATGGCCTATTAAAATGATTTGTACAAAATGATTTTCAGTAATAATTTTGTACTTATATTATATTGATGGATTTTATTAAACTCTATGAATTCACTCGGCGTTATCGCTGACCTTTTCTTTTAACATGTTTTATCTCAGGTACTTGAAGGTAATTCTCGGGAAGACGACAAGAATTCATGGCCCGCACTTAAACAATATTTTCCATTAAAATACTTTGTAAAACTTTGTATGAAATGTAATGACTTGGGACAGATGTAACTTCGATGTTTATGAATGGAAATGATTTATTATTAAACGACGCGATTTTTATGCGTTGTCTATGATGTGAGTAATGTGCTATCCCGTAAAACCAACGAGTCTTCCGCTGTATTGAGTTGTATAAATTTGGGGGTGTTACAGTTTGCCTTCTTTAATTGCTTTTGACTCTTTCTATTTTCATTGACATCTTTTTGTAAACTAGCAATTAAATTAGCAAGCGCGACACGCTCCTCGTCATCATACTCATTTTCATGTTGATCATCCTCAAACTCATTATTGCACATGTCTGATGAATCAGGTGTGGTATTGCTATCAACCGTTTCCATCATACATGTGTTAGTAATTGTTTTTGGTAGATCACTATGCTCATGTGCATCACCAAACACATTATATTCATCATCATGTTGTACCTTATCAATTGGCTCGGTATCAAAGATAGGACCATTGTCATCTTCAGTGACGTTAAGGACCTCATAAATCTTTGCCATGTATGAGTAATATGCCTCGAGTTCTTGGTCGGAGAGTTCATCATCTGTGTCGTCAAGCATTTCTCCTTCCTCAGCTAATAACTTGACCCCAGCTTCCATTTCTTGCACAGCAGCATCTTTTCCTTATGATAACCATAATCTTTAACCCTCTTTGGCTGTCTGCATTCCCTAGACAAATGCCCAAAACCTCGACAGTTGAAACACTAAATCCCACTTTGTTGCACAACTTGAGTACCAACAGTTTCCCTATTTCTAACAACAGTAGCAACCCTCTGAGTATCATACTTAGCGGGTTGTCGATCATACTTTGGAGGACTCTCAGCACGCCTTCATGTGTCATTTCTTGGAGGACTCTGAGTATAGTTGTTCCTCGTGTTAGATGATGTTCGGATGTTGTTGTTGGTTGGTTTGTAACTTTTCCTGTATTGCTTCATAATGAAAACCATTTGTTGCTTGAATTACCTATCCTTTTGACTAGTTCTTCATCACTGTCTTCTTTGGATGATTGCTCAGGTGTACGTGATGGTTCTCTTGCAACTTATTTGCCTCGGGATCTTGGTGTAGCATGGGACTTAGAGACAGTGGATGATCGTGGTGATGATGATTGAGTAGAGTAGGTCTTTCGAGCACGAGTACGATAATCTGGTTAATGTTGAGTGATAGACACCAAAGCAAGTGGATTTGAAATCTTTGCAACTCGTTCAGCTCGAAGTCCATTTTCCTCATTTTGAAATTGTTTCAAAATGTCAAAGAGCGTGTGATATGAAACTTCGTCTAACTTTTGTTACCGTTTCCACTCTAGTCGAAGTTGTTGTAGAAATTGGACATTGACTTGCATGTGGAAACTTGCAAGTTGTTTCGGCTCATGTCATTCATCATTTTGTAAAATCGGGAGTAATAAGAATCAATTGATTCCCCATCCTTTGATGTAAACTTGTCAAAGTTCCAAAACATCTTAGTTTTCACATCTTGTTTGTTAAGTGATTCACCTTGTTACAATCTTTCAATAGCCGTCCACATTTCTTTAGCAGTAGGGCATGCATCAACCGTGGAATAAATATCATCTCTAATGCCACTGAGAATTAAGTAGATTGCTTCCTTCTCTACATCAATCCAAGCACGGTTCTCTGGTGTGAGATCGTTGCTCTTTTCATCACGTTCATATGCGGTTTGTTCGTCACTTGTGTCTGTGGCTGGTACTGCAGGAACTTGTATCCTTGAGAATTTATAGGTTCCATCAAAAATGCATTGCCTTAAAGCATCACCGTTAGGTTTTGTGTCAAGATAACGTAGATAATGGGATTGCCATTGATCATATCGACCCGACACAAGCATTGGTGGTCTCTCTTTGTTACCTGTCACCATGATGTTGATGTTCGTCACAAGATACTCTGCAGTAGAATCCATCTCAATATTCTCTGAAATGATGAAGTGAATACAGATCTTAAGGAGATGTTATAGTGATTGTTGTTGAAGAGAAAAAGTGTTGAAATCCCTTAAAAATGTTCTCTAAAAACCAAAATTCTCCAAGACCAAAAAACACAATTTTTAGGTGTATTTTCGGAATATTCAAAAAATCCTCTAATCTGTCGCAATACTAAAGAATCTATCGGAATACCAAAGACTGTCGCAATACCAAAGAATCTATTACAATGCAAAGTCTGTCGCAATACCAAAGAATCTATCGCAATACCAAAGACTGTCGCAATACCAAAGAATCTATCGCAATGCACACAACTGAATCTGTCGCAATGTACACAAAAATCTGTCGCAATAACACAAAGTGAGCTGTCGCAATAACTAAAGATTGAGCTGTCACAATACCACAATCAATATTTTGTCGCAATACCCAATCAAGATTATGTCGCAATACTCATCTGTCGCAACACCTATCTGTCGCAATACCAACACGTGTCGCAATATAGAAACCCTATCGCAACGTTGTCATAATAATGGTCGCAATACATAAACCCTAGCCTTTGCGAAGGAAATCTAGCCAATTCTCTCGCAATGTGGGTACTATTCCGAAAAAAATGAGTAAAAAATGATAATTTTTCTTAGAAATCTGTGATTTTAACCAATCCGAAGTACCCAAATCCCTACCACAACTATGTAGGAGATTTATATCAAGATTTAGAGCACGGAAAACACAAAAAAGATTTGAATCCGAGATGATTTATGGATTAAATCATACGAATCAAATGAAATAACAACAACCAATCACAAATCTACGCCATAGCGAGTGATACCAATTGCTGTCCCATAGATATGTGATGCTTAAACAAGAAAAATAGATAGAAGATAAATGAATTCTAGAGAGAGAAAGTAGAGAGAGAATGGTTAAAAACTTTGGGAGGATTAGATTAAGAGTGAGAAAAATACAAATGACCAACACCCTTCCTAACATGCTAGGAAGGGTATTTATAGTCCCCCTACATGTGGGCTTGTTTATGGACTATATTGTTTGGGTCGGTCTTTCCTTATAGGCTTTAGTTACTTATGAATGAACTTTAGCTTAAAAATACAAATGACCAACACCCTTCATAACATGCTAGGAAGGGTATTTATAGTCCCCCTACATGTGGGCTTGTTTATGGACTATATTGTTTGGGTCGGGCTTTCCTTTTAGGCTTTAGTTACTTATGAATGAACTTTAGCTTGAAGTTAAGCCCGTAAAACACGACTAACCTACTACCTATTACAACGTTCTAAATATGATACATAATAAACATATGACCGAACATTCTTGTTTGTCTCAATATTTTGAAGCTAACATTAAGTTTCATGAAATTGCAATTTAAGTCCCTCCATTTAATTAATACACGCGGCATTTACATAAAATACCCCTAGGGTTTCTTTAAGATTAGGTAAATGGAAAAACTAGTCCCGCGCGTTATATTTTAGGATTAGGGCTTGTATATCTTTCAAGTAATGACACAATTAGTTACTTAAGTTCGAATTAGGGTTTGTAGTGCATATTAATTTACGAAACAGCCCCTAGGGCTTCAATAACTCTCGGTTTATTGTAAGTTTAGTCCCTAGGTTAATATTAGGTGTTAAAACTATTGTAAAATGGCAAAACAACCCCCTAGGGCTCGAATAGGATTTGGTTAAGTAAAATATTGGTCCCTAGGGTTATATTAGGGTTTATAACTTTCAAATAATTACACATACAGTCCCTAGGGCTAGATTAGGTTTCGACTAATTACACAACTAGTCCCGAGGTTTGTAAAATATGAAATTAACTTTCGAATAATTACAAGAATGGTCCTTAGGTTATAACTAAGTCACGAATTAGATTATTTAGCCATTATACTTTCGAGTATTTACACTTTCAGTCCTTGTGTTTAATGTGTTGTCATAATAAGTTACAAAAGTCACAGTTTTAACCCCTAGACTTTATATAATTGCATTTTTAGACCGAAAACACAATAAGTTATATTTTTAGTATCAAAAAGTTTATTTAAGTTAAAAAATACCAAATGTGCCTATTAAATAAGTCAAATGGGCTAATGGGCTTACTATATTCTTATTGGGCTTTACAAGGCCCGTTAACCATTTTATTAATTCTAAATAGACTAAAGGGTTTCTAATGGGCTTAACTATATTTTAAGTCCACTATAATTAAAAGACTAACTTAATGAGCTTATCTAACATGTACGGGACTAATGTGCTTGGCTACTATTTATTGGGCCTAATAAGTCCATTAACAAGTATTCAAGGGATTTACCTAGATCTAAGGTTTTTAACTAAGTTTACTACAAGTCTAACCAAGTTAACCACAAGCTCCAAAATGAGCGATATAGCTCATGGCTATAATACATTTTTGGGAGATTTCATTATTTTATCTAGGTTTATTATGGGTACATGTTCATATGTTTTTTAGCTAAGTAAACTTTACATCATTTCTTATGAAACCAATATATAGTCGTGACCTATATATATGTATATTCACTAGTTTTTTAGTTTTAACAAGTTCATAATATGAGTTCATGCGAATGAATAAGTGAATGTAAAAAATGAATATATATAAGACAGGTATAAGTTTGTATGACTTACTTGTTAAAATGATAAGGATGATGATAAGTAAACCAAAGGAACCTTAAGCTTATATAGATCAACAATGGAAAACCCTAGTCCACAAATACAAGCCGTGACCTATAATGTAAGTATAGGTTCTTAGAGTTGTCTTGGAGATCAAGTTTATGTATATTAGTAAATGCTTAGTATTTATGGTGATAAAGACATCGATTTGAGCTAGTAAATGATGAAGTAAATGTGTTTTTGGTGGATCTTGGTATAAATAAAATGTAAGACTTGAGTTTTAGAGAGAGTATGAGGGAGATTGAGAGAGCTTAAGTGAAGTGCGTGTTGGATTCGGTTTGTATGCAAGATATAGGGAAGATTTAGTGTATCCTAACATAGTACACATGTATCTTACATAGGATATGCAAGATTTAGGAAGATATGTGATGGTCAAGTACTATCCTATAATTGGCAAAGTATGTACACTTCCCTTTTCCTGTCTTTCTTGTCGTGTAGTTGTAAGTCAAAGGAGACACAATTGATAAGTAATAGTATCAAGTGTCTAATAACATGGTGTATAGTGTGGCATGGTTGACTAAAAGCAACATGGATCATTTCCAAATGTACAAGTCAACTATAGGTAGTTCAAGTATATACATGTATACATATACACGGCTAGAATATATGTTTTAGGGTAGGAATAAGTTTGACTTGTTTAAATTAGGAGGTACTACAAGTTGAGGTAATATACTGTAGGTACTTGTGAGGTTTCTGGTATTTTGGTTATAGTTTTTGATAATTTGGTGAAAGTATATAATGTATATAATATTAAAATATTATACTTGTTTATAATAATTAAAATCTCAAGGTGAGGTAATACATGTTGTTCTTATAAAGTCATATGGTTTCTCATAGTATAACGTATGTAAATAAGTAAACATATAATAGTAAGTCTAGGTACTTAGAAAAATTAAGTATGTAAGATCATGTTTCCAAAATGTGTACTGAGGTGGTGAGTCCTAGTTTATCATGTGGTCAGTCAATTGCCAGAGTAGTCAGAAAAGACTAAAGGTTCATATATATATATTAAAAATAAATATGAAATGATAGTATGATAAAGAAAGATAATACTCAATTAATCATGTAAAAAGTGGAAATAAATAGATTGCAGAAATGATGAGTACAATAATTAACAAAGTCAAATAGGTAAAATCAGATGTTTTACAACCCTTTTCTCCCCCTAAGTCTTCTGTTGGTCTTAGATGGGTTCCTACGGGAAAGATATTCACCTCTAGTTCAACCAAGGTTGTTGGTCCAAAATATTTTATTAGACAAAACCAAAAGTACTTACAAAGATACTTGGAAGTACCACTAGAGTGTAATAAGTACCGCTAGCACATTCCATGTACCGCTAGTACAAAGTAAGTACCGCTAGCACATTCCATGTACCGCTAGCACAAAGCAAGTACCCTTAGCCTACGCAAGTACCTTTAGGATTATTGAGATGTAGAGATCTTCAAAAGAATCTAGAGATATATAGAGAGAATAAAGATAAGTATGAAGAATATTGTGAAGATATTCTTTATACTTAAGAAGATTTACTTGCTTTATTATGTTTATCTCCTTGTAAACCCTAGCACCCTCTAGTATATAAAGAGGGCAGGGCATTCATTTTAATTATCCAACAAAGCTTAGAACTCCAATGAGAGTCTAAGAACCATAGAACACGTGGGTGTTATAGTTAATAGTTATCTTTATTTATGTGAAATAAAGAAAATTTTCATGGTAACTTTGATGTTCTTATTGTTATTCCGCTGCGTAGATCATTGTTACTGTAGAATCTTGATAACCTATGAATCTATGAAGTGGGTTGATGTTTTCTAGAGAGAGAAACTAGAGAGAGAAAGTGAGAGAAAACTATGTGATATTTTATTAAGTGAAACTAGAAAGTGAACAACAACCAACCCCTTTCCAAGGAGGAAAGGGGTATTTATACTTCAAAGTCACTAATGGACTTGGGCCGGCCCATGACAAGCCCATGGACCGGTTCTTACTTAACTAAATAAGTAACTATTAACTACGAGCTATTACAATCATTAATAATATTGTGGAGTGACCGATTCTTCTAATATACGTAAAAACGTATTTCTAACAATCTCCCCCTAAGGGAGGTCACTCCATGTTACAAAGTTCTAAACCTAGCATACTATACTAAGTCTTCGTTTTTTAGCTCGTAGTCTTTTCTTCTTTTTCTTTTTGTTGTGAATATGTTTATTGATCTTTTAGGCTTTGGCTTGAGAGCATTGTTCTTTTGGCCTTTCACGTGCGATCTTTGCCTTCTTGTGAATTTTGCCTCCTCGTGACTCCATGTTCCACACACTTATGTCTTTTTTGATGAATTCTCGAAAGCTTCAGAGTTTGGTACAGCGGAAGACTTTATCTTGTACTTTCTTGAATTTTTGCTGAACTTTGATGCAGAAAAACATAAGCATGTGGGAACGACTTCTACAGGTTCACTGCAACACCACCGTCTTTAACTGGTACACAGCAACGCCACCGTCTTCAACAGGTACACAGCAACGCCACCGTCTTTAACAGGTACACAGCAACGACACGAATAAAATGGCTTTGAACATTTTATTCTAATTCGGTAGCATTTTACCTCCGGTCGGTGAAGACCGTTGGACGATATTAGATATCGTACCCGTGACGGATAGTTTCAATTAAGTAACTTCCTGACAGGATTTCGCGGGTAAACCTGTTCTCTTTATTCGACCGTCCAAAGCTGACTGCGAACATAAAGAGTGAATCACTTGGATAAATTATCCTTGTGATTTGAAGCCGTCAATTCATGAAACCTGGAACAAGTGAATTTCAATTAAGATTTTCACCATCGTTGCTTTCCAGTTATCACGAGCTCAATTCATAAAGAATCTTGCACGTCACCTACCAAGTGCTGTTTGATGTTAACACTAGAAGGTTTTCCACTCGTCAATGTGATCAATAAAGAGTCACTCTGAGTGTTCTGGCAAGATCATATGATAATGCGTAGAGGCCTGGAACGAGTTTAAGTTCAATTAAGAAGTAAACCACTGTTTCTTTCTAGTTTTTCACAAGATTGGTTCTAAAAGAACCGCACGTGTAACCTACCATGAGCTTGTTTGATGTTGGCTCAAGCAGGATTTCCATCTTCATTGTAATACTTGCGTATTACTCGGATGTTCTGGCAATATTACAGGAATACTGCGTAGGACTCATGAAAATCTCTTACTTTTCACAGTGTGTGAGAAAGCAAGGAATAAATGGAAAGTGTCCTAATGAGACTTTTGATGATCTCTTGGCTCTAGACTCGATAGTGCGTTTTGATTTTAGTGAGCGATGGCTGGAGAGGAGTGCCACCTTTTCAATACCAGTCTATTCGGAGTGAATAAACCAATAGATAACGTGTTGATCTCCGTGTGATTAAAACAGATACCTTTTGAGAGATATTTGAGTTAGCTGGGAAGGGTTGTGCATTGCATCACTGGGTCCATGATGTCTTTCTTCAATACCGAGAATCATTAACAAAAATGATCTCAATAGCATATGTATTGACCCGGTTTCTGCCTAAAGTTGTAAGGAGGGCTTCTTTCTTTACACCCTTTATCTTTACAATTCTTTTTCATTCTTCAACCCCTTCAATGCTTACCAATACGTCATCACTAGCACCTTGTTGTGATTGTTCCAGTGCTAGCTTAAGTACTTGGTCGGCATTCAGCTACGTTCACAATCTTTCTCCAACTTTCCTAGGACTTCTAATTCTAACTCTCGGTTTATTGTAAGTTTAGTCCCTAGGTTAATATTAGGTGTTAAAACTATTGTAAAATGGCAAAACAACCCCCTAGGGCTCGAATAGGATTTGGTTAAGTAAAATATTGGTCCCTAGGGTTATATTAGGGTTTATAACTTTCAAATAATTACACATACAGTCCCTAGGGCTAGATTAGGTTTCGACTAATTACACAACTAGTCCCGAGGTTTGTAAAATATGAAATTAACTTTCGAATAATTACAAGAATGGTCCTTAGGTTATAACTAAGTCACGAATTAGATTATTTAGCCATTATACTTTCGAGTATTTACACTTTCAGTCCTTGTGTTTAATGTGTTGTCATAATAAGTTACAAAAGTCACAGTTTTAACCCCTAGACTTTATATAATTGAATTTTTAGACCGAAAACACAATAAGTTATATTTTTAGTATCAAAAAGTTTATTTAAGATAAAAAATACCAAATGTGCCTATTAAATAAGTCAAATGGGCTAATGGGCTTACTATATTCTTATTGGGCTTTACAAGGCCCGTTAACCATTTTATTAATTCTAAATAGACTAAAGGGTTTCTAATGGGCTTAACTATATTTTAAGTCCACTATAATTAAAAGACTAACTTAATGAGCTTATCTAACATGTACGGGACTAATGTGCTTGGCTACTATTTATTGGGCCTAATAAGTCCATTAACAAGTATTCAAGGGATTTACCTAGATCTAAGGTTTTTAACTAAGTTTACTACAAGTCTAACCAAGTTAACCACAAGCTCCAAAATGAGCGATATAGCCCATGGCTATAATACATTTTTGGGAGATTTCATTATTTTATCTAGGTTTATTATGGGTACATGTTCATATGTATTTTAGCTAAGTAAACTTTACATCATTTCTTATGAAACCAATATATAGTCGTGACCTATATATATGTATATTCACTAGTTTTTTAGTTTTAACAAGTTCATAATATGAGTTCATGCGAATGAATAAGTGAATGTAAAAAATGAATATATATAAGACAGGTATAAGTTTGTATGACTTACTTGTTAAAATGATAAGGATGATGATAAGTAAACCAAAGGAACCTTAAGCTTATATAGATCAACAATGGAAAACCCTAGTCCACAAATACAAGCCGTGACCTATAATGTAAGTATAGGTTCTTAGAGTTGTCTTGGAGATCAAGTTTATGTATATTAGTAAATGCTTAGTATTTATGGTGATAAAGACATCGATTTGAGCTAGTAAATGATGAAGTAAATGTGTTTTTGGTGGATCTTGGTATAAAGAAAATGTAAGACTTGAGTTTTAGAGAGAGTATGAGGGAGATTGAGAGAGCTTATGTAACACCCCCAATTTCGTTCATAGCAGCGGAAGGGTCATTGGGTGTTACTATCATGGTTCAATCTCATAATCATAGAAAACGGCTCAAAACGAGTCGTTTTAATAAACATCCATTCAATTCTATTTAATCAAGATAAAATTTCATACATGGTCCCGGATGATTCAAAAGTTTACAAACTATTATAAATGATAAAAGTTATTTGAATGGATATGTTTTAGAAAAGCGGGCCAAAACATTTCAAATATGCAAGCTTCACGAAACCGCCTTCCTCGAGTGCCTTCTAAATGGACCTGAGATAAAACATGCTTAAAAGTCAGCAAAAATTTGCCGAGTGAATCTATAGAGTTTTAATTTAAATAAAGTGAACACAAGTATGAAAAATAACCTTCCATGGTTAATAATTTATCAAAGACGACTATGTTGTATGGACATAATTATCGTTGTTATTTCTATAAGTCTCTTGAAATTGAACGTTAACATATATTATTTCAGCCCAACACACCTAGCCAAGTGCGTATATTTCTCTTATACAATGCATCCGATGTTTCATTACTGGTGCATCACAACACCACGCGATAGCTAGTCGCGACCGGACTGGGCGTCACCCCGATAGATCTATCCATAGTATTAGCGTTCTTTTCGATTAACAATTCACGATTCATGGGTCTTTAAGGCTAAACAAACTTATATAACAACTTTCATCTAAGCATACAATCGGGTCCTTTGTGTTCAATTTTAAAAGAATGAGGGTTTACCACAACTTCTCGTTGTACCCTACATTTATATAATGTTTTTCCAATAATAAGGGTTCCCACAACTTCTCGTTGCACCCCTACTCTTCTAATAAGTAGAGTTTCCACAACTTGTTGTTGTACCCTTTAATTTCAATAACTTCAAGTAAAATAAGGGTTTCCACAACTTCTCGTTGCCCCCTTTTTATTTTAGTAAAACAAGCATGTTATCCCCCTCGCGGGTTTTATAAAACAAGTAAACATGTTAAGAGCGAGGCTATAGACTCACCTTAGCCATTAGTGGTAATGAGAAGATCGCCGACGATTAGTGATGCCCGTTAAAACACGAAAACCGCAACCTACCGAATAAGGCGCGTTCGTTAATAATCGACTTAAGTATAAATCATACTTAAATAATATAAAAATCAAAATTACAAAACCAAGACAATCCCGAAAATTTTAATAATACAAGTGTTATTACTATACCCTTTAATTCAACACTATTCCTTTAAACACTTGCACTCTCGATACTGACCCGTCATAAGACGCCAAGTCAACGCAAGTCAACTTATCATTTTACTTCCCTCGGACCAGTAGCCAAGTCATTTATATAATGACTCAACACTTGAGTAAATTACCATGTCCAATGGCGAACACTCAACTCACGCCACATAATTATTGAACTATGTGTCCAAAATACCAATCAGCATGTACACTCCAAATGTACACACCAATCTAACCTATCTAGACATGTCCGATTTCGACGAAACTTGGTGACAAACTCACACATAATATGTATAAGACTCAGTAAAAGTTTCATTCAAAAATATTACTTCTAAGACCTTCTGCCCGACACATCTTCGTGTTATAAAAACCGGACAGTTTTACGTCTTTGAATTGTAAAACCATTTCGACTTATCTAAACAATTCCGTTTATAAAACCGACACTCGGGTTTGAAAATAGACTCATGACCTGAGGTTTAGCAACTTACATCAGTCCTTGAACATTTTTAAAACTCATTCTATAGTCCCCGAGATTCGATCCAAATATCGACAACAATTTTCGGATTGTGCCGATACCCGTCTCCCGGTACACGAATACTAAAAGTAGCATAACTTTTCGCTCGAAATGAGTTAGAAGCTCATTCAAGCGGCAAATCGAAGCTAAAAGAATCCTCTACAAGCCTATCCTATTAGTTTCATCATTTTCAAACAGTAAGATTTTCAAAAATTACGTTTTACCTACTGGTCTAAAATACCTTTCTAAAAATCATACTAAAACAATTTTTCAACCCATTTTAACAATTTTTATACTCCTAATATTATCCTAATATCATACTAACACATCTAACTAACCTATATCATCCTCAAATTCAATCTTACAAAAATTAAATATATAAAAATCTTGCATGCAACCACTCAAAATTTCAAATATAATAATATTAACACTACTTACAAGCATAGAAATAGATCAAACACCCTTGTTCTTCATCAAAATTTGAAAGTTCTTGCATGTTGCATATTTTTACATCAAAATGATCACCATCAAATTTCCAACATGGGTCTTTTCTTAGTTTCTTTTGATTCAAGTTCAAAAATCAAAAATCAAAAGGGTTAAAGGTGGGAGGGGTGGACGGTTTTAGCAAGAGAGGGAGAAGAGAGATGATTTATTTTATTAAAATGAATTTTATATAAAAATTAGGTAGTGGGAAATCCTTATATAGTGGGGTGGAGGGGTTGTTTTTGCCAATTTTGCATAGTTTTGGTCCAAAATGAGATTAAATAGTTGTAAGGGTAGAAAATGTAAATATTACATTTTAAAAATATTTACGGGACTCGGGTTTCGTAAAAATACTTTTTAAAAGTTAAAACGCCCCAAAAATAAATTAATATAACTTCGACACGACTTAAAACGTAATTAAATCGAAAACGTCGAAAATATTAAATATCGAGACAATCGATAATAAAACGTAAATTTTTGGGCATCCGTCGGTATCGCGATCATTCGTAGTTCTCGTCATTCGTTAAAACGAAAAATACGAGAAATAAAAATAAATATAAGAAAAATCATTTCCATGATTATTTGAGAATATAATATCGATACTTAACATATTCCTTGTCGGTTTTCATCTAATCGACATTCTTACGCTAGTTTCAAGCCATAACCTTCTCGGTTAATCGATAATTTAAAATTCTCATTAAAATAAATTTATAATTCTTAATAGTCGAGACTAAAATAACGACCTGAAATTGACGGATTGTCACATTATCCCCACCAAATTGGGATCTTCGTCCCGAAGATCAACTTGCGTTCTTCCTCGATCGCTTGTTGAAATCAAAGAGTTAAACGTATTTTGGTCCTCGTCTAGAGTTCCATCACACATGACAATAAAAATCCGACTTCGTTTCTGTTGCCTAACTTCCTTATCGATAATATCTACAAGTACTTTGATGAAATGCAACTTACTGTCGATTCATACTTCATCAAGAGAGATAATAAGATCTTCGACGAGAAGAAATTTCTTTAGGTTCGACATATGAAAAGTATCGTGAATTCCTTGCGGCTTTCGAGGTAATTTAAGTTTTCATGCCATCGGACCTTCCATCGATATCATCTCGAATGGTCCAAACTAACGGGGACTTAACTTCCCACGTTTTCCAAAATACATAACACCTTCTTTATGGTGATAACTTGGCATAACTTTTCCTAGAAAGCGACGTCCCGGCGCTTAATTCGCATACGATAGTCTTCAGTGTAACAGTGATGAGTGAAAAACAGGAAAGTCATCGTCTAAGTTCCAAAGAAAGTCAAAAGATATTATATGGTACATGTTCTCCATGATCGGACGTCATTGGACAATGCCGCCTCAAGTTCTCACAACTTACGATCACTCAACTCGATCACATACCACATAAGTATCTAAAAGCAAAGGTCAAACATAAACATCAAATGTAAATCTCCGTCGTTGATCATCGATAAAACCTTGGACTAGCCCTTGATAATACAACTCGATCTCTAAAGTCTTTCCACTTGCAGTGTCGGCAACAACCTACTCTTCGAAGTGAAAACGAATTTGTTAATTCCAGTCATTAAGAAATTCGGTCCATTGGCGAGAATTCACAACACATCGGGCATACCATTAAGTTCTACTCCAGTGTTCAACGTACAAAAGCGTCCCACTAATTTTTGCTTCAGCGTTCATCGTACAAAGGCGTCCCAATAATTTCGACTTTAGTGCTCAAGGTGCTGCATCATATTCCTCGTTTTTAGTTCGTCATACTAGCCCCAAGAGTTTCGTCATCAAGAAAAGTCTTCGGTGACCCTTCGATAGTAGCAAGTAAAATTACAAAATCTTCACGTCCACGATAAGTTGTCGTTGATAACTGATCCTCAGTCAATCCGCAAGTACACACATAAATCATGGTGACGCTTAAGTGAGTCGCCTATTCTCGGAACGGTCAACGGTTCTTAACAATCTGTTTATAAAGCTCACGATCATCGAGACACATTAGAAATGGTCTATTAAAACAAATCATAACTCGAGAGAAGTCCAACGGGTTACTTGTACATAGATGATAATCGACGATCATCATAATGACGACAACATCGAACGATTCTTACCAACGAAATACGAGTCGAAGGAAGACGTACGCACACCAAAAATCCACAAATCGAGCCAGACATACTTGGGCCCACTCATTTATAACTCCTTGTCTACATCAAAGGGCGTCCCCCTTCATGTATACAAGAGTTTATAAATTTACGGTTCGGAAACTTATAACTTTCTTATTCAAATGAAAAGGCGTCCCAATCCATTTCAACAAGACGATTATAAGTCAACCTACTCAAGTATTACTACCTCTCAACACGATCATATCAAAATACCATGATAAATACAAGGTGTCAATAAACTTACATCATAATTTCCGTATTCAAACGTCCCATTCCATCTGAATAAGGAAAACACAACAATCTAAGGTCCAGTCGTTTAAAATTTTCTTATTCAAATGTCCTAATCCATTTAAGTAAGACAACATTAAACGACTCTTAGTTGGGTGAGTTAAAATCTATATATCTAAATGTCCCATTCCATTTAGATACACAATATTAAGTCACTCAACCGAATGGCTACTACGAGCATATCATTGTTGTACCCAAACTATATATATTTGATTAGGATATATATATCTTAAGTCCAACATTGGCATTCTCCTTTTCGCCAATAAAACGTGGTCATATAAACTCAAATCACACGTCGCATTACATAGAAGATGTCGCCTCAGATAAATGATTCTTCAAAATCATAAGTAGTAACGAAAACACGAACATCGCATTTATTAATTACGTTTCGAAAGGAGATGTCCAAAAATGGCACACCACGATACGATGATAACAATCGAATTTAAACAAGTCGATATGCGATAGGTTACAAAACCATGACAATCTGCGTCATAATAATACCTCGTATTAATATAAAACTATCATTTATAATTAAATAAATGAAACCATACTTTGTAATTCACAAGTTCAAATAATCGATAAAGATTACAGCAACATATATAATGACATATATATATAAATACTATCATTCTCGTCCATTGGCAACTCGGAGGTTTCGCTTGCAACAGTTATAGTTAAAAGATTTCAAAAATTCATTTTTGGAAAATCTTTTCGTTCTCTATAACTTGAGCTCTGATGCCAATCTGTAACACCCCCAATTTCGTTCATAGCAGCGGAAGGGTCATTGGGTGTTACTATCATGGTTCAATCTCATAATCATAGAAAACGGCTCAAAACGAGTCGTTTTAATAAACATCCATTCAATTCTATTTAATCAAGATAAAATTTCATACATGGTCCCGGATGATTCAAAAGTTTACAAACTATTATAAATGATAAAAGTTATTTGAATGGATATGTTTTAGAAAAGCGGGCCAAAACATTTCAAATATGCAAGCTTCACGAAACCGCCTTCCTCGAGTGCCTTCTAAATGGACCTGAGATAAAACATGCTTAAAAGTCAGCAAAAATTTGCCGAGTGAATCTATAGAGTTTTAATTTAAATAAAGTGAACACAAGTATGAAAAATAACCTTCCATGGTTAATAATTTATCAAAGACGACTATGTTGTATGGACATAATTATCGTTGTTATTTCTATAAGTCTCGTGAAATTGAACGTTAACATATATTATTTCAGCCCAACACACCTAGCCAAGTGCGTATATTTCTCTTATACAATGCATCCGATGTTTCATTACTGGTGCATCACAACACCACGCGATAGCTAGTCGCGACCGGACTGGGCGTCACCCCGATAGATCTATCCATAGTATTAGCGTTCTTTTCGATTAACAATTCACGATTCATGGGTCTTTAAGGCTAAACAAACTTATATAACAACTTTCATCTAAGCATACAATCGGGTCCTTTGTGTTCAATTTTAAAAGAATGAGGGTTTACCACAACTTCTCGTTGTACCCTACATTTATATAATGTTTTTCCAATAATAAGGGTTCCCACAACTTCTCGTTGCACCCCTACTCTTCTAATAAGTAGAGTTTCCACAACTTGTTGTTGTACCCTTTAATTTCAATAACTTCAAGTAAAATAAGGGTTTCCACAACTTCTCGTTGCCCCCTTTTTATTTTAGTAAAACAAGCATGTTATCCCCCTCGCGGGTTTTATAAAACAAGTAAACATGTTAAGAGCGAGGCTATAGACTCACCTTAGCCATTAGTGGTAATGAGAAGATCGCCGACGATTAGTGATGCCCGTTAAAACACGAAAACCGCAACCTACCGAATAAGGCGCGATCGTTAATAATCGACTTAAGTATAAATCATACTTAAATAATATAAAAATCAAAATTACAAAACCAAGACAATCCCGAAAATTTTAATAATACAAGTGTTATTACTATACCCTTTAATTCAACACTATTCCTTTAAACACTTGCACTCTCGATATTGACCCGTCATAAGACGCCAAGTCAACGCAAGTCAACTTATCATTTTACTTCCCTCGGACCAGTAGCCAAGTCATTTATATAATGACTCAACACTTGAGTAAATTACCATGTCCAATGGCTGTAGAATATTGATAATCAATGAATCTATGAAGGGGTTTGTTGATTTCTAGAGAGAGAAAGTTAGAGAGAGAAAGTGAGAGAAACTATGTGAATTTTATTAATATGGAATCAAAGAAATGACAACAACCAACCCCTTTCCTTAGTGGAAAGGGGTATTTATAGTCCAAGCTAAACATTGGGCTTGGGCCGGTCCATGACAAGCCCATGGACCGGTTCTTACTTAAGTTAATAAGCAAATAATAACTAATTACTAACTACGAGCTATTACAACATAAATCATATTGTGGAGTGACCGATACTTCTAATATACGTTAAAACGTATTCCTAACAATCTCCCCCTAAGGGAGGTCACTCCACGTTACAAAGTTCTAAACCTAGCATACTATACTAAGTCTTCGTTCTTTAGCTCGTAGTCTTTTCTTCTTTTCTTTCTTTTGTTGTGAATATGTTGATTTGATCTTTTTGGCTTTGACTTGAGAGCATTGTTCTTTGGCCTTTCACGTGCGATCTTTGCCTTTCTTGTGAACTTTGCCTCCTCGTGACTTCATGTTCCACACACTTACGTCTTTTTGTTGGATTCTTGAAAGCTTCAGAGTTTGGTACAGCGGAAGACTTCATCTTGTACTTTCTTGAATTTTTTGTTGCAAAAGACATAAGCATGTGGGAACGACTTTTACAGGTACACCGCAACACCACCGTCTTCACTGATACACAGCAACGCCACCGTCTTCAACAGGTACTCAGCAACGCCACCGTCTTTAGCAGGTACACAGCAACGACACGAATAAAATGGCTTTGAACATTTTATTCTAATTCGGTAGCATTTTACCTCCGGTCGGTGAAGACCGTTGGACGATATTAGATATCGTACCCGTGACGGATAGTTTCAATTAAGTAACTTCCTGACAGGATTTCGCGGGTAAACCCGTTCTCTTTATTCGACCGTCCAAAGCTGACTGCGAACATAAAGAGTGAATCACTTGGATAAATTATCCTTGTGATTAAAAGCCGTCAATTCATGAAACCTGGAACAAGTGAATTTCAATTAAGATTTTCACCATCGTTGCTTTCCAGTTGTCACGAGCTTGATTCATAAAGAATCTTGCACGTTACCTACCAAGTGCTGTTTGATGTTGACACTAGAAGGATTTCCACTCGTCACTGTGGTCAATAAAGAGTCACTCTGAGTGTTCTGGCAAGATCATATGATAATGCGAAGAGGCCTGGAACGAGTTTAAGTTCAATTAAGAATTAAACCACTGTTACCTTCCAGTTTTTCACAAGATTAGTTCTAAAAGAACCGCACGTGTAACCTACCATGAGCTTGTTTGATGTTGGCTCAAGCAGGATTTCCATCTTCATTGTAATACTTACGTATTACTCGGATGTTCTGGCAATATTACAAGAATATTGCGTAGGACTCATGAAAATCTCTTACTTTTCACAGTGTGTGAGAAAGCAAGGAATAAATGGAAAGTGTCCTAATGAGACTTTTGATGATCTCTTGGCTCTAGACTCGATTGTGCGTTTTGATTTAGTGAGCGATGGCTGGAGAGGAGTGCCACCTTTTCAATACCAGTTTATTCGGAGTGAATAAACCAATAGATAACGTGTTGATCTCCGTGTGATTAAAACAAATACCTTTTGAGAGATATTTGAGTTAGCTGGGGAAGGGTTGTGCATTGCATCACTGGGTCCATGATGTCTTTCTTCAATACCGAGAATCATTAACAAAAATGACCTCAATAGCATATGTATTGACCCGGTTTCTGCCTAAAGTTGTAAGGAGGGCTTCTTTCTTTACACCCTTTATCTTTACATTTCTTTTTCATTCTTCAACCCCTTCAATGCTTACCAATACGTCATCACTAGCACCTTGTTGTGATTGTTCCAGTGCTAGCTTAAGTACTTGGTCGGCATTCAGCTACGTTCACATTCTTTCTCCATCTTTCCTAGGACTTCTAATTCTATCTAGGGAATTGTCCTTGGGAAGATTCCATCGGCTCTGATGAATCATTGGACTAAACCTATTCCTACCACCCTTTTGTCACCACATCCGTCGTGAATTAAGCGTGTTTTGGGAAGGAATTGCCACCATGAAAAAATCATTGAAAATCACCTAAAGTACTTGTGATATTGAAATCAAAAGTTTTGTACCTTAGGTGTTTTGTTCATCAAAAACGCTCCCCCTTAACACGTGCTTTACACATATTAAGTTGGATAATCTTTAAGTCTTTTTCATCTTTTAGCCAAGTATCACTTACGTCTCCTTAATCCAATTTTCTCCCCTTATCCAAAATGTTAACCATTAATATTTGGGATACTGAATGGATTAACCGGTCTTTGGGTAAAAAATGAAATCGATGTTTTGGCCATAGAACAAGTTATTGCTCCCCCTTAAGTTAATAAGGGATAGTTGTAGTGCTTTGGTATGACATATTTTGAAAGATTTAGAATCTCGTGAGAAATTCTTGAAAAATTATCATACCTTAACACTACACCAAGCCATTCAAGCACATTTTTCACAAATTTACATATTCACAATTGAAAACCAATATAAAGTGACCTGAGATGTACGACCCATCAGATGGATCGTTGCAGTAGCTTGTGGTGCACTAAATACGGTCTTCCACCCACGAATCTTTCCAAGCTCCTCATCAATCTACGTTCACGGAGCTTTTGATCGATCTTTTTGATCACATACTTTGCCATCTGCCGGTAACCCGGATGCCAATCCTCCGTCATCTCTGGCAAAGTCCCACCCGAGTTCAGATGCTCCAACTTATCTCTGACTTGTATAAGAGTTCCATCACTATACTTGTGAAGCTCACCCACCCTCATAAACTTCATCAAACCTCGACTGTTCAAGTAGAAAATGCCGGAATTCGGGACAGAAATGCCGGTATAAGGACATCTTTCTACGTGTTGAGGTAGCACTTGATTCACAGGACGGGTTAAATTGAGCCTCCTCTGATAGCTTTCGACTCCCAACTGAAGATCCTCAACTCGTGACTTGATGACAACGCTTCGTGTGAACATACGAAGTGCTGTATTTAAAGCAATCAGGTCTTCACGAGGAATGTGAGTAAGTTGATCTCGGGTCATCAGAAGCAGCATATCTTCAATATCCTCAAGGCGAATGATGGAAAAATCTCCTTGCTGGATTTTGTATTCCGTGTCATCCTCCCTTTTCAAGCGAATCTCCGTCACATGATAGTAGCCGTTCTTAGCTTCAGTTTTCATTCCTAAGATGCTGGAGATACGGATGTCAGATCTAACATTGCTTCCAGACTTGACCAAGCAGCAACCCCTGTACGCCCTTCGGACTCTTTCGTCCCAATGAGATGCACCTATGACAGCATACATATCATAATTACGATTCATTTTTGGGACCCAGAGTCGATTTACCTTTTCCTCGATATAGGGTATTGTCCCCCAGTTGGCAGCTTTCAGCAATGTCAGGGAGGTTGCGTACTTTGATGATCCCTTCAGTAGATACTCAAGATCGTTGGTGACGAAGAAGTCAAGAGCAATCTGATTATCTTGAGCAGGATCCATTGGAGGTGGAGCTCTTTCTGATTCATGAAGTCCTGGCCTTTGAACGGTTTTCAAAGCCTTTATGATCTCATCGGCATAATACTCGAACTCCATTCGGGGTAATCGGGTTTTGGCACGCAGTCTCTTATCTTTCATCGCTTTCTTGACCAAGGATGGAGTAACGGAAGTCTTATACTCATGAGCAAGAAATGCACATAAGTCAATCGGACTTCGGATACGCAGATACAGCACATCTTTGTCAGCATCTGTGATCGGATCATATTGTGCTGCTGCCGTGATCCAAGCTTGTGGTGGTGCAGACTCGTCTATCTCCAACGTGTCTTCCCAGGCACGAATGCTTGGTTCAGGAACCGTAGATTGTTGTGCTTGTTGTAGAGGAGTGGAAGTGCGAACATCTACTGGTTCAGTTTCAGGCATTTCAGCAGTGTCTTGAACTGGAGAGTGTTGTGCAGCTTCGGGTTCCGTTACTGATTCTGCAATCACAGGAGGAACAACAGCGGAACTAATGGGGTTAGTGGTAATAGGTACAGATACAGCGATAGAGATACCAGGAACCGATGACGCTGTAGTGGCATTCACATCGTGGCGCCACTTCGTTCTTCGTGATTCCGAGGATATCGATTTGTCCTTCTGTGCTGCATCTTTTGTGGACTTGGTTCCAGTCTGAGTAGCAGTCTTCTTGGAGCTGGTAACCTTGTCTCCCTTTTTCGGTTGTTCACCCCCATCATCATCCTGATTGTCATCCCCGTTACTACCCCTAGCACTCTCCTGATTCTCATCACCACCATCATCGCCATCATCATCATCCTCATCCTCGTCATCATCCTCATCATCCTCATCATCATCACCACCTTCATCATCGTCTTTCTCCTTTTCACCTTCTTCTTCTTCTTCTTCCTCTTCTTCACCCGTACCCTCTTCTTCACTCTCTTCCCTTTCTTCCTCAGGTAAGATGTGATATGGTACCACACTTCCAAACATTTTGAATAATCTATCATCCTCCATGATAGCATCATTCAGGGATTTATATAGAGCCCGGTGAATCCTCGACTTGTTATACGACCCAAGTTCCACCATTCGAGCCTTAAGGATCTTCTTCAATTCAAAATCCGTCAGGTCATAAGCAATCTTATAGGCGGCTTCTGAAGGGTTGGAGGATTTGACCATCAAGTTGTCAGCAGCAAGTGTCTTCAACTCGTCACGAAGCTTAGGCATTAAGGATTCAACGGATTCTTGCACTCTTTCTTTCACAGATGCTTCAAGTGCTTCTTTTTGTTCCTTATATTTATCCCTCATTGCTTGAAGTCTGGTAATGCGTGCAGCATGCTTATCAGCCTCAGCCTGCTTAACTCGAGCAAGTTCCTCTGCATGAGCTTTACGTGTAGCTTCCATGTCTGCAGAGAACTTGGCAATCAACTCTTCTTGAGCTTTCTGAGATACTTCTTCCCTTTGAGCTCGTCTTTGCAACTCTTGGCGAAGTTCATCCATTTCGCGTTTGTGATTGTCAAGCATTTCGGCCATCACTAATGCAGCCATTGCAGATGTTGCAGAGCTGCTCTGGGTTGACTGAATAGGCTCGGTTGTTACTGCTGTACTAAGGATGGGGATTGTGGGTGGTGGAAGAAATGGTGTGGAAGCCGGTCGGGTTGGTCGGGTTGTTAAGGGTTGGATTGGTGGTGGTAGAGTTGCCAAAGGTTGAGTTGTCACCATGATCATAGGAGCAACAGGTTCCTTTTCCACACTTGTTGAAATAGGGATTGATGGCTCCTTCGAGGTGGAATAGTTTTCTGGTGACCCAAACTCATCAACATCATGCGGTTCCTCGTACTCATCCTCGATATCTACCCTCGCACCTGAACCACTACCGCCTGTTTCTTTCCTACTCCTTTTAATAGCAATCTTCATCATTTGTTGCTCGGATTTATCAAGAGTAGGATCAACAATATCTGCTTCATCACGTAGACGCATCAAATCCTTACCCTTTCCTTTCTTACCCTCTGTCTTCTTCTTCTTGGGTTCGGGTTCAGGTAACGCAGCTGGTTGTTTGCGTTTTCCTTTACTCTTAACCGTTGTGGAAGAGTCTTCTCCAGTTTGAAGGTTTGCTTTCAGCCTCTGGATTTCTAACTGTAGTAGCTTGTAATCTGCAGAACCTTTGATTTTTTCAGATAAAAGGTAATCAGGAACAGGACCAGGAATCACACCAATAGACGGTCCTTCATGCCTCAGATCTACAGTATCATCAGCTTCTTCGGTGTGATAGCGACCTCCTGCACGCCTATCAATAGTAGCATCAAGCTTCATAAAATAATTTATGATAAGCTTAATAAACCGAGGATAAGGAAAGAAGTTTGTCTTCAGCTTCTTGTTGTGGAAGAGTTGAAAGGTGAATTCTTCCCATATTAACAAAGCATAATCTGAATTCGCAGCTTTGTACATGCCATAGAAGAGGTTCATTATCGGACTTCGCAAAGCATCATGTCCACTCGTTTTTGGTGTAAGGCATTTACTGAGAATACCCATCAAAGCTCTCCAGGGTTGTCCTACCTTAGCAGTAGTAAACTCAGATGCAACTCGTATTTCAGGACATCCAAGTGCGTCAAATAACTCCGCGAGTTCATCTTTATTAGGATCCCTTGAGAAAGACATGCCCTTGGGTGTATCTCGTATCCCAAGAATCTTACGGAAGTCTGAAACGGTGAGTGTCTGCTGCTTGTTGTCGATGGTGAAGGTGATCTTGTTCGAAGTGATTTCCTTGGTTGCCCAAAATTCAAACATATACTCATAAGGCACCGAGGCTGTGTTCCTAAGGGCGTTCTTGAAATGTGAGTTATCAAGGATGGCTATGGCGACCTTAAAACCATGGTGAGTGGATTTAGAAACTTGCTTCAGCCTATAGTTGTTGGGTATAAACTTAAGGGTTCGAGCTTTAGCAATATCGGCTTCCCTAGATTCTTGGATAGCTTGTACTGTTGGATTAGTCATTTTATCTGCTTAAGATAAGACATGAAAGGTTGATGCACAAAAACAGATAGATATATATCATTCTTACTTCTAAGCATAACACATTTCATAAGATAAAACAACAAGTACATAGATAGCATGCAAACAATAACAATCAAACAACTCATCCGGAACTTTTCCTCATTCGGAACATTTTCATCCGGAACATTCTTCATTCGGAACTTCTCCTCATTCGGAACTTCTTCATCCGGAAGTTCTTCATCCGGAACTTCCTTCATCCGGAAGTTCTTTCATTCGGAACTTCCTCATTCGGAAGTTCTTCATTCGGAACTTCCTTCATCCGGAAGTTCTTCATTCGGAACTTCCTTCATCCGGAAGTTCTTCATTCGGAACTTCCTTCATCCGGAAGTTCTTCATTCGGAACTTCCTTCATTCGGAAGTTCTTCATTCGGAACTTCCTTCATTCGGAAGTTCTTCATTCGGAACTTCCTTCATTCGGAAGTTCTTCATTCGGAACTTCCTTCATTCGGAAGTTCTTCATTCGGAACTTCCTTCGTTCGGAAGTTCTTCATTCGGAACTTCCTCATTCGGAAGTCCTTCATTCGGAACTTCCTCATTCGGAAGTTTTTCAGAAGAAATCCTTCATTCGGAAGTTTTCAGCCACGTTCATCCGGAACTTTTACAAACTCAACTCAGATGATTAATTTAGTGCGTTTGTGAGTTTCTAAGGCAAACTAAGGCAATATAAACATCATTTAGTCTATTCCGAGCAAAACCCACCATAAATCCCTTGTTAATTAACCCTAATTAATGAATACCCCTAAATCGGATAAATGTTCATTATCTGGATCAATTACATGGATATAAATGTTTAATATAGATGTTATGTACCTTAATTTAGCAGATGAACAGGATCAAGATGAATTAAGCAAGAGATTTGATTGTTTGGATCGTGTGTGTGTGTTTATGCAACAATGGCGGCAAAAGATCAAATAAACAGTGAAAGGAAATAAGTGAGGGGCGGGGTGTTTGATTTTTGACTTAGGTCAATTTTGACTAGTTTCAATAAATCACACTTTTAGTCCCTACATTTTCTAAACTTTTCCTTTTTGTTTCTAATTTTTTTCATTTCACCTAACCCTTGTTTCACTTACACATAACTTAACAAACACAATCTATTAGCATATCCTCAAAATCTAAAAGCCATGCCTATCACTTAGAACGAACACAAGTCGTTTTCTAAAGCAAAACCACTCAATTACCATGTAGCCCTTAATTTTCACAATCACTTTTGAAAAGCAATTTTAATGACAAAGATGATTTTACTATTTTCTCCCCCTTAAACGATGACCCGTTTTCTATTTAAAGAGCTGTAGTCATTGTTTAAAGAGTCAAATAGTGATGAAAGCATTTCCAATTTATCTCTTGAAAAATTTTGATTCGTGGTTTTAATAAGATTTCTCTTATCTAAACAAATTAATGCACTGAGACGTACACAAATTCGTGTCAGACCAAGTTATAAAGTAAACTTGATCCCTTTGCATGATTTGGCTTGTAAATCACGCCCGAGAAAATTAATTCCCGTTCTGAGCCAACGTTTTCCAAGGAAATACGTGACTTTAATATGAAAACCGGGTTGCAGTCTGAAATAACTACAAGCCATAATGGGCATGTTTTAAAAATGTACAACTTTTATACGGACTCTATTTATGGCACCGTGTCAATATTAATCGACATTTCTAAGGCCGTAAATATTACCGTACTAAAAGACATGCCCGTTTTAAAACGAAAAATATTTTTGGTTTTTCTTGATTTTATAATTTTTATGGTTTTTCTAGGTTTTATATTTTTTATGGTTTTTCTTGGTTTTATATTTTTGTATTTTCTTTTTGTGGTTTATATATTTACGATAATATACATGATCACAACCAAAGGATACTCTGAATAGTTTACCACGACTATTCAGCTGATTCTTCTGCCCACTCTTTGAGAGTCGCTGGAGTGAATGATTTCATGCCAAGCTTGTCGATCAAAAACTCGATTCGTCCTCGATCTAAGGCTTTGGTGAACATATCCGCCAGCTGATACTCAGTAGTGACAAAATACAGCTCGATCACTCCGTTCTCCACCTGCTCCTTAATGAAATGGTAGCGAATGTCTATGTGCTTGGCCCGGGAGTGTTGAACATAGTTGCAGCAAAGGGCAATGGCGCTCTTGTTGTCACAATACATCGGGATTTTGTTAAATCCAAGACCGTAGTCAGTTAATTGTGATCTCATCCAAAGGACTTGAGCACAACAACCGGACATGGCGATGTATTCAGCCTCCGTGCTTGATATTGCAGCGCTTTTCTGCCTTTTTGAAGACCAACTGATCAAACTATCTCCAAGGAGTTGCACAGATCCAGAAGTGCTACGCCTCGTATCTTGACATCCAGCATGATCGGCATCTGCGTATGATATTAAAGCAATCGAGGAATCTTTCGGATACCATAGACCACGATGAAGTGTTCCTTTTAGATACCGAAAGATCCTTTTAACTACATGTAAGTGCTTTTCGGTAGGCCGAGCCTGATACCGGGCACACATGCATACAGCAAATTGCAAATCAGGCCTGCTAGCAGTCAGATAGAGAAGGGTGCCAATCATTCCACGGTAAAGTTTCGGATCGACAATAATCCCATCCCTATCTTCATCTAACTTGGATTTCTCCACCATTGGAGTGTCTACGGGGTCACAATTCTCAAAGTTATATTTCTTAAGAGATTCTAGAGCATATTTGGATTGATTTATAAAGATGCCTCTGGGATTCTGAGAAATCTGTAATCCTAAGAAAAATGAGATTTTTCCCATCATCGACATCTGAAAGCGTGTGGACATTATCTTCTCAAATTGTTTAGACAATTCTATGTTAGTGGCAGCAAAAATTATATCATCAACATAAATTTGTACCAGAAGCATGTCATTGCCGTCCTTGAGAGTGAATAGAGTGGGGTCCACTTTGCCTTTGGAGAAGCCTTCCGACATGAGATATGTTGACAGGAGATCATACCACGCGCGTGGAGCTTGTTTCAACCCATAGAGAGCCTTCTTAAGCTTGTACACATGGTTAGGAGACTCCGTACTCACGAACCCATCCGGTTGACTAACATAAACCTCTTCCCTTAGTTCACCGTTCAAAAATGCCGTCTTCACATCCATTTGATAGACGATCATGTTCATATGAGCAGCAAACGCAAGGAATAGTCTAATCGCCTCCAATCTAGCCACAGGAGCAAAAGATTCCTCAAAGTCTATACCCAAGGCTTGTTTATATCCTCTAGCGACCAATCTTGCTTTGTTCTTCAATACCGCACCCATCTCATCAAGTTTAACCTTATAAACCCATAACAAAGTAAGGATGTTAACCTTGTCAGGGCGAGGAACCAATTCCCATACTTCTAGTCGTTTGAATTCATTGAGTTCCTCTTGCATAGCTTCGATCCAAGAAGATTGGGTCATAGCCTGCTGCCAATTTTTGGGTTCAACTTCAGAGAGAAATGCATCAAAGTAACAATAAAGTGCACTCTCTTGTAATTGATGGCGCGTAGATACTGGTCGATCTAGATCTCCAATAACATTCCTAATTGGGTGATCTTTTGTCCATTTAGTGCTATGTTTTTCAATCCTAGGTGGTCTGGAGTGAACAATAGATGGAGCTTCTTCTGAGGTAGAGGCGGCTGAAGGGTTTTCAGGAATCGCTACACCAAAGAAAGGAAGCTCTTGCAAGTGAGCATATTCCAGGTCGTGATCAGTAGTATCCTCTTCTACATCATTAGGCACAAGTAGGGGTGATGATTCAGGTGTAGTTTGAGAATCACTTGGTGAAGGTGCATCCGGTTCATTGTGAATTGTAGATGCATTAGATAAAGGTTCATTAACTTGAGCAACCACTTCAGGTATTGGAGCAATTACTACAGGTACTGGAACTTCATCAGTCGGGGGATCGAAGAATTCATCAAACAACGGTTGAAACAGTTTATCCCACTCGGGCCTTGATGGTGGTAAAAATGATGTAGAAGTAGGATTGTTGGGAACTAATCCGGAACTTATAGCACCGGGTCCCATCTCATGAAGCGCGGGTTCAGAGCTGTGTTGCTCAGAAGCCATCGCTGTCAGCTCGTCGAAGTCTGCGTCCATAGTTTCTACAATCTTGCCAAGACGACGGTTATAGATTCGGTATGCTCTTTTGGACGGTGAGTAACCAATGAAAATACCTATATCGGCTTTTGGTTGAAGCTTTCCCAAGTTCTCACTATTGATGTTTGGATAACACAGAGCACCAAACACATGGAAAAATGAAACATCGGGTTTGCGGTCATGTAGAAGCTCATAAGGTGTTTTTCCATGGCGTTTCCGAATGATAGAACGGTTTTGGGTGAAACATGCAGTAGAAATAGCCTCTGCCCACAAGAACAATGGAGCGTTCGCATAAATAAGCATGGTCCTAGCAGCTTCCATAAGTGTACGATTCCGTCTTTCAACGACACCGTTTTGTTGTGGAGTGCGTGCAGCGGATGTTTCATGTGATATACCAACTCCTTCATAATAATCACGAAGAGTCTGGTTGACGAACTCAGTACCATTGTCTGTACGAATACGGCGGACAGTGGTATTCAAACGTACCTGAATGAACTTCAGAAAAGTGATGATAGCCTTCGGAGCTTCATCCTTTGTACGTAGAAATCTAACCCATGTAAACCTTGAGAAATCATCCACAATGACGAGAATGAATTTCTTACCGCTCACACTTTCAGTTCTCATCGGTCCACAAAGATCCATATGCAAAAGATGAAGTTTTTCTTGATTAGTGTCTTCAGCTTTGGGTTTGTAAGATTTCTTGGTGCTTTTCCCCCTTGAACACGCGGAACATAAATGATCCTTGTGAAATTTAAGCTTGGGAAGACCACGAACTAACTCGTTTTTAGCCAGATGATTAATAGCATCAAAATTAAGATGAGATAATCTGCGATGCCATAACCATGACTTGGTCTTAGAAGCTTTAGAGAGAAGACATACTGGAGAAGCGGCCATCATGTCTTGTAAAGACAAAGTGTAAAGATTTGCACCACGAGATCCCTTCAACAAATCTTTTCCTTCCAAGTTGCGGATGAAACAAGTGTGTTGTCGAAAAGCAACCTCAAGGTTGGAATCACAAAACTGTCCTACTGAGAATAAGTTATGACCAAGACCTTCAACATAGTATACCCTAGAAATCGTCACATTTCCAATCTGATATTCACCATACCCCATAATCTTTGCTATATGATCATTCCCAAATTTAACCGTACCAAGAAACTTGCTGACGAAATTTCGGAGCATCGAGCGATTTCCGGTCATATGTTTTGAACAACCGGAGTCCAAATACCACAGGATGATTTGGACCACCTGAAAATATCACCACACAAAGACAATGTAGAGGTATCAGAATCTGAGTGTTCCTTGTTATTAGCAGGTACAGATTTAATAATCTTAGATTTGCTAACTCTAGGTTTCTTAGATTTCCTAGCCTTTTTCTTCTTAATTGGTGGTGTAGATTCTAATTGGCTCAAATCCTGAGGTATTTCTACACTGATAGGCACTATAGTGGGGGCTGACCTAATTAAAGGGCGCTGTTTCCTTACTTGAGTGCGAGTGTTCCTAACTAAAGGATGCTCAGACCTAACCTCAATGGATGCATTCCTAGTTAAAGGGCACATTTTACCATCGAGAGTAAAGGTCCTACCAGTGGGACGCCATTGCCAGCCAACTTGGGCACGAGTTCTACCCGTTGGCTTCCATTCAAGACCATTCTTAATAGCATTCATTTCATTAACGTGATCAATCAGACACAAATCATGACGCTGTGAAAACATACATTCATTACAATTCCAACAATTTAAATCAGAATTCACGAATGGTTTAGGCTGCTGCACAGGCGCAGAGCTTTTAGTCTTAACATGATTCATTTTATTTAAAACTGAACTAGCATTCCTATTGTGGACTTCTACTTTCTTCTTTGTGGCACTACTAGTGGCGGGCTTGATCTTATCTTTCTTGAGTGGCGATCCTTTAGCCTTAGTAGTCGCTTTTAATCCTGTAGAAGGCAAATTGGGAACATTAGCAGCAGATTTTAAAGGTGTCTTACTTGATTGTGCCAATGACGGTTTCGCTCCTGAAGTCTTATTAAATGGAGTGACAGCAATGGGCCTATTATTAAGTAGTGCAGAACCTGGTGTACCTATGTATTGCAAATAAGCCAAGCAATATTGAACTCGCTTAACATATTCATGAGCCGAATAATAGTCGCTACTTAAGGGATCTAAGGCATAAAGATCGTCTACAATATCCCTAAGAAGATCGACATGCTTAATGGCATTCTTCATATAATCATCATAGGTAAGCTGGTTTCTCTTATGAAGCGGATTCTTATAAAGCACTACTTTCTTGGTTGTTGGAGCACTAGTGGACGGTGCAGAGTCGGTAGCTAAGTTATCAACAACTTCTTGTCGAGTGAGAAGAAGTGTCTCCTTTAACTCAGCCAAAACCATATTTTTGTCTATGAGCAGGATGTTCAAGTCAGAGATTTCTTCGCACTTTTGGTTCAGTTGTTCAACATAATATTGTTGCTGTGTCGCATTAAAAGCGAATCGATCTTCTAGTGAACCATAAAGAGCGGATAGTCCCTGCCTTGTCCGATCCATCTCCCCTAGAACAGTTGATAGTCTAATTTCTAAGACCTGGTTTTTAGACTCTGCGGCCTCTAGTTCCATTCTTAATGTTTCCTTTGATGATATCTCTCTCTTCAATCTCATGATTTCTTCCTCTAATGTCTTAACAATTGCAATCATCTTGTCACTTGTCTCAACACCGTTTTCACAAACATTTGATATCAAAAGATTTTCATTTTGAGCTTGTTGTTTTAATTCTAAAGATATACAGTGTTGTTCTAGTTGATTAAAGCGTTGAGAAAGTAAATTATAAGAATCTTGTAGCTTTAAAAACTCAGCGTTAGATTCGTGACAAGAATGATTATCTACCTCATTTACAGTTTCAGCAACATTTACAGAAATATCACAAACATCATCACAAATATCCTCACAAATATTCACAGCATCACAATTCATCATAGCGGATGTAAGCTCATTCGAATATTTAACATTTACAATAGTAAGCACATCACACGAGATTACTTCGGACAAGAATCGGTCATATTCGGTTGAAATCTTTTCCTTTTCAATTAGTTGCAGTTCGTAAGCGGTGTCCATTTCATAAAACACTTTTTGAACTTCACCAATTTCAAACTGAAGATTTTCCTTAAGAGATGCAAAACTTCTTTTTAGACTTTCGACAAACGGATTGATCTCAGTTTTAAACACCTCGTTCATGTGTTCGAAAGCCCATTCTCCGGCATTTAAGCCATTTGAAGTCGTACATTCCAAGATGACCTTGTCAAAGTTAGTAAAGTATCGGTTAATCTCTTGCAAGTTTAACCATACAGTGCTAACAGGTGGAAGATTCTTTGGAATTTCCTTAGGACCTTCCATGTTGACAAGTGTAGGAAATGTACTAGGGCTTTCTTCCTCTATCATGTAGGTTGGTGCTGTAATGAGATCTTTGTCCATATGGAAGCGAACTCTAAAATCAGTTTTAGCAAGCTCCTTATTCATTTTAAAATAATCACAATCGGGATATTTTGCAGAATTGTATGACCGATCCTCATCAACTAGAACCTTACTTGTTCGATCGTTGGGAAAAACAATCGGGTCTAAAGCCAATCCTAATTGAGTTGCATTATAAAGTCTAGGACTATGTCTTAAAGCTTGTTTTGCATATCGTGGATTAGGGGGAAGGCCTTTTAGACGTGATAAGTTAAACTCTTTAAACGAAGCATCAAATAAGTGAACTAGTTGTGAAGCAGCATATTGTCTTAACAGCAAGTAGTCTAGACTTCTAATCTTATTAGTAGCATTAATCTCCATTTCAGTCTTCTTAGATTCGAGTAATTCAAAATCAGTTTGAAGTTTTTGAAAATTAGTGACCACTAACTCCTTTTCTCTAAGTTCAATAGACAAATTTGCTCTTAAGTTTTCGATTTCTTGCAAGTGACCCATTTGTTTGTTTCTAAAGTGATCATATTCGAGATTTGTGAGAACACTAGACGAAGGCACTAGTTCCAAGGTTTGTACTTTCTCATTGCTTAAAGCAAGCTCATCAGACAAATTCTTATTCTTAGCTAAGGTTTCTAAGAGTGCAGCATTCATTTGGCTAAGTAGTGTAGCTGGAACCATGACCAAATCTTGTTGAGCAGGAGTAGGCGTATGCGAACTGGGTCCCGGTTGTGATTCACTCAAAGTCTGGGAACTCACATTGATATTGCTATCATTGTTTGTCTCCTCATTTGAAAGACTCACCACCGAAGATTCATTCGAATCAGCACTCTCTTGCCCAACTTGATGTGGTTGAATACTAGCATCAGTGGCATTATCAGTGTTATTAATAAGTACCTCAGATTTCTTATCTGGCCCTAAGCTGGAAAAAGTTGCCATGAAAGCAGCCTTTGCAGTTTGAAAGTCATCACAGTCGGAATCATACGCATCAAGATCATCGGCTTGGTAAGCTGCATTCTGCGTAGTGACAACGTCTTGTTCGGCAATCCCTGGGTCAGCAAGAAATGCAAGCTCCTCTTCATCAAGTTCCCTTCCTTGCGCCTGAGCATTTACCAGATAGATCTTTTCTGCAAACCACTGTCCATCCCTTCTCCTCTTGGGTTTCTTACAATCCCTGGACATATGACCCTCTTCCTTGCAGTTGTAGCATGTGATCATTCTCAACTTGCCTGTATTAGCCCGTGGAGGATTATTGACCATTGGAGCAGGAGCAGGATTGGCGGTGCGAACATTGGTTGATGTGGAAGTTCTCCCCTGATATGGTTGAATTGGCTGAACCATTACCCTGCCATTCTCAATTGTAGCTTGTTGGCGAGAATTGGATGAATTCCTCAACTGATTGTTGGTAGGAGCTGATCCTCTGAATCCTCGTTTGCTTAAAGTTCTTGTGAGATAAGCAGACATAGTAGTTAGCACTTCAACTGGGTCAGCTCCTTGTTGGAATACAGGAACTGGGACTTCCTCATCATCACAATAAAGTGCTTGATCTGGATAAGCTGCATAATCAGTAGAAGGAATACTCATTTGATCAGGGAAGCTTGTTGGATATGCTGCATTCTCTTGATAAGAAGAATAAGATGGCTGAGCATAAGGTGCAACATTTGCTGGATGAAGTTGTGAAGCATACTGTGGTGAAGGTGCATTGAACCGATATTGTTGCTGATGTGAGGTGGGTGGTTGTGGTAGAATCGAGTATTGGGGAAAGGCTGGTGTCATGTAAGGTGATTGATGATAAGCTTGATGTCCCAAGATATAGGGTGTGTTGTTGTGAGACAAGCTTGGTTGATTCGCCATCAAAGCTAAGGAATCTGGGTGCATACCACGAGGAGAACGGTGCATAATCACATGCTTCTCATGTTGCTGAAGGAAGGCATAGATTTGATCTAAATTGCACTTATGCAAATCCCGGGTTAACTTCACATCAGTAATGTACTCACCCCATTCAGCTTGAGGTAGAGTATTCAAGAATTTGGTGTTAACCTGGAATGGTGCGATCACAAGATTGTATACATTCAGATCATTCATGAGTGTGGTGAATCTGAAGTAATAATCGTGAAGTGTTTCCCCTGGGTTGTAGGTGAATCTATCAAACAAATCATACAGCTGACACTCCCTTTCTTGTTTGGTGAGAGACGTGCCTTGTAGCAACACCTTAAGACGTTCCCATAGATCCTTTGCCACCGTATACTGACTCACCATCCTATAGATGTCATGGGGAAGAGCTTGGAGAATTGTTTGAAGAGCTTTTTCATCTGCATCTGCAACAAGTTGTTGAGCTGGAGTAAGTTCTTCAAATTCTCGTGGTCTAGTCACGTTATCAACCGTAATGGTACCATAGTCGAGTGGACCATTCAAAATCGATTTGACCATAAGTCTTCCGTATGTCGGTTTCCCCTTTAGATATTGCATCATTCGACCTTGCCATGCCTCAAACACCTCTTTAATAAGCATCGGTGGACGGCTATCAGTTCCCGTTATGATTGATATATCCGTAAGAGATGTCATCTGAGGCATTACTGAATTTGGATTCATTTTGTTTTTCTTCAAAGAAACAGAGATTATCGGTTGATCGAGCAGTGAAGTAAAGCTTGTGAATTGTGTTGTGTTTTTGTTGTAAGAAACCAAGATTAAATCCTCTAAAAAAATCGTCGAAAAAACAAGCAAAATAACCCTTGATTCGGAACTTTTTGTTGATTCGGAAGTTTGATTCGGAAGATTACCTTGATTCGGAACTTTGTGTTGATTCGGAAGATTACCTTGATTCGGAACTTTTGGGTTGATCCGGAACTTCTTGGTTCGGAACTTTGGCTTGATCCGGAACTTCTTGACTCGGAAGTTCTTGGTTCGGAACTTTGGCTTGATCCGGAACTTCTTGACTCGGAAGTTCTTGGTTCGGAACTTTGGCTTGATCCGGAACTTCTTGACTCGGAAGTTCTTGGTTCGGAAGTTTCTTGATTCGGAACTTCTTGACTCGGAACTCCTTGATCCGGAACTCCTTGATCCGGAACTTCTTGATCCGGAACTCCTTGACTCGGAACTTCTTGATCCGGAACAACTTGATCCGGAAGTTTTGCTGAATGAACAGAAACTTTGTCCGATGAACAGTCGAACAGTAAAACTCACGATTAAGCCCAGATTTTGACCAAATAACCCAAAAAGTTTTGTGCTTTCGACTAAAATAAGTAACAACTAATACTTATCCACTAATCCCAATCACAAAAACACCAAAAACACCAAGAATCAAGATGATTTTTCTTAAAGAACACTAATACAATCAAAAACTAAAAAACCACACAAATCACCACCTTAAATCACCCCATAGCTCTTGATACCAAATGTAGAATATTGATAATCAATGAATCTATGAAGGGGTTTGTTGATTTCTAGAGAGAGAAAGTTAGAGAGAGAAAGTGAGAGAAACTATGTGAATTTTATTAATATGGAATCAAAGAAATGACAACAACCAACCCCTTTCCTTAGTGGAAAGGGGTATTTATAGTCCAAGCTAAACATTGGGCTTGGGCCGGTCCATGACAAGCCCATGGACCGGTTCTTACTTAAGTTAATAAGCAAATAATAACTAATTACTAACTACGAGCTATTACAACATAAATCATATTGTGGAGTGACCGATACTTCTAATATACGTTAAAACGTATTTCTAACAATGGCGAACACTCAACTCACGCCACATAATTATTGAACTATGTGTCCAAAATACCAATCAGCATGTACACTCCAAATGTACACACCAATCTAACCTATCTAGACATGTCCGATTTCGACGAAACTTGGTGACAAACTCACACATAATATGTATAAGACTCAGTAAAAGTTTCATTCAAAAATATTACTTCTAAGACCTTCTGCCCGACACATCTTCGTGTTATAAAAACCGGACAGTTTTACGTCTTTGAATTGTAAAACCATTTCGACTTATCTAAACAATTCCGTTTATAAAACCGACACTCGGGTTTGAAAATAGACTCATGACCTGAGGTTTAGCAACTTACATCAGTCCTTGAACATTTTTAAAACTCATTCTATAGTCCCCGAGATTCGATCCAAATATCGACAACAATTTTCGGATTGTGCCGATACCCGTCTCCCGGTACACGAATACTAAAAGTAGCATAACTTTTCGCTCGAAATGAGTTAGAAGCTCATTCAAGCGGCAAATCGAAGCTAAAAGAATCCTCTACAAGCCTATCCTATTAGTTTCATCATTTTCAAACAGTAAGATTTTCAAAAATTACGTTTTACCTACTGGTCTAAAATACCTTTCTAAAAATCATACTAAAACAATTTTTCAACCCATTTTAACAATTTTTATACTCCTAATATTATCCTAATATCATACTAACACATCTAACTAACCTATATCATCCTCAAATTCAATCTTACAAAAATTAAATATATAAAAATCTTGCATGCAACCACTCAAAATTTCAAATATAATAATATTAACACTACTTACAAGCATAGAAATAGATCAAACACCCTTGTTCTTCATCAAAATTTGAAAGTTCTTGCATGTTGCATATTTTTACATCAAAATGATCACCATCAAATTTCCAACATGGGTCTTTTCTTAGTTTCTTTTGATTCAAGTTCAAAAATCAAAAATCAAAAGGGTTAAAGGTGGGAGGGGTGGACGGTTTTAGCAAGAGAGGGAGAAGAGAGATGATTTATTTTATTAAAATGAATTTTATATAAAAATTAGGTAGTGGGAAATCCTTATATAGTGGGGTGGAGGGGTTGTTTTTGCCAATTTTGCATAGTTTTGGTCCAAAATGAGATTAAATAGTTGTAAGGGTAGAAAATGTAAATATTACATTTTAAAAATATTTACGGGACTCGGGTTTCGTAAAAATACTTTTTAAAAGTTAAAACGCCCCAAAAATAAATTAATATAACTTCGACACGACTTAAAACGTAATTAAATCGAAAACGTCGAAAATATTAAATATCGAGACAATCGATAATAAAACGTAAATTTTTGGGCATCCGTCGGTATCGCGATCATTCGTAGTTCTCGTCATTCGTTAAAACGAAAAATACGAGAAATAAAAATAAATATAAGAAAAATCATTTCCATGATTATTTGAGAATATAATATCGATACTTAACATATTCCTTGTCGGTTTTCATCTAATCGACATTCTTACGCTAGTTTCAAGCCATAACCTTCTCGGTTAATCGATAATTTAAAATTCTCATTAAAATAAATTTATAATTCTTAATAGTCGAGACTAAAATAACGACCTGAAATTGACGGATTGTCACATTATCCCCACCAAATTGGGATCTTCGTCCCGAAGATCAACTTGCGTTCTTCCTCGATCGCTTGTTGAAATCAAAGAGTTAAACGTATTTTGGTCCTCGTCTAGAGTTCCATCACACATGACAATAAAAATCCGACTTCGTTTCTGTTGCCTAACTTCCTTATCGATAATATCTACAAGTACTTTGATGAAATGCAACTTACTGTCGATTCATACTTCATCAAGAGAGATAATAAGATCTTCGACGAGAAGAAATTTCTTTAGGTTCGACATATGAAAAGTATCGTGAATTCCTTGCGGCTTTCGAGGTAATTTAAGTTTTCATGCCATCGGACCTTCCATCGATATCATCTCGAATGGTCCAAACTAACGGGGACTTAACTTCCCACGTTTTCCAAAATACATAACACCTTCTTTATGGTGATAACTTGGCATAACTTTTCCTAGAAAGCGACGTCCCGGCGCTTAATTCGCATACGATAGTCTTCAGTGTAACAGTGATGAGTGAAAAACAGGAAAGTCATCGTCTAAGTTCCAAAGAAAGTCAAAAGATATTATATGGTACATGTTCTCCATGATCGGACGTCATTGGACAATGCCGCCTCAAGTTCTCACAACTTACGATCACTCAACTCGATCACATACCACATAAGTATCTAAAAGCAAAGGTCAAACATAAACATCAAATGTAAATCTCCGTCGTTGATCATCGATAAAACCTTGGACTAGCCCTTGATAATACAACTCGATCTCTAAAGTCTTTCCACTTGCAGTGTCGGCAACAACCTACTCTTCGAAGTGAAAACGAATTTGTTAATTCCAGTAATTAAGAAATTCGGTCCATTGGCGAGAATTCACAACACATCGGGCATACCATTAAGTTCTACTCCAGTGTTCAACGTACAAAAGCGTCCCACTAATTTTTGCTTCAGCGTTCATCGTACAAAGGCGTCCCAATAATTTCGACTTTAGTGCTCAAGGTGCTGCATCATATTCCTCGTTTTTAGTTCGTCATACTAGCCCCAAGAGTTTCGTCATCAAGAAAAGTCTTCGGTGACCCTTCGATAGTAGCAAGTAAAATTACAAAATCTTCACGTCCACGATAAGTTGTCGTTGATAACTGATCCTCAGTCAATCCGCAAGTACACACATAAATCATGGTGACGCTTAAGTGAGTCGCCTATTCTCGGAACGGTCAACGGTTCTTAACAATCTGTTTATAAAGCTCACGATCATCGAGACACATTAGAAATGGTCTATTAAAACAAATCATAACTCGAGAGAAGTCCAACGGGTTACTTGTACATAGATGATAATCGACGATCATCATAATGACGACAACATCGAACGATTCTTACCAACGAAATACGAGTCGAAGGAAGACGTACGCACACCAAAAATCCACAAATCGAGCCAGACATACTTGGGCCCACTCATTTATAACTCCTTGTCTACATCAAAGGGCGTCCCCCTTCATGTATACAAGAGTTTATAAATTTACGGTTCGGAAACTTATAACTTTCTTATTCAAATGAAAAGGCGTCCCAATCCATTTCAACAAGACGATTATAAGTCAACCTACTCAAGTATTACTACCTCTCAACACGATCATATCAAAATACCATGATAAATACAAGGTGTCAATAAACTTACATCATAATTTCCGTATTCAAACGTCCCATTCCATCTGAATAAGGAAAACACAACAATCTAAGGTCCAGTCGTTTAAAATTTTCTTATTCAAATGTCCTAATCCATTTAAGTAAGACAACATTAAACGACTCTTAGTTGGGTGAGTTAAAATCTATATATCTAAATGTCCCATTCCATTTAGATACACAATATTAAGTCACTCAACCGAATGGCTACTACGAGCATATCATTGTTGTACCCAAACTATATATATTTGATTAGGATATATATATCTTAAGTCCAACATTGGCATTCTCCTTTTCGCCAATAAAACGTGGTCATATAAACTCAAATCACACGTCGCATTACATAGAAGATGTCGCCTCAGATAAATGATTCTTCAAAATCATAAGTAGTAACGAAAACACGAACATCGCATTTATTAATTACGTTTCGAAAGGAGATGTCCAAAAATGGCACACCACGATACGATGATAACAATCGAATTTAAACAAGTCGATATGCGATAGGTTACAAAACCATGACAATCTGCGTCATAATAATACCTCGTATTAATATAAAACTATCATTTATAATTAAATAAATGAAACCATACTTTGTAATTCACAAGTTCAAATAATCGATAAAGATTACAGCAACATATATAATGACATATATATATAAATACTATCATTCTCGTCCATTGGCAACTCGGAGGTTTCGCTTGCAACAGTTATAGTTAAAAGATTTCAAAAATTCATTTTTGGAAAATCTTTTCGTTCTCTATAACTTGAGCTCTGATGCCAATCTGTAACACCCCCAATTTCGTTCATAGCAGCGGAAGGGTCATTGGGTGTTACTATCATGGTTCAATCTCATAATCATAGAAAACGGCTCAAAACGAGTCGTTTTAATAAACATCCATTCAATTCTATTTAATCAAGATAAAATTTCATACATGGTCCCGGATGATTCAAAAGTTTACAAACTATTATAAATGATAAAAGTTATTTGAATGGATATGTTTTAGAAAAGCGGGCCAAAACATTTCAAATATGCAAGCTTCACGAAACCGCCTTCCTCGAGTGCCTTCTAAATGGACCTGAGATAAAACATGCTTAAAAGTCAGCAAAAATTTGCCGAGTGAATCTATAGAGTTTTAATTTAAATAAAGTGAACACAAGTATGAAAAATAACCTTCCATGGTTAATAATTTATCAAAGACGACTATGTTGTATGGACATAATTATCGTTGTTATTTCTATAAGTCTCGTGAAATTGAACGTTAACATATATTATTTCAGCCCAACACACCTAGCCAAGTGCGTATATTTCTCTTATACAATGCATCCGATGTTTCATTACTGGTGCATCACAACACCACGCGATAGCTAGTCGCGACCGGACTGGGCGTCACCCCGATAGATCTATCCATAGTATTAGCGTTCTTTTCGATTAACAATTCACGATTCATGGGTCTTTAAGGCTAAACAAACTTATATAACAACTTTCATCTAAGCATACAATCGGGTCCTTTGTGTTCAATTTTAAAAGAATGAGGGTTTACCACAACTTCTCGTTGTACCCTACATTTATATAATGTTTTTCCAATAATAAGGGTTCCCACAACTTCTCGTTGCACCCCTACTCTTCTAATAAGTAGAGTTTCCACAACTTGTTGTTGTACCCTTTAATTTCAATAACTTCAAGTAAAATAAGGGTTTCCACAACTTCTCGTTGCCCCCTTTTTATTTTAGTAAAACAAGCATGTTATCCCCCTCGCGGGTTTTATAAAACAAGTAAACATGTTAAGAGCGAGGCTATAGACTCACCTTAGCCATTAGTGGTAATGAGAAGATCGCCGACGATTAGTGATGCCCGTTAAAACACGAAAACCGCAACCTACCGAATAAGGCGCGTTCGTTAATAATCGACTTAAGTATAAATCATACTTAAATAATATAAAAATCAAAATTACAAAACCAAGACAATCCCGAAAATTTTAATAATACAAGTGTTATTACTATACCCTTTAATTCAACACTATTCCTTTAAACACTTGCACTCTCGATATTGACCCGTCATAAGACGCCAAGTCAACGCAAGTCAACTTATCATTTTACTTCCCTCGGACCAGTAGCCAAGTCATTTATATAATGACTCAACACTTGAGTAAATTACCATGTCCAATGGCTGTAGAATATTGATAATCAATGAATCTATGAAGGGGTTTGTTGATTTCTAGAGAGAGAAAGTTAGAGAGAGAAAGTGAGAGAAACTATGTGAATTTTATTAATATGGAATCAAAGAAATGACAACAACCAACCCCTTTCCTTAGTGGAAAGGGGTATTTATAGTCCAAGCTAAACATTGGGCTTGGGCCGGTCCATGACAAGCCCATGGACCGGTTCTTACTTAAGTTAATAAGCAAATAATAACTAATTACTAACTACGAGCTATTACAACATAAATCATATTGTGGAGTGACCGATACTTCTAATATACGTTAAAACGTATTCCTAACAATCTCCCCCTAAGGGAGGTCACTCCATGTTACAAAGTTCTAAACCTAGCATACTATACTAAGTCTTCGTTCTTTAGCTCGTAGTCTTTTCTTCTTTTCTTTCTTTTGTTGTGAATATGTTGATTTGATCTTTTTGGCTTTGACTTGAGAGCATTGTTCTTTGGCCTTTCACGTGCGATCTTTGCCTTTCTTGTGAACTTTGCCTCCTCGTGACTTCATGTTCCACACACTTACGTCTTTTTGTTGGATTCTTGAAAGCTTCAGAGTTTGGTACAGCGGAAGACTTCATCTTGTACTTTCTTGAATTTTTTGTTGCAAAAGACATAAGCATGTGGGAACGACTTTTACAGGTACACCGCAACACCACCGTCTTCACTGATACACAGCAACGCCACCGTCTTCAACAGGTACTCAGCAACGCCACCGTCTTTAGCAGGTACACAGCAACGACACGAATAAAATGGCTTTGAACATTTTATTCTAATTCGGTAGCATTTTACCTCCGGTCGGTGAAGACCGTTGGACGATATTAGATATCGTACCCGTGACGGATAGTTTCAATTAAGTAACTTCCTGACAGGATTTCGCGGGTAAACCCGTTCTCTTTATTCGACCGTCCAAAGCTGACTGCGAACATAAAGAGTGAATCACTTGGATAAATTATCCTTGTGATTAAAAGCCGTCAATTCATGAAACCTGGAACAAGTGAATTTCAATTAAGATTTTCACCATCGTTGCTTTCCAGTTGTCACGAGCTTGATTCATAAAGAATCTTGCACGTTACCTACCAAGTGCTGTTTGATGTTGACACTAGAAGGATTTCCACTCGTCACTGTGGTCAATAAAGAGTCACTCTGAGTGTTCTGGCAAGATCATATGATAATGCGAAGAGGCCTGGAACGAGTTTAAGTTCAATTAAGAATTAAACCACTGTTACCTTCCAGTTTTTCACAAGATTAGTTCTAAAAGAACCGCACGTGTAACCTACCATGAGCTTGTTTGATGTTGGCTCAAGCAGGATTTCCATCTTCATTGTAATACTTACGTATTACTCGGATGTTCTGGCAATATTACAAGAATATTGCGTAGGACTCATGAAAATCTCTTACTTTTCACAGTGTGTGAGAAAGCAAGGAATAAATGGAAAGTGTCCTAATGAGACTTTTGATGATCTCTTGGCTCTAGACTCGATTGTGCGTTTTGATTTAGTGAGCGATGGCTGGAGAGGAGTGCCACCTTTTCAATACCAGTTTATTCGGAGTGAATAAACCAATAGATAACGTGTTGATCTCCGTGTGATTAAAACAAATACCTTTTGAGAGATATTTGAGTTAGCTGGGGAAGGGTTGTGCATTGCATCACTGGGTCCATGATGTCTTTCTTCAATACCGAGAATCATTAACAAAAATGACCTCAATAGCATATGTATTGACCCGGTTTCTGCCTAAAGTTGTAAGGAGGGCTTCTTTCTTTACACCCTTTATCTTTACATTTCTTTTTCATTCTTCAACCCCTTCAATGCTTACCAATACGTCATCACTAGCACCTTGTTGTGATTGTTCCAGTGCTAGCTTAAGTACTTGGTCAGCATTCAGCTACGTTCACATTCTTTCTCCATCTTTCCTAGGACTTCTAATTCTATCTAGGGAATTGTCCTTGGGAAGATTCCATCGGCTCTGATGAATCATTGGACTAAACCTATTCCTACCACCCTTTTGTCACCACATCCGTCGTGAATTAAGCGTGTTTTGGGAAGGAATTGCCACCATGAAAAAATCATTGAAAATCACCTAAAGTACTTGTGATATTGAAATCAAAAGTTTTGTACCTTAGGTGTTTTGTTCATCAAAAACGCTCCCCCTTAACACGTGCTTTACACATATTAAGTTGGATAATCTTTAAGTCTTTTTCATCTTTTAGCCAAGTATCACTTACGTCTCCTTAATCCCATTTTCTCCCCTTATCCAAAATGTTAACCATTAATATTTGGGATACTGAATGGATTAACCGGTCTTTGGGTAAAAAATGAAATCGATGTTTTGGCCATAGAACAAGTTATTGCTCCCCCTTAAGTTAATAAGGGATAGTTGTAGTGCTTTGGTATGACATATTTTGAAAGATTTAGAATCTCGTGAGAAATTCTTGAAAAATTATCATACCTTAACACTACACCAAGCCATTCAAGCACATTTTTCACAAATTTACATATTCACAATTGAAAACCAATATAAAGTGACCTGAGATGTACGACCCATCAGATGGATCGTTGCAGTAGCTTGTGGTGCACTAAATACGGTCTTCCACCCACGAATCTTTCCAAGCTCCTCATCAATCTACGTTCACGGAGCTTTTGATCGATCTTTTTGATCACATACTTTGCCATCTGCCGGTAACCCGGATGCCAATCCTCCGTCATCTCTGGCAAAGTCCCACCCGAGTTCAGATGCTCCAACTTATCTCTGACTTGTATAAGAGTTCCATCACTATACTTGTGAAGCTCACCCACCCTCATAAACTTCATCAAACCTCGACTGTTCAAGTAGAAAATGCCGGAATTCGGGACAGAAATGCCGGTATAAGGACATCTTTCTACGTGTTGAGGTAGCACTTGATTCACAGGACGGGTTAAATTGAGCCTCCTCTGATAGCTTTCGACTCCCAACTGAAGATCCTCAACTCGTGACTTGATGACAACGCTTCGTGTGAACATACGAAGTGCTGTATTTAAAGCAATCAGGTCTTCACGAGGAATGTGAGTAAGTTGATCTCGGGTCATCAGAAGCAGCATATCTTCAATATCCTCAAGGCGAATGATGGAAAAATCTCCTTGCTGGATTTTGTATTCCCTGTCATCCTCCCTTTTCAAGCGAATCTCCGTCACATGATAGTAGCCGTTCTTAGCTTCAGTTTTCATTCCTAAGATGCTGGAGATACGGATGTCAGATCTAACATTGCTTCCAGACTTGACCAAGCAGCAACCCCTGTACGCCCTTCGGACTCTTTCGTCCCAATGAGATGCACCTATGACAGCATACATATCATAATTACGATTCATTTTTGGGACCCAGAGTCGATTTACCTTTTCCTCGATATAGGGTATTGTCCCCCAGTTGGCAGCTTTCAGCAATGTCAGGGAGGTTGCGTACTTTGATGATCCCTTCAGTAGATACTCAAGATCGTTGGTGACGAAGAAGTCAAGAGCAATCTGATTATCTTGAGCAGGATCCATTGGAGGTGGAGCTCTTTCTGATTCATGAAGTCCTGGCCTTTGAACGGTTTTCAAAGCCTTTATGATCTCATCGGCATAATACTCGAACTCCATTCGGGGTAATCGGGTTTTGGCACGCAGTCTCTTATCTTTCATCGCTTTCTTGACCAAGGATGGAGTAACGGAAGTCTTATACTCATGAGCAAGAAATGCACATAAGTCAATCGGACTTCGGATACGCAGATACAGCACATCTTTGTCAGCATCTGTGATCGGATCATATTGTGCTGCTGCCGTGATCCAAGCTTGTGGTGGTGCAGACTCGTCTATCTCCAACGTGTCTTCCCAGGCACGAATGCTTGGTTCAGGAACCGTAGATTGTTGTGCTTGTTGTAGAGGAGTGGAAGTGCGAACATCTACTGGTTCAGTTTCAGGCATTTCAGCAGTGTCTTGAACTGGAGAGTGTTGTGCAGCTTCGGGTTCCGTTACTGATTCTGCAATCACAGGAGGAACAACAGCGGAACTAATGGGGTTAGTGGTAATAGGTACAGATACAGCGATAGAGATACCAGGAACCGATGACGCTGTAGTGGCATTCACATCGTGGCGCCACTTCGTTCTTCGTGATTCCGAGGATATCGATTTGTCCTTCTGTGCTGCATCTTTTGTGGACTTGGTTCCAGTCTGAGTAGCAGTCTTCTTGGAGCTGGTAACCTTGTCTCCCTTTTTCGGTTGTTCACCCCCATCATCATCCTGATTGTCATCCCCGTTACTACCCCTAGCACTCTCCTGATTCTCATCACCACCATCATCGCCATCATCATCATCCTCATCCTCGTCATCATCCTCATCATCCTCATCATCATCACCACCTTCATCATCGTCTTTCTCCTTTTCACCTTCTTCTTCTTCTTCTTCCTCTTCTTCACCCGTACCCTCTTCTTCACTCTCTTCCCTTTCTTCCTCAGGTAAGATGTGATATGGTACCACACTTCCAAACATTTTGAATAATCTATCATCCTCCATGATAGCATCATTCAGGGATTTATATAGAGCCCGTTGAATCCTCGACTTGTTATACGACCCAAGTTCCACCATTCGAGCCTTAAGGATCTTCTTCAATTCAAAATCCGTCAGGTCATAAGCAATCTTATAGGCGGCTTCTGAAGGGTTGGAGGATTTGACCATCAAGTTGTCAGCAGCAAGTGTCTTCAACTCGTCACGAAGCTTAGGCATTAAGGATTCAACGGATTCTTGCACTCTTTCTTTCACAGATGCTTCAAGTGCTTCTTTTTGTTCCTTATATTTATCCCTCATTGCTTGAAGTCTGGTAATGCGTGCAGCATGCTTATCAGCCTCAGCCTGCTTAACTCGAGCAAGTTCCTCTGCATGAGCTTTACGTGTAGCTTCCATGTCTGCAGAGAACTTGGCAATCAACTCTTCTTGAGCTTTCTGAGATACTTCTTCCCTTTGAGCTCGTCTTTGCAACTCTTGGCGAAGTTCATCCATTTCGCGTTTGTGATTGTCAAGCATTTCGGCCATCACTAATGCAGCCATTGCAGATGTTGCAGAGCTGCTCTGGGTTGACTGAATAGGCTCGGTTGTTACTGCTGTACTAAGGATGGGGATTGTGGGTGGTGGAAGAAATGGTGTGGAAGCCGGTCGGGTTGGTCGGGTTGTTAAGGGTTGGATTGGTGGTGGTAGAGTTGCCAAAGGTTGAGTTGTCACCATGATCATAGGAGCAACAGGTTCCTTTTCCACACTTGTTGAAATAGGGATTGATGGCTCCTTCGAGGTGGAATAGTTTTCTGGTGACCCAAACTCATCAACATCATGCGGTTCCTCGTACTCATCCTCGATATCTACCCTCGCACCTGAACCACTACCGCCTGTTTCTTTCCTACTCCTTTTAATAGCAATCTTCATCATTTGTTGCTCGGATTTATCAAGAGTAGGATCAACAATATCTGCTTCATCACGTAGACGCATCAAATCCTTACCCTTTCCTTTCTTACCCTCTGTCTTCTTCTTCTTGGGTTCGGGTTCAGGTAACGCAGCTGGTTGTTTGCGTTTTCCTTTACTCTTAACCGTTGTGGAAGAGTCTTCTCCAGTTTGAAGGTTTGCTTTCAGCCTCTGGATTTCTAACTGTAGTAGCTTGTAATCTGCAGAACCTTTGATTTTTTCAGATAAAAGGTAATCAGGAACAGGACCAGGAATCACACCAATAGACGGTCCTTCATGCCTCAGATCTACAGTATCATCAGCTTCTTCGGTGTGATAGCGACCTCCTGCACGCCTATCAATAGTAGCATCAAGCTTCATAAAATAATTTATGATAAGCTTAATAAACCGAGGATAAGGAAAGAAGTTTGTCTTCAGCTTCTTGTTGTGGAAGAGTTGAAAGGTGAATTCTTCCCATATTAACAAAGCATAATCTGAATTCGCAGCTTTGTACATGCCATAGAAGAGGTTCATTATCGGACTTCGCAAAGCATCATGTCCACTCGTTTTTGGTGTAAGGCATTTACTGAGAATACCCATCAAAGCTCTCCAGGGTTGTCCTACCTTAGCAGTAGTAAACTCAGATGCAACTCGTATTTCAGGACATCCAAGTGCGTCAAATAACTCCGCGAGTTCATCTTTATTAGGATCCCTTGAGAAAGACATGCCCTTGGGTGTATCTCGTATCCCAAGAATCTTACGGAAGTCTGAAACGGTGAGTGTCTGCTGCTTGTTGTCGATGGTGAAGGTGATCTTGTTCGAAGTGATTTCCTTGGTTGCCCAAAATTCAAACATATACTCATAAGGCACCGAGGCTGTGTTCCTAAGGGCGTTCTTGAAATGTGAGTTATCAAGGATGGCTATGGCGACCTTAAAACCATGGTGAGTGGATTTAGAAACTTGCTTCAGCCTATAGTTGTTGGGTATAAACTTAAGGGTTCGAGCTTTAGCAATATCGGCTTCCCTAGATTCTTGGATAGCTTGTACTGTTGGATTAGTCATTTTATCTGCTTAAGATAAGACATGAAAGGTTGATGCACAAAAACAAATAGATATATATCATTCTTACTTCTAAGCATAACACATTTCATAAGATAAAACAACAAGTACATAGATAGCATGCAAACAATAACAATCAAACAACTCATCCGGAACTTTTCCTCATTCGGAACATTTTCATCCGGAACATTCTTCATTCGGAACTTCTCCTCATTCGGAACTTCTTCATCCGGAAGTTCTTCATCCGGAACTTCCTTCATCCGGAAGTTCTTTCATTCGGAACTTCCTCATTCGGAAGTTCTTCATTCGGAACTTCCTTCATCCGGAAGTTCTTCATTCGGAACTTCCTTCATCCGGAAGTTCTTCATTCGGAACTTCCTTCATCCGGAAGTTCTTCATTCGGAACTTCCTTCATTCGGAAGTTCTTCATTCGGAACTTCCTTCATTCGGAAGTTCTTCATTCGGAACTTCCTTCATTCGGAAGTTCTTCATTCGGAACTTCCTTCATTCGGAAGTTCTTCATTCGGAACTTCCTTCGTTCGGAAGTTCTTCATTCGGAACTTCCTCATTCGGAAGTCCTTCATTCGGAACTTCCTCATTCGGAAGTTTTTCAGAAGAAATCCTTCATTCGGAAGTTTTCAGCCACGTTCATCCGGAACTTTTACAAACTCAACTCAGATGATTAATTTAGTGCGTTTGTGAGTTTCTAAGGCAAACTAAGGCAATATAAACATCATTTAGTCTATTCCGAGCAAAACCCACCATAAATCCCTTGTTAATTAACCCTAATTAATGAATACCCCTAAATCGGATAAATGTTCATTATCTGGATCAATTACATGGATATAAATGTTTAATATAGATGTTATGTACCTTAATTTAGCAGATGAACAGGATCAAGATGAATTAAGCAAGAGATTTGATTGTTTGGATCGTGTGTGTGTGTTTATGCAACAATGGCGGCAAAAGATCAAATAAACAGTGAAAGGAAATAAGTGAGGGGCGGGGTGTTTGATTTTTGACTTAGGTCAATTTTGACTAGTTTCAATAAATCACACTTTTAGTCCCTACATTTTCTAAACTTTTCCTTTTTGTTTCTAATTTTTTTCATTTCACCTAACCCTTGTTTCACTTACACATAACTTAACAAACACAATCTATTAGCATATCCTCAAAATCTAAAAGCCATGCCTATCACTTAGAACGAACACAAGTCGTTTTCTAAAGCAAAACCACTCAATTACCATGTAGCCCTTAATTTTCACAATCACTTTTGAAAAGCAATTTTAATGACAAAGATGATTTTACTATTTTCTCCCCCTTAAACGATGACCCGTTTTCTATTTAAAGAGCTGTAGTTATTGTTTAAAGAGTCAAATAGTGATGAAAGCATTTCCAATTTATCTCTTGAAAAATTTTGATTCGTGGTTTTAATAAGATTTCTCTTATCTAAACAAATTAATGCACTGAGACGTACACAAATTCGTGTCAGACCAAGTTATAAAGAAAACTTGATCCCTTTGCATGATTTGGCTTGTAAATCACGCCCGAGAAAATTAATTCCCGTTCTGAGCCAACGTTTTCCAAGGAAATACGTGACTTTAATATGAAAACCGGGTTGCAGTCTGAAATAACTACAAGCCATAATGGGCATGTTTTAAAAATGTACAACTTTTATACGGACTCTATTTATGGCACCGTGTCAATATTAATCGACATTTCTAAGGCCGTAAATATTACCGTACTAAAAGACATGCCCGTTTTAAAACGAAAAATATTTTTGGTTTTTCTTGATTTTATAATTTTTATGGTTTTTCTAGGTTTTATATTTTTTATGGTTTTTCTTGGTTTTATATTTTTGTATTTTCTTTTTGTGGTTTATATATTTACGATAATATACATGATCACAACCAAAGGATACTCTGAATAGTTTACCACGACTATTCAGCTGATTCTTCTGCCAACTCTTTGAGAGTCGCTGGAGTGAATGATTTCATGCCAAGCTTGTCGATCAAAAACTCGATTCGTCCTCGATCTAAGGCTTTGGTGAACATATCCGCCAGCTGATACTCAGTAGTGACAAAATACAGCTCGATCACTCCGTTCTCCACCTGCTCCTTAATGAAATGGTAGCGAATGTCTATGTGCTTGGCCCGGGAGTGTTGAACATAGTTGCAGCAAAGGGCAATGGCGCTCTTGTTGTCACAATACATCGGGATTTTGTTAAATCCAAGACCGTAGTCAGTTAATTGTGATCTCATCCAAAGGACTTGAGCACAACAACCGGACATGGCGATGTATTCAGCCTCCGTGCTTGATATTGCAGCGCTTTTCTGCCTTTTTGAAGACCAACTGATCAAACTATCTCCAAGGAGTTGCACAGATCCAGAAGTGCTACGCCTCGTATCTTGACATCCAGCATGATCGGCATCTGCGTATGATATTAAAGCAATCGAGGAATCTTTCGGATACCATAGACCACGATGAAGTGTTCCTTTTAGATACCGAAAGATCCTTTTAACTACATGTAAGTGCTTTTCGGTAGGCCGAGCCTGATACCGGGCACACATGCATACAGCAAATTGCAAATCAGGCCTGCTAGCAGTCAGATAGAGAAGGGTGCCAATCATTCCACGGTAAAGTTTCGGATCGACAATAATCCCATCCCTATCTTCATCTAACTTGGATTTCTCCACCATTGGAGTGTCTACGGGGTCACAATTCTCAAAGTTATATTTCTTAAGAGATTCTAGAGCATATTTGGATTGATTTATAAAGATGCCTCTGGGATTCTGAGAAATCTGTAATCCTAAGAAAAATGAGATTTTTCCCATCATCGACATCTGAAAGCGTGTGGACATTATCTTCTCAAATTGTTTAGACAATTCTATGTTAGTGGCAGCAAAAATTATATCATCAACATAAATTTGTACCAGAAGCATGTCATTGCCGTCCTTGAGAGTGAATAGAGTGGGGTCCACTTTGCCTTTGGAGAAGCCTTCCAACATGAGATATGTTGACAGGAGATCATACCACGCGCGTGGAGCTTGTTTCAACCCATAGAGAGCCTTCTTAAGCTTGTACACATGGTTAGGAGACTCCGTACTCACGAACCCATCCGGTTGACTAACATAAACCTCTTCCCTTAGTTCACCGTTCAAAAATGCCGTCTTCACATCCATTTGATAGACGATCATGTTCATATGAGCAGCAAACGCAAGGAATAGTCTAATCGCCTCCAATCTAGCCACAGGAGCAAAAGATTCCTCAAAGTCTATACCCAAGGCTTGTTTATATCCTCTAGCGACCAATCTTGCTTTGTTCTTCAATACCGCACCCATCTCATCAAGTTTAACCTTATAAACCCATAACAAAGTAAGGATGTTAACCTTGTCAGGGCGAGGAACCAATTCCCATACTTCTAGTCGTTTGAATTCATTGAGTTCCTCTTGCATAGCTTCGATCCAAGAAGATTGGGTCATAGCCTGCTGCCAATTTTTGGGTTCAACTTCAGAGAGAAATGCATCAAAGTAACAATAAAGTGCACTCTCTTGTAATTGATGGCGCGTAGATACTGGTCGATCTAGATCTCCAATAACATTCCTAATTGGGTGATCTTTTGTCCATTTAGTGCTATGTTTTTCAATCCTAGGTGGTCTGGAGTGAACAATAGATGGAGCTTCTTCTGAGGTAGAGGCGGCTGAAGGGTTTTCAGGAATCGCTACACCAAAGAAAGGAAGCTCTTGCAAGTGAGCATATTCCAGGTCGTGATCAGTAGTATCCTCTTCTACATCATTAGGCACAAGTAGGGGTGATGATTCAGGTGTAGTTTGAGAATCACTTGGTGAAGGTGCATCCGGTTCATTGTGAATTGTAGATGCATTAGATAAAGGTTCATTAACTTGAGCAACCACTTCAGGTATTGGAGCAATTACTACAGGTACTGGAACTTCATCAGTCGGGGGATCGAAGAATTCATCAAACAACGGTTGAAACAGTTTATCCCACTCGGGCCTTGATGGTGGTAAAAATGATGTAGAAGTAGGATTGTTGGGAACTAATCCGGAACTTATAGCACCGGGTCCCATCTCATGAAGCGCGGGTTCAGAGCTGTGTTGCTCAGAAGCCATCGCTGTCAGCTCGTCGAAGTCTGCGTCCATAGTTTCTACAATCTTGCCAAGACGACGGTTATAGATTCGGTATGCTCTTTTGGACGGTGAGTAACCAATGAAAATACCTATATCGGCTTTTGGTTGAAGCTTTCCCAAGTTCTCACTATTGATGTTTGGATAACACAGAGCACCAAACACATGGAAAAATGAAACATCGGGTTTGCGGTCATGTAGAAGCTCATAAGGTGTTTTTCCATGGCGTTTCCGAATGATAGAACGGTTTTGGGTGAAACATGCAGTAGAAATAGCCTCTGCCCACAAGAACAATGGAGCGTTCGCATAAATAAGCATGGTCCTAGCAGCTTCCATAAGTGTACGATTCCGTCTTTCAACGACACCGTTTTGTTGTGGAGTGCGTGCAGCGGATGTTTCATGTGATATACCAACTCCTTCATAATAATCACGAAGAGTCTGGTTGACGAACTCAGTACCATTGTCTGTACGAATACGGCGGACAGTGGTATTCAAACGTACCTGAATGAACTTCAGAAAAGTGATGATAGCCTTCGGAGCTTCATCCTTTGTACGTAGAAATCTAACCCATGTAAACCTTGAGAAATCATCCACAATGACGAGAATGAATTTCTTACCGCTCACACTTTCAGTTCTCATCGGTCCACAAAGATCCATATGCAAAAGATGAAGTTTTTCTTGATTAGTGTCTTCAGCTTTGGGTTTGTAAGATTTCTTGGTGCTTTTCCCCCTTGAACACGCGGAACATAAATGATCCTTGTGAAATTTAAGCTTGGGAAGACCACGAACTAACTCGTTTTTAGCCAGATGATTAATAGCATCAAAATTAAGATGAGATAATCTGCGATGCCATAACCATGACTTGGTCTTAGAAGCTTTAGAGAGAAGACATACTGGAGAAGCGGCCATCATGTCTTGTAAGGACAAAGTGTAAAGATTTGCACCACGAGATCCCTTCAACAAATCTTTTCCTTCCAAGTTGCGGATGAAACAAGTGTGTTGTCGAAAAGCAACCTCAAGGTTGGAATCACAAAACTGTCCTACTGAGAATAAGTTATGACCAAGACCTTCAACATAGTATACCCTAGAAATCGTCACATTTCCAATCTGATATTCACCATACCCCATAATCTTTGCTATATGATCATTCCCAAATTTAACCGTACCAAGAAACTTGCTGACGAAATTTCGGAGCATCGAGCGATTTCCGGTCATATGTTTTGAACAACCGGAGTCCAAATACCACAGGATGATTTGGACCACTTGAAAATATCACCACACAAAGACAATGTAGAGGTATCAGAATCTGAGTGTTCCTTGTTATTAGCAGGTACAGATTTAATAATCTTAGATTTGCTAACTCTAGGTTTCTTAGATTTCCTAGCCTTTTTCTTCTTAATTGGTGGTGTAGATTCTAATTGGCTCAAATCCTGAGGTATTTCTACACTGATAGGCACTATAGTGGGGGCTGACCTAATTAAAGGGCGCTGTTTCCTTACTTGAGTGCGAGTGTTCCTAACTAAAGGATGCTCAGACCTAACCTCAATGGATGCATTCCTAGTTAAAGGGCACATTTTACCATCGAGAGTAAAGGTCCTACCAGTGGGACGCCATTGCCAGCCAACTTGGGCACGAGTTCTACCCGTTGGCTTCCATTCAAGACCATTCTTAATAGCATTCATTTCATTAACGTGATCAATCAGACACAAATCATGACGCTGTGAAAACATACATTCATTACAATTCCAACAATTTAAATCAGAATTCACGAATGGTTTAGGCTGCTGCACAGGCGCAGACCTTTTAGTCTTAACATGATTCATTTTATTTAAAACTGAACTAGCATTCCTATTGTGGACTTCTACTTTCTTCTTTGTGGCACTACTAGTGGCGGGCTTGATCTTATCTTTCTTGAGTGGCGATCCTTTAGCCTTAGTAGTCGCTTTTAATCCTGTAGAAGGCAAATTGGGAACATTAGCAGCAGATTTTAAAGGTGTCTTACTTGATTGTGCCAATGACGGTTTCGCTCCTGGAGTCTTATTAAATGGAGTGACAGCAATGGGCCTATTATTAAGTAGTGCAGAACCTGGTGTACCTATGTATTGCAAATAAGCCAAGCAATATTGAACTCGCTTAACATATTCATGAGCCGAATAATAGTCGCTACTTAAGGGATCTAAGGCATAAAGATCGTCTACAATATCCCTAAGAAGATCGACATGCTTAATGGCATTCTTCATATAATCATCATAGGTAAGCTGGTTTCTCTTATGAAGCGGATTCTTATAAAGCACTACTTTCTTGGTTGTTGGAGCACTAGTGGACGGTGCAGAGTCGGTAGCTAAGTTATCAACAACTTCTTGTCGAGTGAGAAGAAGTGTCTCCTTTAACTCAGCCAAAACCATATTTTTGTCTATGAGCAGGATGTTCAAGTCAGAGATTTCTTCGCACTTTTGGTTCAGTTGTTCAACATAATATTGTTGCTGTGTCGCATTAAAAGCGAATCGATCTTCTAGTGAACCATAAAGAGCGGATAGTCCCTGCCTTGTCCGATCCATCTCCCCTAGAACAGTTGATAGTCTAATTTCTAAGACCTGGTTTTTAGACTCTGCGGCCTCTAGTTCCATTCTTAATGTTTCCTTTGATGATATCTCTCTCTTCAATCTCATGATTTCTTCCTCTAATGTCTTAACAATTGCAATCATCTTGTCACTTGTCTCAACACCGTTTTCACAAACATTTGATATCAAAAGATTTTCATTTTGAGCTTGTTGTTTTAATTCTAAAGATATACAGTGTTGTTCTAGTTGATTAAAGCGTTGAGAAAGTAAATTATAAGAATCTTGTAGCTTTAAAAACTCAGCGTTAGATTCGTGACAAGAATGATTATCTACCTCATTTACAGTTTCAGCAACATTTACAGAAATATCACAAACATCATCACAAATATCCTCACAAATATTCACAGCATCACAATTCATCATAGCGGATGTAAGCTCATTCGAATATTTAACATTTACAATAGTAAGCACATCACACGAGATTACTTCGGACAAGAATCGGTCATATTAGGTTGAAATCTTTTCCTTTTCAATTAGTTGCAGTTCGTAAGCGGTGTCCATTTCATAAAACACTTTTTGAACTTCACCAATTTCAAACTGAAGATTTTCCTTAAGAGATGCAAAACTTCTTTTTAGACTTTCGACAAACGGATTGATCTCAGTTTTAAACACCTCGTTCATGTGTTCGAAAGCCCATTCTCCGGCATTTAAGCCATTTGAAGTCGTACATTCCAAGATGACCTTGTCAAAGTTAGTAAAGTATCGGTTAATCTCTTGCAAGTTTAACCATACAGTGCTAACAGGTGGAAGATTCTTTGGAATTTCCTTAGGACCTTCCATGTTGACAAGTGTAGGAAATGTACTAGGGCTTTCTTCCTCTATCATGTAGGTTGGTGCTGTAATGAGATCTTTGTCCATATGGAAGCGAACTCTAAAATCAGTTTTAGCAAGCTCCTTATTCATTTTAAAATAATCACAATCGGGATATTTTGCAGAATTGTATGACCGATCCTCATCAACTAGAACCTTACTTGTTCGATCGTTGGGAAAAACAATCGGGTCTAAAGCCAATCCTAATTGAGTTGCATTATAAAGTCTAGGACTATGTCTTAAAGCTTGTTTTGCATATCGTGGATTAGGGGGAAGGCCTTTTAGACGTGATAAGTTAAACTCTTTAAACGAAGCATCAAATAAGTGAACTAGTTGTGAAGCAGCATATTGTCTTAACAGCAAGTAGTCTAGACTTCTAATCTTATTAGTAGCATTAATCTCCATTTCAGTCTTCTTAGATTCGAGTAATTCAAAATCAGTTTGAAGTTTTTGAAAATTAGTGACCACTAACTCCTTTTCTCTAAGTTCAATAGACAAATTTGCTCTTAAGTTTTCGATTTCTTGCAAGTGACCCATTTGTTTGTTTCTAAAGTGATCATATTCGAGATTTGTGAGAACACTAGACAAAGGCACTAGTTCCAAGGTTTGTACTTTCTCATTGCTTAAAGCAAGCTCATCAGACAAATTCTTATTCTTAGCTAAGGTTTCTAAGAGTGCAGCATTCATTTGGCTAAGTAGTGTAGCTGGAACCATGACCAAATCTTGTTGAGCAGGAGTAGGCGTATGCGAACTGGGTCCCGGTTGTGATTCACTCAAAGTCTGGGAACTCACATTGATATTGCTATCATTGTTTGTCTCCTCATTTGAAAGACTCACCACCGAAGATTCATTCGAATCAGCACTCTCTTGCCCAACTTGATGTGGTTGAATACTAGCATCAGTGGCATTATCAGTGTTATTAATAAGTACCTCAGATTTCTTATCTGGCCCTAAGCTGGAAAAAGTTGCCATGAAAGCAGCCTTTGCAGTTTGAAAGTCATCACAGTCGGAATCATACGCATCAAGATCATCGGCTTGGTAAGCTGCATTCTGCGTAGTGACAACGTCTTGTTCGGCAATCCCTGGGTCAGCAAGAAATGCAAGCTCCTCTTCATCAAGTTCCCTTCCTTGCGCCTGAGCATTTACCAGATAGATCTTTTCTGCAAACCACTGTCCATCCCTTCTCCTCTTGGGTTTCTTACAATCCCTGGACATATGACCCTCTTCCTTGCAGTTGTAGCATGTGATCATTCTCAACTTGCCTGTATTAGCCCGTGGAGGATTATTGACCATTGGAGCAGGAGCAGGATTGGCGGTGCGAACATTGGTTGATGTGGAAGTTCTCCCCTGATATGGTTGAATTGGCTGAACCATTACCCTGCCATTCTCAATTGTAGCTTGTTGGCGAGAATTGGATGAATTCCTCAACTGATTGTTGGTAGGAGCTGATCCTCTGAATCCTCGTTTGCTTAAAGTTCTTGTGAGATAAGCAGACATAGTAGTTAGCACTTCAACTGGGTCAGCTCCTTGTTGGAATACAGGAACTGGGACTTCCTCATCATCGCAATAAAGTGCTTGATCTGGATAAGCTGCATAATCAGTAGAAGGAATACTCATTTGATCAGGGAAGCTTGTTGGATATGCTGCATTCTCTTGATAAGAAGAATAAGATGGCTGAGCATAAGGTGCAACATTTGCTGGATGAAGTTGTGAAGCATACTGTGGTGAAGGTGCATTGAACCGATATTGTTGCTGATGTGAGGTGGGTGGTTGTGGTAGAATCGAGTATTGGGGAAAGGCTGGTGTCATGTAAGGTGATTGATGATAAGCTTGATGTCCCAAGATATAGGGTGTGTTGTTGTGAGACAATCTTGGTTGATTCGCCATCAAAGCTAAGGAATCTGGGTGCATACCACGAGGAGAACGGTGCATAATCACATGCTTCTCATGTTGCTGAAGGAAGGCATAGATTTGATCTAAATTGCACTTATGCAAATCCCGGGTTAACTTCACATCAGTAATGTACTCACCCCATTCAGCTTGAGGTAGAGTATTCAAGAATTTGGTGTTAACCTGGAATGGTGCGATCACAAGATTGTATACATTCAGATCATTCATGAGTGTGGTGAATCTGAAGTAATAATCGTGAAGTGTTTCCCCTGGGTTGTAGGTGAATCTATCAAACAAATCATACAGCTGACACTCCCTTTCTTGTTTGGTGAGAGACGTGCCTTGTAGCAACACCTTAAGACGTTCCCATAGATCCTTTGCCACCGTATACTGACTCACCATCCTATAGATGTCATGGGGAAGAGCTTGGAGAATTGTTTGAAGAGCTTTTTCATCTGCATCTGCAACAAGTTGTTGAGCTGGAGTAAGTTCTTCAAATTCTCGTGGTCTAGTCACGTTATCAACCGTAATGGTACCATAGTCGAGTAGACCATTCAAAATCGATTTGACCATAAGTCTTCCGTATGTCGGTTTCCCCTTTAGATATTGCATCATTCGACCTTGCCATGCCTCAAACACCTCTTTAATAAGCATCGGTGGACGGCTATCAGTTCCCGTTATGATTGATATATCCGTAAGAGATGTCATCTGAGGCATTACTGAATTTGGATTCATTTTGTTTTTCTTCAAAGAAACAGAGATTATCGGTTGATCGAGCAGTGAAGTAAAGCTTGTGAATTGTGTTGTGTTTTTGTTGTAAGAAACCAAGATTAAATCCTCTAAAAAAATCGTCGAAAAAACAAGCAAAATAACCCTTGATTCGGAACTTTTTGTTGATTCGGAAGTTTGATTCGGAAGATTACCTTGATTCGGAACTTTGTGTTGATTCGGAAGATTACCTTGATTCGGAACTTTTGGGTTGATCCGGAACTTCTTGGTTCGGAACTTTGGCTTGATCCGGAACTTCTTGACTCGGAAGTTCTTGGTTCGGAACTTTGGCTTGATCCGGAACTTCTTGACTCGGAAGTTCTTGGTTCGGAACTTTGGCTTGATCCGGAACTTCTTGACTCGGAAGTTCTTGGTTCGGAAGTTTCTTGATTCGGAACTTCTTGACTCGGAACTCCTTGATCCGGAACTCCTTGATCCGGAACTTCTTGATCCGGAACTCCTTGACTCGGAACTTCTTGATCCGGAACTCCTTGATCCGGAAGTTTTGCTGAATGAACAGAAACTTTGTCCGATGAACAGTCGAACAGTAAAACTCACGATTAAGCCCAGATTTTGACCAAATAACCCAAAAAGTTTTGTGCTTTCGACTAAAATAAGTAACAACTAATACTTATCCACTAATCCCAATCACAAAAACACCAAAAACACCAAGAATCAAGATGATTTTTCTTAAAGAACACTAATACAATCAAAAACTAAAAAACCACACAAATCACCACCTTAAATCACCCCATAGCTCTTGATACCAAATGTAGAATATTGATAATCAATGAATCTATGAAGGGGTTTGTTGATTTCTAGAGAGAGAAAGTTAGAGAGAGAAAGTGAGAGAAACTATGTGAATTTTATTAATATGGAATCAAAGAAATGACAACAACCAACCCCTTTCCTTAGTGGAAAGGGGTATTTATAGTCCAAGCTAAACATTGGGCTTGGGCCGGTCCATGACAAGCCCATGGACCGGTTCTTACTTAAGTTAATAAGCAAATAATAACTAATTACTAACTACGAGCTATTACAACATAAATCATATTGTGGAGTGACCGATACTTCTAATATACGTTAAAACGTATTTCTAACAATGGCGAACACTCAACTCACGCCACATAATTATTGAACTATGTGTCCAAAATACCAATCAGCATGTACACTCCAAATGTACACACCAATCTAACCTATCTAGACATGTCCGATTTCGACGAAACTTGGTGACAAACTCACACATAATATGTATAAGACTCAGTAAAAGTTTCATTCAAAAATATTACTTCTAAGACCTTCTGCCCGACACATCTTCGTGTTATAAAAACCGGACAGTTTTACGTCTTTGAATTGTAAAACCATTTCGACTTATCTAAACAATTCCGTTTATAAAACCGACACTCGGGTTTGAAAATAGACTCATGACCTGAGGTTTAGCAACTTACATCAGTCCTTGAACATTTTTAAAACTCATTCTATAGTCCCCGAGATTCGATCCAAATATCGACAACAATTTTCAGATTGTGCCGATACCCGTCTCCCGGTACACGAATACTAAAAGTAGCATAACTTTTCGCTCGAAATGAGTTAGAAGCTCATTCAAGCGGCAAATCGAAGCTAAAAGAATCCTCTACAAGCCTATCCTATTAGTTTCATCATTTTCAAACAGTAAGATTTTCAAAAATTACGTTTTACCTACTGGTCTAAAATACCTTTCTAAAAATCATACTAAAACAATTTTTCAACCCATTTTAACAATTTTTATACTCCTAATATTATCCTAATATCATACTAACACATCTAACTAACCTATATCATCCTCAAATTCAATCTTACAAAAATTAAATATATAAAAATCTTGCATGCAACCACTCAAAATTTCAAATATAATAATATTAACACTACTTACAAGCATAGAAATAGATCAAACACCCTTGTTCTTCATCAAAATTTGAAAGTTCTTGCATGTTGCATATTTTTACATCAAAATGATCACCATCAAATTTCCAACATGGGTCTTTTCTTAGTTTCTTTTGATTCAAGTTCAAAAATCAAAAATCAAAAGGGTTAAAGGTGGGAGGGGTGGACGGTTTTAGCAAGAGAGGGAGAAGAGAGATGATTTATTTTATTAAAATGAATTTTATATAAAAATTAGGTAGTGGGAAATCCTTATATAGTGGGGTGGAGGGGTTGTTTTTGCCAATTTTGCATAGTTTTGGTCCAAAATGAGATTAAATAGTTGTAAGGGTAGAAAATGTAAATATTACATTTTAAAAATATTTACGGGACTCGGGTTTCGTAAAAATACTTTTTAAAAGTTAAAACGCCCCAAAAATAAATTAATATAACTTCGACACGACTTAAAACGTAATTAAATCGAAAACGTCGAAAATATTAAATATCGAGACAATCGATAATAAAACGTAAATTTTTGGGCATCCGTCGGTATCGCGATCATTCGTAGTTCTCGTCATTCGTTAAAACGAAAAATACGAGAAATAAAAATAAATATAAGAAAAATCATTTCCATGATTATTTGAGAATATAATATCGATACTTAACATATTCCTTGTCGGTTTTCATCTAATCGACATTCTTACGCTAGTTTCAAGCCATAACCTTCTCGGTTAATCGATAATTTAAAATTCTCATTAAAATAAATTTATAATTCTTAATAGTCGAGACTAAAATAACGACCTGAAATTGACGGATTGTCACAGCTTAAGTGAAGTACGTGTTGGATTCGGTTTGTATGCAAGATATAGGGAAGATTTAGTGTATCCTAACATAGTACACATGTATCTTACATAGGATATGCAAGATTTAGGAAGATATGTGATGGTCAAGTACTATCCTATAATTGGCAAAGTATGTACACTTCCCTTTTCCTGTCTTTCTTGTCGTGTAGTTGTAAGTCAAAGGAGACACAATTGATAAGTAATAGTATCAAGTGTCTAATAACATGGTGTATAGTGTGGCATGGTTGACTAAAAGCAACATGGATCATTTCCAAATGTACAAGTCAACTATAGGTAGTTCAAGTATATACATGTATACATATACACGGCTAGAATATATGTTTTAGGGTAGGAATAAGTTTGACTTGTTTAAATTAGGGAGGTACTACAAGTTGAGGTAATATATTGTAGGTACTTGTGAGGTTTCTAGTATTTTGGTTATAGTTTTTGATAATTTGGTGAAAGTATATAATGTATATAATATTAAAATATTATACTTGTTTATAATAATTAAAATCTCAAGGTGAGGTAATACATGTTGTTTTTATAAAGTCATATGGTTTCTCATAGTATAACGTATGTAAATAAGTAAACATATAATAGTAAGTCTAGGTACTTAGAAAAATTAAGTATGTAAGATCATGTTTCCAAAATGTGTACTGAGGTGGTGAGTCCTAGTTTATCATGTGGTCAGTCAATTGCCAGAGTAGTCAGAAAAGACTAAAGGTTCATATATATATATTAAAAATAAATATGAAATGATAGTATGATAAAGAAAGATAATACTCAATTAATCATGTAAAAAGTGGAAATAAATAGATTGCAGAAATGATAAGTACAATAATTAACAAAGTCAAATAGGTAAAATCAGATGTTTTACAACCCTTTTCTCCCCCTAAGTCTTCTGTTGGTCTTAGATGGGTTCCTACGGGAAAGATATTCACCTCTAGTTCAACCAAGATTGTTGGTCCAAAATATTTTATTAGACAAAACCAAAAGTACTTACAAAGATACTTGGAAGTACCACTAGAGTGTAATAAGTACCGCTAGCACATTCCATGTACCGCTAGTACAAAGTAAGTACCGCTAGCACATTCCATGTACCGCTAGCACAAAGCAAGTACCCTTAGCCTACGCAAGTACCTTTAAGATTATTGAGATGTAGAGATCTTCAAAAGAATCTAGAGATATATAGAGAGAATAAAGATAAGTATGAAGAATATTGTGAAGATATTCTTTATACTTAAGAAGATTTACTTGCTTTATTATGTTTATCTCCTTGTAAACCCTAGCACCCTCTAGTATATAAAGAGGGCAGGGCATTCATTTTAATTATCCAACAAAGCTTAGAACTCCAATGAGAGTCTAAGAACCATAGAACACGTGGGTGTTATAGTTAATAGTTATCTTTATTTATGTGAAATAAAGAAAATCTTCATGGTAACTTTAATGTTCTTATTGTTATTCCGCTGCGTAGATCATTGTTACTGTAGAATCTTGATAACCTATGAATCTATGAAGTGGGTTGATGTTTTCTAGAGAGAGAAACTAGAGAGAGAAAGTGAGAGAAAACTATGTGATATTTTATTAAGTGAAACTAGAAAGTGAACAACAACCAACCCCTTTCCAAGGAGGAAAGGGGTATTTATACTTCAAAGTCACTAATGGACTTGGGCCGGCCCATGACAAGCCCATGGACCGGTTCTTACTTAACTAAATAAGTAACTATTAACTACGAGCTATTACAATCATTAATAATATTGTGGAGTGACCGATTCTTCTAATATACGTAAAAACGTATTTCTAACAATCTCCCCCTAAGGGAGGTCACTCCACGTTACAAAGTTCTAAACCTAGCATACTATACTAAGTCTTCGTTTTTTAGCTCGTAGTCTTTTCTTCTTTTTCTTTTTGTTGTGAATATGTTTATTGATCTTTTAGGCTTTGGCTTGAGAGCATTGTTCTTTTGGCCTTTCACGTGCGATCTTTGCCTTCTTGTGAATTTTGCCTCCTCGTGACGCCATGTTCCACACACTTATGTCTTTTTTGATGAATTCTCGAAAGCTTCAGAGTTTGGTACAGCGGAAGACTTTATCTTGTACTTTCTTGAATTTTTGCTGAACTTTGATGCAGAAAAACATAAGCATGTGGGAACGACTTCTACTGGTTCACTGCAACACCACCGTCTTTAACTGGTACACAGCAACGCCACCGTCTTCAACAGGTACACAGCAACGCCACCGTCTTTAACAGGTACACAGCAACGACACGAATAAAATGGCTTTGAACATTTTATTCTAATTCGGTAGCATTTTACCTCCGGTCGGTGAAGACCGTTGGACGATATTAGATATCGTACCCGTGACGGATAGTTTCAATTAAGTAACTTCCTGACAGGATTTCGCGGGTAAACCTGTTCTCTTTATTCGACCGTCCAAAGCTGACTGCGAACATAAAGAGTGAATCACTTGGATAAATTATCCTTGTGATTTGAAGCCGTCAATTCATGAAACCTGGAACAAGTGAATTTCAATTAAGATTTTCACCATCGTTGCTTTCCAGTTATCACGAGCTCAATTCATAAAGAATCTTGCACGTCACCTACCAAGTGCTGTTTGATGTTAACACTAGAAGGATTTCCACTCGTCACTGTGATCAATAAAGAGTCACTCTGAGTGTTCTGGCAAGATCATATGATAATGCGTAGAGGCCTGGAACGAGTTTAAGTTCAATTAAGAAGTAAACCACTGTTTCTTTCCAGTTTTTCACAAGATTGGTTCTAAAAGAACCGCACGTGTAACCTACCATGAGCTTGTTTGATGTTGGCTCAAGCAGGATTTCCATCTTCATTGTAATACTTGCGTATTACTCGGATGTTCTGGCAATATTACAGGAATACTGCGTAGGACTCATGAAAATCTCTTACTTTTCACAGTGTGTGAGAAAGCAAGGAATAAATGGAAAGTGTCCTAATGAGACTTTTGATGATCTCTTGGCTCTAGACTCGATAGTGCGTTTTGATTTTAGTGAGCGATGGCTGGAGAGGAGTGCCACCTTTTCAATACCAGTCTATTCGGAGTGAATAAACCAATAGATAACGTGTTGATCTCCATGTGATTAAAACAGATACCTTTTGAGAGATATTTGAGTTAGCTGGGAAGGGTTGTGCATTGCATCACTGGGTCCATGATGTCTTTCTTCAATACCGAGAATCATTAACAAAAATGATCTCAATAGCATATGTATTGACCCGGTTTCTGCCTAAAGTTGTAAGGAGGGCTTCTTTCTTTACACCCTTTATCTTTACAATTCTTTTTCATTCTTCAACCCCTTCAATGCTTACCAATACGTCATCACTAGCACCTTGTTGTGATTGTTCCAGTGCTAGCTTAAGTACTTGGTCGGCATTCAGCTACGTTCACAATCTTTCTCCAACTTTCCTAGGACTTCTAATTCTAACTAGGGAATTGTCTTTGGGAAGATTCCATCGGCTCTGATGAATCATTGGACTAAACCTATTCCTACCACCCTTTTGTCACCACATCGTCGTGAATTAAGCGTGTTTTGGGAAAGTATAGCCACCATGAAAAATCATTGAAAATCACATAAGGTACTTGTGATATTGAAATCAAAAGTTTTGTACCTTAGGTGTTTTGTTCATCAAAAACGCTCCCCCTTAACACGTGCTTTACACATATTAAGTTGGATAATCGTTAAGTCTTTTTCATCTTTTAGCCAAGTATCATTTAAATATCCTTAATCCCATTTTCTCCCCTTATCCAAAATGTTAACCATTAATATTTGGGATATTGAATGGATTAACCGGTCTTTGGGTAAAAATGAAATCGATGTTTGGCCATAGAACATGTTAATGCTCCCCCTTAAGTTAATAAGGGATATTTGTAGTGCTTTAGTATGATATATTTTGAAATATTTAGAATCTCGTGAGAAATTCTTGAAAAATTATCATACCTTAACACTACATCAAGCCGTACAAGCATAATATTCACAAATATACATATTCACAATTGAAAACCAATATAAAGTGGACCTGAAATGTACGACCCATTAGATGGATCGTTGTAGTAGCTTGTGGTGCACTAAATATGGTCTACCACCAACGAATCTTTCCAAGCTCCTCATCAATCTACGTTCACGGAGCTTTTGATCAATCTTCTTGATCACATACTTCGCCATCTGCCGATAACCTTGATGCCAATCCTCAGTCATCTCTGGTAAAGTCCCACCCGAATTCAGATGCTCCAACTTTCCTCTGACATATAGAAGAGTCCCATCACTGTACTTATAAAGCTCACCCACCCTCATAAACTTCATTAACCCTCGAATGTTCAAGTAGAAAATCCCACAATTCGGAACAGAAATGCCGGTATAGGGACATCTGTTGACATGTTGAGGTAACACTTGATTCACTGGATGGGTTAGGTTAAGCTTCCTTTGGTAACTTTCGACTCCCAACTGAAGATCTTCAACTCGTTTCTTGACAACAACGCTTCGTGTGAACATACGAAGTGCTGTATTCAAGGCAATGAGGTCTTCACGAGGAATATGTGTGAGTTGATCACGGGTCATCAGAAGCAACATATCTTCGATATCCTTAAGGCGAATGATAGAAAAATCTCCCTGCTGGATTTTGTATTCTCTGTCATCCTCCCTTTTCAAACGAATCTCCGTCACATGATAATAGCCATTCTTGGCTTCAGTTTTCAGCCCTAAAATACTGGAGATACGGATATCGGATCTAACATTGCTTCCAGAATTGACTAGGCAGCAACCCCTGTACGCCCTTCGGACTCGTTCGTCCCAATGAGATGCACCTATAACAGCATACATATCATAATTACGAGTTACCCTTGGGACCCAGAGTCGGTTTACCTTTTCCTCGATCCAGGGTATTGTCCCCCAGTTGGCAGCTTTCAGCAAGGTCAAGGAGGTTGCGTACTTTGATGAACCCTTCAGAAGATACTCAAGATCATAGGTGACAAAGAAGTCGAGAGCAATCTGATTATCTTGAGTAGGATCAAGTGGATGTGGAGCTCTTTCTGAATCATGAAGACCTGGCCGTTGAACGGTGTTCAGAGCTTTCAGGATCTCATCAGCATAATACTCGAACTCCATTCGGGTTAACCTGGTTTTGGCGCGAAGTCTTTTATCTTTTAGTGCTTTCTTCACCAAAGACGGAGTAACCGAAGTCTTATACTCGTGAGCTAGAAAAGCGCACAAGTCAATCGGACTACGGATACGGAGATATAAAACATCTCTGTCAGCGTCTATGATTGGATCATATTGCGCCGCTGCCGTGATCCAAACCTGTGGCGGTGCAGTCTCGTCAATCTCCAATGTGTCTGCCCAGTCCCTTGTGCTTGATTCAGGAACAATAGATTGTGGTTCTTGTTGTAGAGGAGTGGAAACGTGAACATCTGCTGGTTCTGATTCAGGCATCTCGGCGGTGTCGTGAACAGGTGAGTGTTGTGCAGCTTCAGGTTCAGTTACCGATTCTGCAATCACAGGAGCAACAACAACAGAACTAACAGGGTTAGTGGTAACAAGTATAGACACAGCAATAGATGTACCAGGAATTGATGATGCTGTAGTAGCATTCACATCATGACGCCACTTGGTTCGTCTTGATTCCGTGGAAGAAGATTTTTCCTTTGCTGCTGCATCTTTCTTTGACTTGGTTCCAAACTTGGCAGGTTTCTTTGAGCTGGCAACCTTATCCCCCTTTTCAGGCTGTTTACCCCCATCATCATCCTCATCGATGTCCTCGTTGCTCCCCTTAGCACTCTCCTCATTACCGTCACCACCATCATCACCATCATCATCATCATCATCCTTATCATCATCCTCATCATCATCGTCATCGTCATCATCCTTTTCTTCTTCTTCTCCTTCTCCTTCCTCTTCTTCACCAGTACCCTCTTCTTTTAACTTTCTTCCCTTTCTTCCTCAGGCAGAATGTGGTATGGTACCACACTTCCAAACGTTTTAAATAACCTATCATCCTCCATGATAGCGTCATTTAGGGATTTGTAAAGAGCCCGTTGAATCCTAGATTTATCAAACGATCCAAGTTCCCTCATTCGAGCTTTCAGGATCTTCTTCAATTCAAAATCCGTCAAGTCATAAGCAATTTTGTAGGCGGATTCTGAAGGATTGGATGACTTGATCATCAATTTATCAGCCGCGAGTGTCTTCAACTCATCACGCAGTTTTGGCATAATGGACTCAACGGATTCTTTCACTCTTTCTTCAACAGAAGCTTCAAGTGCTTCTTTTTGCTCTGATAGGTGTGTAAACACCCATCTTTTCCACCACTTAATTACAATAATAACCAGACCAAAACGTGTATTTTATGTCTTTTATGTCTTTTATGTCGGAATTATGCGTGGTTTGTGTTTTTGTTGTATTTTAGGATGAAATTATGAAAAGTGGAGAAAACACGGGAATTCACGGACATTTACGGCTTTTATTGAAGAAAAAGATGAAAGACGGAGTCGAGAAGTCAAGAGTGGAAAAAGAACGGAAGTCCAAGACCAATTCTGAAGATTTATCGAAGAAAAAGTCAAAAGACGGAAGTTTATCAAAAAGCCGAGAAACTCAAGTCTATATTATTGAAGAAATTAAAGACGAGTTCAAAAGATATCCCGAGCCACAAGTCCTTAAAGTCCAAACTTAAAAGAAAGATTAGAAGAAAAGGACTAATGACGCAATTAATGAAGATTAAATGAAGGAAGGACTTAACCTTGCAATTAACAAGAAATGAAGGAGGGGAGGAAGCTTCCTAATCCTCCCCTATATATAGATTAGGAATGTTAATTTTCCATGTTGTTGGCTAACTTGACAAATTAGCTCTTCCATTTTTAATTACCTTGCACCCTTTTATTACTTGTCCAATTTAATTACCTTGTCTTGCACTTAATTACCATTTAATTCAAGTAAGTTTTCCTTTTTAATTCTTGTCAAGCTTTATCTTTATCTTGTTAATCTCATTCTTCCTTCTTAATCTTTGTGTTGATTTGTTTATGTTTATGCTCTTTATTTTGGTTGATTTAATTAAGTGGGTTTTGATTAATTTGATCTTTATTGTTTGTTTTATTGATTTGGATTGATTGTTTATGTTTTATATTTGTCTATCTATTTGTTTGGTTTAATCTTTTTATTGATTTGGTTAAGTTTTATTTAGATCCGTGTGTTTTAGCTTTTCCTTGTTCTTCGCATACTGTTACTGTTCTTTCCAAGTATTCGTGCCCAGCAGACATTCCGAATAGGGAATATCCAGTTTGTGCTTTATTCGGAATTTTAGATATTCCGAATAAGGGGTTTAGCGTTTTTGCCTTATGCAGAATATTCTATATTCCGAGTAGGACTACTTTCCGAATAGGGAATACATTCCGAATAGGAGGACTTTCCGAATTGGTGACAGGATTCCGAATAGACCAATCATTCCGAGTGGACAACTTATTCCGAATAGGGCTTGATTTTCCGCATAGGCTGGACTTTCCGAATAGACTGAATATTCCGAGTAGGACTTTATTCCGAGTAGGGACAGATATTCCGAATAGAGGATTATTCCGCATAGGAGTATTATTCCGCATAGGGTCTACTATTCCGAGTAGGCAAATATTCCGAGTAGGGTAACATTCCGAATAGGGACAGATATTCCGAATTGCCTTTTATTCCGAATAGGAGTTTATTCCGGATAGGGAATTCTTAGTTTTTTGTTTTTAATTTCAAGCGTTATTTTTCCCGCCTTTTTCCTTAATCGCACTTTAAGTTTATTTGCCTTAGTTTAAGTTTTAGTTTTAATTGCGTTTTAAGTTTGCCTTAGTTAGATTTAAGTTTGCGTTATTTACTTTATCGCCCTTTAATTTTTAAGTCTTGCTTTTAAATACTTGCACTTTATCTTTAATTAGACTTAGACTTACTTTACTTGCACTTTTACTTTAATTGTTTTGCACCTTTTATTTTCAACACTACAACGACACATCTTTGTTCCACCAAAGTTCAACTGAGTCACACAATAAACATAAAGTTTTTCAATTCGAAGAGAACCACACAACGAACTTTAATTAATTTTTATATAGGGTGTCAAAAGCCTTGTATCAAATGGCGCCGCTGCCGGCTCTTTTCGTAAAGATCAACAGTTTTTTGTGAGAGTCACGTTGCTTTTTGGGATCCGTTCACTTGTGAGCGTTATTTTTCTTGCCTAAAAAATTCAAAAAATCATAAACATTAAAAAAAATTTGATAAAAATCCATAAAAATTAAAAATTTCAAAAATCCAAAAAGATTTTATCTTTATTGTGTATATATATTGTCTTTGTGTTTGGTTTTGTTTTCTTCTGCATTTTCAGGTGTATGCGTACTAGATCTTCTAATTATCAAGAGCCCGAGCCTCAAGAAGATTTAGATATGGCAGGTGTTAACAACAATAATCAACTACCGCACCTCAACAATAATAATAATAACAACAATGCTCTTCCACAGCCCGATCTTCGGACCATGGAGGAACTTTGTCAACCAACAATGTTTGGACGAGGAGGACCGATTGCGCCGATGCAAATCAACGCTTCTGAGTTTTCGTTGAAGCACCACATGATTCAGCAAGTACAAACAAACCCATTTAGAGGATTGCCTGATGATGATGCCAACAAACACCTCGACAAGTTCATTACAATCACCCAAAGCATGAAGTTGCCTGGGGCCACAATGGATGTACTCCGCCTACAACTCTTCCCACATACTTTATCGCATCATGCCGAGAAATGGTTTGATCGTCTCCCGAAGAATTCTATTCACACTTGGGATGATATGACTCAACGCTTTCTTTCGCGCTACTTTCCACCATCCATGGTCACAAGCCTTCGCAATCAGATCAGCGGTTTCATGCAAGATCCTGATGAATCTCTTTTTGACGCTTGGGAGAGATATAATGTCTTGATCGACCGTTGTCCAAACCACAATATGCTTCCGGTCACCTTGATCGATACTTTCTACAACGGATTGACTTTTCGAGATCGTGATACGATCAATGCAGCCGCCGGTGGCACATTCATGAAAAGGAGACCCGAGGAGTGTAGAGAGTTAATTGAAAACATGACTACTCATCATAAGAACTGGGATTCCTCTGCTTCTTCTAGAAACAACACGAGAGTCAATGTTTCCTCTTCCTCAGCAAACCCTGAGATGACCGAACTCACCCGCATGATGGCTGAAATGAGCAAAAGTATTACGCTTCTCGCTTCAAACCAACAACAACAACAAGTTAAAGCGGTTGCTAATCCTTGTGAAACATGTGGCGGTCCTCACTCATACACCGATTGTCCTTCGACACAAGGAAATCCGGAAAATTTGTATGCAGCTTACGGTAATTATTCACCGGAAAATTACCAAGCTAGACAACAAGGGGATAGAAATCTGCTGAGCTACCGTTCCAACAACTACCTTTCACCCGGTTTTTCTCCTCAAAACCAAAATCCCGCCAACAATTACAATCGAAGCAACCAAATGCCACCTCGTGCTTCTAACCCTTATCAACCACCCACCCAACAACACCCACCCATTAATCCCGATGTTGACACAATCATGAGAACTCAAGGTGAGCAAATCAAGAATCTACAGAGCCAAATAATCAATTTGAAAGGAGATATCTTGAAGCAGGGTAATGACATCAGAACCGAGGTTCGTGATAATCTTCAATCTTCTTTCATCACTCAAACAACTGAAGTGAAGAATCTGTTGGCTAGTTTCTTGCCCGAAGCTCAACCTTCTTCTTCTTCTGGTTCTCTACCTTCAAACACCGTCACCAATCCGCGAGCTAATGTGAGTGCTATAACTACGCGTAGTGGAACTACCATTGTCACCCCATCTCCCCCACCACCATCATCTACACCTCCTCCACCACCACCATGTATCCCTACTCCTCCTACACCTAGTAATAGTGCACCACTCCCGTCTCCGCCTCGTCATGACGATGTATCTCGGAAGGACCCGTCAACATCACAACCGTCACCACCTACACCTTCACCTAACCCTTATCAACCTAGAATCCCATACCCTTCTCGTATAGGCAAGACCAATGATCTAACAAAGGAGGACTCGCAAATAACCAAATATATCAATATGATTTCTCAAATGGGATTCAGCATTAGTTTCCTTGAAGCTCTTGTCCACATGCCCAAATTTGTTAGAGCATTTAAGGAATTGCTTAACAAGAAAGAGAAGCTGATTGAACTCGCCAACACACGATTAAACGAAAACTGCTCTGCAGTTATTCTTAAAGAACTTCCGGAAAAACTTGGAGATCCCGGTCGTTTTGTGTTGCCTTGCGTGTTCAACAAAACTGAAGAATTTACTGCCCTTGCCGATCTCGGGGCTAGTATTAATCTTATGCCACTGAGTGTTTGGAAAACACTATCTTTACCCGACCTCATTCCAACAAAGATGACTCTTGAACTTGCAAATCGCACTCTCGCTTACCCCGTCGGTATAGCCGAAGACGTGTTTATTAAAGTTGGCGCATTTACTTTCCCGGTCGATTTTGTCGTAGTTGATTATGAAATGGACCCTCGTATTCCTTTAATACTTGGTCGACCATTCTTGAGATCCGGACGTGCTTTAGTGGATGTAGCCGAAGGTGAGTTAATCTTAAGAGTCGGGAAAGATTCACAAGTTTTTACAATGGGGCAGCTTACAGGCAAATCCTTTGGAGGCCGAGAATCAGTGAATATGATAAATGTGCTCGATGACTTTACCGTCTATGACAATCCTCTATTCGAGTCTTCCACTGATAATCCACTCTTTGAAGATAATGTGGATGATTCTCTCCCTACTTTGGACGCTTCTCCCATTTTTGATTCTCTACCGGTCTTCGACGCTTATGATGATGATGATTCTAGCTCAGATTCGGATGATTTTGATTGTACTTCTGAGTATCCCGAGCTGCCCACTTTCGATGATTTTGATGAGACTGATACTCTCTCGAGCGATTCTTCACATGATGAAGATCCTCCGTCATCACTCGATCCTACTTTGGACGATTATTCATTTGAGGAAGATTTCTCTGAATTTCTTAACACATACTTCCCTCATGAGAGTGATGCACCTCCTTTGGACTTTGAAGATTATCGTCTTGATCCTACTTTGGATTTGAAGAAAATTTTGTCCAAGGAGAAGAAACCGGTTGACACCGAAATCCGTTGCACTTATGATTTGACACCTCTTTGTCCCACTTCTGAGGACGAGGTTGTGCTTCTTTGCGGATCTTCTTCACACTCGGCTGAGCCAGAGTGCTATTTTCCCCTGAAGGAAAAGGTGTTCGATCCCGGTATTGAAGTCTTTAAGCCATCTCAGTATCCACCTGATGAAATAAAAGGAAAAGTCTTTGGCACCATTGAAGACATGCTTGCACCACTTCATCCTTGCTTCTACTGTGCTCCATCACTGCTTAAGGGAACCCTGCCACTTCTCTTTTGGCTTGCCTTGTTCGCCTTAAGCTCTTGCTTATTGATGGATGAAAACCATGTCTTTGATCCTGGTGGATTTGTTTCATACTACTTCCGTTAATGATCAAGGTCGAGTCAGGCTCACGACTCGGTTAACAAAAACCAAGCGCTTCTTGGGAGGCAACCCATGCATCTATCTTTCCGCTTTCTTTATCATAAGTGTAGGGGGGACCCCTTGGATTGCTATTTCCTCTCCTCACTTCTTAATCAGGGATTCGGGCTTCAAATGAACCACTCTTAATGATTCTTGACGACCCGTGATCCCGTGTTCTACTTCTTCCCGGTTCTATCCTAAACTCTTTTCGATTCACTATTTTATATTTTCTCAATATTAAAATAGGAATCTCTTTAGTTGTCTTTTCCTTAGCGAGATTTAAACAACGTGCACAATGTCCTAAGTGTAGGGGAGTTTACTCCCACATGCTTAAACATTAAGGACAATGTTTATCTTAAGTGTAGGGGGGACTTCTATCGAAGTTAAGTGGTCTTTTCCTTGTATTTGTCCTCATTTTAACCGGAAAATCAATTTTTCGTCATTTTTCAAAATTTTTGATCTATTTTGGCCTATTAGTTTTTCCCTTTTGTATAGTTAATTTCTTTCTTTGCTAGAATAAATGTTTAATAAGTGGTTTAATTTTCAAACGTTGTGAATCTTTTGACTCAACCCGAGTTTACTCTAGCTAGTATCCTTAACGTGTTTAAATCAAGTTTTGCTAGGCTTTTATATAGGGAGCTATAAAACGCGAAAGTCTTAACTCTCACGGGTTAAGAACAAGAACTTTTCGCAAGTTCCTATAATCGATCCTAGAGAGTCGTTTATCAAGGGAACTTTAAGATGCGATTTCTAAACTTGAAAGAGTCTAAGAATTTGCAAGTTCCTATAGACGACTCGATAACCCAAAACTTTGATTTAATAGGCTAAGTATCCACTAGTCTCATTACTTGAGATTTTAAACTGTGGAGAACGAGAGATGATAGAGCCAATTATAAGTTCGGTATTCTTCCATGAATTTATGTGAGTTAATTATGAGCCTATTCTCCCATCGCTTGCTAATAATTTATTTGCTAATAAATAAGGTTGTACGATTTGAAAAGTTACTTAGCTTCTAGCCCCAGATCGTTTAAAAGTTGCTCGGTAATGACGAGAGTTCATAGCCAAGGCATAACTTATGAAGCGGGGCGCGAAGATTGGCGAGTCCGAAAAGGCCCTAACAAGGCATGAGGGCTATGTTTTGTAGCTAAAGATCCAAAGTGACGTGAAGAATCATTTATCGAAAATCAATATGAAGGATCGAGACACACGACGAAAAGCAAAAACTCCCAAAAAGTCATGGAGAAGTGTATCCGAAAAGACCCTAACAAGGTATGAGGATAAATAGATCCAAGTCATAAAAGGAGCCGGATCGTTGTATATCAAAGTCCAAAATAAAGATTGGAGAAAAATGAAGAAGTCGTGGTCCAAGTATGAATCTCTCAAAACTTCAAGTGAAGAAATTCCAATTATGAAGAGAAGACCATTATTTCATGAACGTCTCTCAAGATTTGAAGTATGAAGTCGCTGCCAAATATCGGCCCGAGAAAGGTCTCAAATCGCGAACCAAGTTATGCCAAGATATGAACTTTTTGATATCCCGAGAAGCAGTTTTAAAAGATTTGGTCCTTTAGCTAACTATTGATTAAATCGTGCACTTTATTTTCAGACTAAATAATTATCGAAATAAGTCAAACAATGCATCTTCGTGATCATTCAAGACAAATAATAAAATATAAGAGGTACCCATAGGAATAAGGGAGTCTAAGTGAATAATTGGCCCACATGAATTCGTGTTAGTTTACTAACTTATAATAACAATGATCTCGTTTTTAAGCTTGGTTTGGAGAAAGTGAAAAGTTGAGGATGATGATTATTCATAACATTTCCAAAACCCAAGGTATGCTTTTAATTTCTTTGCTTTGCATTTTTATAATTTTCTATCTCTTTAATAAAGGCCAATGTGGATTGATTATGATGAAAAGTGTAAACATGCTTTGTAACTAATGCATTGCATGAGGACATTGCAATGGTCAAGTGTAGGGGATTTGATAGGTGTGTAAACACCCATCTTTTCCACCACTTAATTACAATAATAACCAGACCAAAACGTGTATTTTATGTCTTTTATGTCGGAATTATGCGTGGTTTGTGTTTTTGTTGTATTTTAGGATGAAATTATGAAAAGTGGAGAAAACACGGGAATTCACGGACATTTACGGCTTTTATTGAAGAAAAAGATGAAAGACGGAGTCGAGAAGTCAAGAGTGGAAAAAGAACGGAAGTCCAAGACCAATTCTGAAGATTTATCGAAGAAAAAGTCAAAAGACGGAAGTTTATCAAAAAGCCGAGAAACTCAAGTCTATATTATTGAAGAAATTAAAGACGAGTTCAAAAGATATCCCGAGCCACAAGTCCTTAAAGTCCAAACTTAAAAGAAAGATTAGAAGAAAAGGACTAATGACGCAATTAATGAAGATTAAATGAAGGAAGGACTTAACCTTGCAATTAACAAGAAATGAAGGAGGGGAGGAAGCTTCCTAATCCTCCCCTATATATAGATTAGGAATGTTAATTTTCCATGTTGTTGGCTAACTTGACAAATTAGCTCTTCCATTTTTAATTACCTTGCACCCTTTTATTACTTGTCCAATTTAATTACCTTGTCTTGCACTTAATTACCATTTAATTCAAGTAAGTTTTCCTTTTTAATTCTTGTCAAGCTTTATCTTTATCTTGTTAATCTCATTCTTCCTTTCTTAATCTTTGTGTTGATTTGTTTATGTTTATGCTCTTTATTTTGGTTGATTTAATTAAGTGGGTTTTGATTAATTTGATCTTTATTGTTTGTTTTATTGATTTGGATTGATTGTTTATGTTTTATATTTGTCTATCTATTTGTTTGGTTTAATCTTTTTATTGATTTGGTTAAGTTTTATTTAGATCCGTGTGTTTTAGCTTTTCCTTGTTCTTCGCATACTGTTACTGTTCTTTCCAAGTATTCGTGCCCAGCAGACATTCCGAATAGGGAATATCCAGTTTGTGCTTTATTCGGAATTTTAGATATTCCGAATAAGGGGTTTAGCGTTTTTGCCTTATGCGGAATATTCTATATTCCGAGTAGGACTACTTTCCTAATAGGGAATACATTCCGAATAGGAGGACTTTCCGAATTGGTGACAGGATTCCGAATAGACCAATCATTCCGAGTGGACAACTTATTCCGAATAGGGCTTGATTTTCCGCATAGGCTAGACTTTCCGAATAGACTGAATATTCCGAGTAGGACTTTATTCCGAGTAGGGACAGATATTCCGAATAGAGGATTATTCCGCATAGGAGTATTATTCCGCATAGGGTCTACTATTCCGAGTAGGCAAATATTCCGAGTAGGGTAACATTCCGAATAGGGACAGATATTCCGAATTGCCTTTTATTCCGAATAGGAGTTTATTCCGGATAGGGAATTCTTAGTTTTTTGTTTTTAATTTCAAGCGTTATTTTTCCCGCCTTTTTCCTTAATCGCACTTTAAGTTTATTTGCCTTAGTTTAAGTTTTAGTTTTAGTTGCGTTTTAAGTTTGCCTTAGTTAGATTTAAGTTTGCGTTATTTACTTTATCGCCCTTTAATTTTTAAGTCTTGCTTTTAAATACTTGCAATTTATCTTTAATTAGACTTAGACTTACTTTACTTGCACTTTTACTTTAATTGTTTTGCACCTTTTATTTTCAACACTACAACGACACATCTTTGTTCCACCAAAGTTCAACTGAGTCACACAATAAACATAAAGTTTTTCAATTCGAAGAGAACCACACAACAAACTTTAATTAATTTTTATATAGGGTGTCAAAAGCCTTGTATCATGCTCCTTGTATTTATCCCTCATCGCTTGAAGTCTGGTGATTCGTGCAGCATGTTTATCAGCTTCAGCCTGCTTAACCTGAGCTAGTTCTTCTGTATGAGCTTTTCGTGTTAACTCCATCTCTGCAGTGAACTTAGCAAGCATCTCTTCTTGGGCTTTCTTAGATGCTTCTTCACTTTGAGCTCGTCTTTGTAGCTCTTGGCGAAGTTCATCCATCTCTCTCTTGTGATTATCCGTATGTTTATCCAACATTTCGGCCATTACAAATACAGCTATTGAAGACGTTGCAGAGCTGCTCTGGGTTGAGTGAAGAGGCTCGGTTGTTACTACGGTACTAAGGATGGGAGTTATTGGTGGTGGAAGGAATGGTGTTGAAACCGGTCTGGTTGGTAAGGGTTGTATTGGTGGAGGTTGAGTTGCTAAAGGTTGAGTTACTAAAGGTTGAGTAGACACCATGATTTTAGGAGCAACAAACTCCTTTTCCACACTTGCTGAAACTGGGATGGATGTCTCTTTCGAAGTAGAATATCTTTCAGGTGATCCAAACTCATCAATATCCTCTGGCTCCTCGTACTCTTCTTTAATATTTATCCTCGCACCTGAACCACTACCGCCAGTATCTTTCCTACTCCTTTGAATAGCTATCTTCATCATTTTTCTCTCCGCCTTGTCAAGAGTAGGATCAACAACATCTTCCTCGTCACGTAGAACTAACTCATCAGCCTTACCCTTTCCCTTCTTAACCTCAGTCTTCTTCTTCTTGGTTTCGGGTTCTGGTAAAGCAACTGGTTACTTGCGTTTACCTTTACTCTTGACCGTAGTAGACGAGTCTTCTACTGTCTGAAGGCTTGCTTTCAGCTTCTTGATTTCTAGCAACAGTAGCTTGTAATCAGCAGAGCCTTTGATTTTATCCGTCAGAAGATGATCGGGAATAGGACCAGGAATCACTCCACCAGATGGTCCTTCATGCCTTAAATCCACCGAATGATCAGCTTCTACAGTGTGATGCCGACTTGCTGCACGCCTATCAATAGTAACATCATTCTTCATACAATAATTAATGATAAGCTTGATAAACCGAGGATAAGGAAAGAAATTTGTTTTCAGCTTCTTGTTTTGGAAGAGTTGGAAGGTGAATTCTTCCCACAATAATAATGCATAATCTGCATTTGCACCTTTATACATTCCATAGAAGATGTTCATAATAGGACTGCGCAAAGCATCATGCCCACTTGTTTTCGGTGTAAGACATCTACTGAGAATACCCAACATTGCTCTCCAAGGCTGACCTACTTTAGCAGTGGTAAACTCAGACGCAACTCGTATGTCCGGACATCCAAGAGCATCGAACAACTCCATGAGTTCGTCTTTGGTAGGATCCTTCGAAAATGACATGCCTTTGGGTGTATCCCGAATGCCAAATATCTTACGGAAGTCTGAAACATTAAGTGTCTGCTGCTTGTTGTCGAGAGTGAAGGTGATCTTGTTTGAAGTGCTTTCCTTGGTGGCCCAGAACTCATACATGTAATCATAAGGCACCGAGGCACTACTTCTTAAAGCATTCTTGAAATGGGATTGATCAAGGATTGCTATGGCGACTTTAAATCCATGGTAAGTGGATTTTGAGACTTGCTTCAGCCGGTAATTGTTTGGTATGAACTTGAGGGTTCGTGCTTCAGCAATTGCGGCTTCTCTAGTGTCTTGGATTGCTTGTACTGTTGGATTAGTCATTGTATCTGCTTAAGATAAGACATGAAATGTTGATGCACAAAAACATATATAGATATGTATCATTCTTATTTCTAAGCATAACATATTTCAACAAGTACTTAGAACATGCAAACCACTATCAATCAATCAACTCTTCATCCGGAACTTTCCTTCATTCGGAACTTCTTCATCCGGAACATTCCTTCATTCGGAACTTCTTCATTCGGAAGTTCTTCATACGAAACTTCTTCATTCGGAAGTTCTTCATTCGGAACTTCTTCATTCGGAACTTCTTCATTCAGAAGTCCTTCATTCGGAACTTCTTCATTCGGAAGTCCTTCATTCGGAACTTCTTCATTCGGAAGTTCTTCATTCGGAACTTCTTCATTCGGAAGTACTTCATTCGGAACTTCTTCATTCGGAAGTACTTCATTCGGAACTTCTTCATTCGGAAGTCCTTCATTCGGAACTTCTTCATTCGGAAGTTCTTCATTCGGAACTTCTTCATTCGGAAGTCCTTCATTCGGAACTTCTTCATTCGGAAGTTCTTCATTCGGAACTTCTTCATTCGGAAGTCCTTCATTCGGAACTTCCTTCATTCGGAAGTTCTTCATTCGGAACTTCCTTCATTCGGAAGTCCTTCATTCGGAACTTTTTTCATTCGGAAGTCCTTCATTCGGAACTTCCTTCATTCGGAAGTCCTTCATTCGGAACTTCCTTCATTCGGAAGTTCGTTCGGAACATTCCTTCATTCGGAAGTTTTGTTCAAAACTTCCTTCATTCGGAAGTTATTATCCATGTTCATCCGGAACTTCAAAACACAGCCTATTGATGATTTAATCTATGCGCGTTTGTGAGTTCTAAGGCAAACTAAGGCAATTTAAAATCTTCTAAAGACATTCCGAGTATATCCCACTTATAACCCTAATCAATTAAACCTAAATTAAAGAGTAAACCCTAATCTTGATTGATTTAATTATACGAATCAATTATCATGATTTAACTAATGAATTAGACGAGTTATAAGATAAAGATGATGTTATTACCTTTTTCAATCGAATGAACCGGTTGGATGATTAAAACGCAAGATTTTTCAAAGCTTGTGTATGTGTATTTCAATGGCGGCAAAGTGAGAATGAAACAGTGAAGAAGAAAATAAACGCAAGGGGGGTTTTGGTTGACTAGGTCAAAATTTTTTGCAACTTTCTCAACTTGTCACTTTTAACCCTAGATTTTCACTCCTTTTCCTTTTTGGTTTATTACTTTTCATTTTTCCTAACCATTGTTAAGCTTAGCCACTATTAACTTTCACACAACTTAGCAATCGCAACCTATTTGCAAATTTCCAAAATCTAACGCAAGTCCTATCACCTTGAACGAGCACAAGTCGTTTTCTAAAGCAATACCACTCATTTACCATTTAGCCATTAATTTTCCACGATCACTTTTGAAAAGATTGTTTTGATGACGAAGATAATTTAACATTTTCTCCCCCTTAAACGATGACCCGTTTTCTATTTAAAGAGCTGTAGTCATAGTTTAAAGAGTCAAATATTGATGAAAGCATTTCCAATTAATGTCTTGAAAAAGATTGATTCGAGGTGGCAATAAGATTTCTCTTATTTAGACATATTAATGCACTGAGACGTACACAAATTTGTGTTAGACCAAGTTATAAAGTAAACTTGATCCCTTTGCATGATTTGGCTTGTAAATCATGCCCGAGAAAATTAATTCCCGTTGTGAGCCAACGTTTTCCAAGGAAATACGTGACTTTAATATGAAAACCGGGTTGCAGTCTGAAATAACTACAAGCCATTATGGGCATGTTTTAAAAATGTACAACTTTTATACGGACTCTATTTATGGCACCGTGTCAATGTTGATCGACATTTCTAAGGCCGTAAATATTACCGTACTAAAAGACATGCCCGATGATAGGTGTGAAAACACCCATCCTTTTACCACTTAAATCGGGCTAAAACAAGACCAAAACACGTATTTAATATCATTTGTTTGGAATTATGCGTGGTTTTTGTGTTTATTGTGTTTTCAGAGTCAACCGGATGAATAATGAAGAAAACATGGGATTACACGGGTTTTATCAAGGAAAAAGACTCAAGACAAAGTCTATTATCCAAGAGATGCAGAAGATTTGAAGTCATTGTGCCTATTTGAAGATTTATCAAAGAATAGAGCCAAAGATGGAAGATTCATATATGTCGAAGAACTCGAGTCTATAAAACAATAGATTATAAGACGAGTTGGAATAATTCACCGACACTTCTCAAATCCAAGTCGACAACGTTTATTTAAAAGACGCATGAAGACTTAAGAAGAAAGAAGAAAAAGAAGCCCAAATCAAAGCCCAATCAAAAGCCCATCACCACAATGTACACGCCTATATAAAGGCCCTTACTTCACAAAAAAAAAAGAGACACACTTAGTTTTTTAGGTAGTTTCTAGTTTTAGAGAGAGAAAGTTCTAAACTTTCTCTCACTAGATTTCATCTCTTTTCTCTTTCAAATTCAAACTTTTGTATTATCTTTAATTAATCAAGTTCCATTTTTAAGCTTTTATCTCTTAATCTCATTCTACTTTTCTTTGATTTAAGATTGATTTTGGTGTGATTATCATGTGATCCGTGTTGTTCTAATTGATTTCATGCTAAAAAGTTAATCTTTTGATCATTTTATAAGTTTTCATTTGATTAAGCTTTAAGACTTTTGTGCTTATTGGCTTATTTTTATGATTATCTTTCTTTTCTTATTAAAAAGTTATTAAAAAGTTTATGTTTTTAGTGTTTGACACAAAAAGTTGTTTGATTTCGGGTTGATAAGTTGATTCTAGTGCTTATTTGATCCGGTTTAAGCATTGATTCGGGTTAGTATTGTGATAAGCTCCAAAATATAGCTTATCTACTTGCTAACCGAATTCCACAATTTTAGGAAGTGGTTCAAACACCCTTTCCGATTGACCAATCGGAAGAGGGCTTCTCCCTTTCCGATCTGCACCCTTATTCCGACGGCACACCATACTCCACATTCCGATTGGTTCATTTTTCCCTTTTCCGATTACCTGCTAGCTTGTTATTCCGATCAAGGTCTTGTGGTGTATTCCGATTGACTGTCTTAACATATTCCGATTGTGGGATTTTGTCCACATTCCGATCACAAGCTTTACTCGCATTCCGATCACCACCAATCGGAATACATTCCGATTGGTACACTTTTTCCCATTATTCCGATTAAGTTGTTTTACTTTGCTCCGTTCTTACTTTCTTTTAGTCTTTTCCAATCAAGTTATATTTTTCACAAAGTATTCCAAGTGTTAGTTTTTCTTGAATGTCTATTTGTTTTTTCTAGTATAATCTTTAAAATTTCTAAGCATTTAATTTTAAGTTCGTCTTTTACTTTAATCATTTAAGTCTTTAATTTTACTCTTCGACACTTAATTAATTGTTATTAGTTTTAAATAGATAAACAAACCAACCAATTTTTATTAACCAAGAACAAATCATTCCACTTAAGACCGAGATCAATTCGAGAGGATATCGAGACAAAATTGAACCTAGCAAAAACTCAATATCAAATGGCGCCGCTGCCGGCTCCTCTCGTTAAGATCAAAAATTTTTTGTGAGAATTTGGATTTTGGGATCCGTTCCCCGTGAACGTTACTTTTTCATAAAAATTTTCAAAAACACAAAAAAATAGAAAATTTTCAAAAATCCTAAAAACTAAAAAACATAAAAACCAAAAATATTTTTGCCCTGTTTCTCTTTGTTCGTTCTTTCGCAGGTGTATGCGCACTCGATCCACGTCTTATCAAGAGCCCGAGCCTCTCGATAACTTAGACATGGCTGGTGTCCAAAACAATAATAACATACCACCTCCAAACAACAATAATAACAACAACAACCCGCCTTTCAACAACATGAATAACAACAACAATGAGCCCCTTCCGGATAATCGCCCAATGATTGAACTGCTGCAAGCTCATGTCGATGGCAACACGGATCCAATTGTTATACCACCAATTGCCGCCAACAATTTCGAGCTCAAGTCAGGCTTTATCCAGATGGTCTCCGCTCAGCCATTCTTGGGACGAACCATTGATGACCCACATGACCATATCAAGAGATTTCTACAACTCACCAACACGGTCAAATTCAATGGAGTTCCACAGGAAGTGATAAGGTTACAACTTTTTCCCTTTTCTTTAGAGGGACAAGCCCGACATTGGCTTGCTAAGGAACCGCCACAGAGTATTCTCTCGTGGACGGATTTGGAAACAAAGTTTATCAACTATTTTTTTCCACCCTCTCGTACTACCGCTTTGCGGAATGAGATTATAAACTTTGAACAAAAGTACGATGAGTCATTCAGTGAATCTTGGGATCGTTTTAAAGATCTTTTAAGAAAATGCCCACAACATGGTTTTACCAAAGTACATCAAATTAATACTTTTTACAATGGTTTAAGCATGAGTGACCAAGATTCACTGAATAGTGCCTCAGGGGGTAATTTATTGGCTAAGACGTCCAATGCTGCTTGGGATATCATTGAGAACAAATCTCGTGTGCAAACCAAGAGTGTTAGGACCAATGTTGCTAGTGCTAGCACTAATGACAGCGACAAGCGATTAGACAAAATCACTACGCTTCTTGAATCGCTTGTCACCCACACCGTCAGCAACAACAACATCAACAACGCCAAACACGCTCAAGTGAACGCTGTCAGCCAACCTTGTGAGATATGTGGTGGTCCTCACTCTTACACAACTTGTACTGCCACCCAAGACTACCCTGCTGAGAATGTTAATGCAGCATATGGCACCTATACTCAACCTGCTTATCAAGCAAAACCTCAAGGTGACCGCAACCTGCTTAGCTACCGTTCCAACAACTATCTCTCACCACCTGGTTTTAATCCTAACAACCAAAACCAAAACCAACAACAAAACCTCAACCGCCCTCCTCAACAACAACAAACTCGTACACCATACATCCCTCCTCACAAGCAGCAACAACCACAACAACGAAACACCCAAGTTTACCAGCAACCTGCTTATCAATCACCCGCATACACTGCTCCTTCAAACCAAACCCCTGCATCACATCAAGACATTGGAACCTACATGAGGACTAACGATGTGATCGTGGATAATCTCCAACAGGAAGTGCGCAACTTGAAAGCAGATCTGATGAAACAAGGGAATGATCTAAGAGCTGATATGAAGAACACTATGGATAGTCAAACGAATGACTTGAGGAACATGATGGCTAGTTTCTTCAATGGTAATCAACCCTCTTCTTCGGGTACTCTTCCAAGTAACACCGTTGCGAACCCAAGAGGGGAGATGAAAGCAATCACCACTCGAAGTGGCAAAGGTACCAAGGAACCCGAGCTTCCTATACCTCCACCGGTGGTTGTGACTAAGGAGAACGAGTCACCTGCTCCTGTTTCCCATCCTTCTCCTTCCCCAATTTCTCCACCTCCTACTTCTACCCCTCCTCCACCCAAGGATGTGAGTGATCCTATTCTACCAAAGCCTTCCTCTTCTTCCAATATACCTTATCCATCTAGGTTGAGGAAAGAGAAGCTCAAAAGGAAGGATGATATTCAGGTTTCGAACTTCCTTAAAATGTTCAAACAATTGAATTTCAATATCTCCTTCGCTGAGGCTCTCGCTCACATGCCTAAATATGCTAAAATGTTTAAAGATCTTCTGAGCGACAAGGAAAAGCTCCTCGATCTCGCCAACACCCAACTGAATGAGAACTGCTCTGCAGTGCTCTTAAGGAAATTGCCAATCAAGCTTGGTGATCCGGGTCGTTTTCTTATCCCTTGCAATTTCCCGGGAGTAGAGAATTGCATGGCCCTAGCCGATCTAGGTGCCAGTATTAATCTCATGCCTCTAAGTGTTTGGAAGCAATTATCTCTCCCAGAGCTAGTCCCCACTAAAATGACTTTGGAATTGGCCAACCGTACGGTTGCTTATCCAGTGGGGATAGCCGAAGATGTCATCGTAGGAGTCGACAAATTCACCTTCCCTGCTGATTTTGTTGTCGTCGACTACGAAATGGACCCCCGTGTGCCACTTATTATTGGTCGTCCATTCTTGAGGACCGGTCGCACTCTCATTGATGTTGAAGCCGGTGAGCTTATCATGAGAGTGGGTGACGATAAAGTAGTCTTCAACATGGGAAAGTTGTCTAAGCAACCTTATTCCAACGAGAGTGTTAATTGTATTGACGTTCTGGATGAGGCTTGTGAAGCACACTTTATTGATGCTTGCAAAAGTATTCCTTCATCTCTTCCCAATGTTGAGACCGTGTCCTCTATCGATTCATCGTTGTCTCTATTTGGAGATAGTGATTTATTTTGGAACAATCTTGAAGATACCATGGGAGATGCGAATTTAGCTACTAATGATTCTCCTATCGATGGGGATGAAGATATGAATTTATTTGACAATCTTCTCACCGAAGACAATCCTTCTCCTCCATCTCCCACGGTTATTGCTATCGATGCCACGACTTTGAAAACGCCTCCCGTCGAAAATCCCCCGGATTTAGAACTTAAGGAGTTGCCGCCTCATCTCGAGTATGCGTTCCTTGAAGCAGAGAAGAAGTCACCCGTCATTATCGCTAAGGACTTGCAAGAAGAAGAGAAAACTCGTCTCATCGATGTGCTTAAAGCTCATAAGAAGGCAATTGCTTGGAAAATTTCCGATATCCGCGGAATTGATCCGAACTTTTGTACTCACAAGATTCTCATGGAAGATGACTTCAAACCCACAATCCAGAGCCAAAGAAGGGTTAATCCTAAAATTCATGACGTCATCAAACAAGAGGTTCTCAAACTTCTAGATGCCGGCTTGATCTACCCTATTTCGGATTCGCCGTGGGTAAGTCCCGTCCATTGTATGCCCAAGAAGGGCGGAATAACCGTTGTTCCCAATGAACACAACGAGTTGATTCCCACTCGTCTCGTTACTGGATGGAGAGTTTGTATTGATTATCGCAAGCTCAATGATGCCACGAGAAAAGACCACTTTCCTCTTCCCTTCATGGATCAAATGCTCGAGCGTCTAGCTGGTAATGACTATTACTGCTTCTTAGACGGTTTCTCCGGGTATTTTCAAATTCCCATCGATCCTAAGGACCAAGAAAAGACCACATTCACTTGTCCCTATGGAACATTTGCTTACAAACGCATGCCTTTTGGTTTATGTAATGCTCCTGGGACATTCCAACGGTGTATGATGGCGATCTTTCATGACATGGTGGAAGACACTATGGAAGTATTCATGGATGATTTCTCGGTCTATGGCGATTCATTCTCTGCGTGCCTTGCCAATTTGGAACGTATGCTCAAGCGGTGCGAAGACACTCGCTTAGTTCTGAATTGGGAAAAATGTCATTTTATGGTAAAAGAAGGCATCGTCCTAGGACACAAGATCTCGAAAGCCGGTCTTGAAGTAGACCGTGCTAAAGTCGATGTTATCGCTAAGTTGCCTCCACCTTCAACCGTGAAGGGTGTGAGAAGTTTTCTGGGTCATGCGGGCTTCTACCGTCGATTCATCAAAGATTTTTCTCAAATCGCTCGCCCGATGACCCACCTCTTGGAAAAAGATACTCCTTTTATCTTCTCCAAAGAGTGCCTGGAAGCCTTCAACTCGCTTAAGGATAAGCTAACTAAGGCACCCGTCTTGGTTACCCCTAATTGGGAGCTTCCTTTTGAGTTGATGTGCGATGCTAGTGATTTTGCTATTGGAGCGGTTCTTGGACAAAGAGTGAACAAACACTTCCAACCGATCCATTACGCTAGCAAGACAATGACTGGGGCACAATTGCATTATACGACAACCGAAAAAGAGCTTTTAGCTGTTGTCTATGCTTTTGAAAAATTCCGCCCCTATCTTGTCCTTTCTACCACCATTGTGTACACCGATCATTCCGCGCTGAAGTACTTGTTGACAAAGCAAGATTCCAAACCAAGACTTCTTCGCTGGGTTTTGCTGCTCCAGGAATTTAAAATCGAAATTCGCGATAAAAAAGGAGCAGAAAACCTAGCCGCGGATCATCTCAGTAGACTTGAGGATCCTTACCAAGGGGCTCATCCGAACAAAGAAATCAATGATTCTTTTCCCCTGGAGACCTTAATGTCTATCCACTCAACTGCTGATGAAACCCCGTGGTTCGCAGACATTGCAAACTACTTAGCGGGTGGAATCCTCGTTGACGGGTTAACATCCCAGCAAAAGAAGAAGTTCTTCAAAGACATAAAGACTTACTTCTGGGATGACCCGTATCTTTTCAAACAATGTGCTGACTTGATTATTCGCCGATGTGTTGATGGACCGGCAGCTTTCAAAATCCTTGATGCTTGCCACAAAGGACCCACTGGTGGTCACTTTGGTCCCAACTACACCGCCAAAAAAGTGTTTGATTCAGGATTTTATTGGCCCTCCATTTATCGTGACGCACATGATATGGTTAAAACATGTGATGCTTGCCAGAAACAAGGCACCATCACACATAAAGACGAGATGCCTCAGAAGTTCATTCAAGAGTGTGAAATCTTTGATGTTTGGGGTATCGACTTTATGGGGCCATTTCCTTCATCTAAAGGAAACAAATACATCCTTGTTGCCGTTGACTACGTCTCCAAGTGGGTTGAAGCCAAAGCTTTACCTACTAATGATGCAAGGGTGGTTTGTAACTTTTTGAAATCGCTGTTCTCTCGATTCGGCGTTCCTCGTGCTATTATCAGTGACCGCGGGACTCATTTTTGCAACGATCAATTTGCAAGAGTCATGGCCAAGTATGGTGTCAATCACCGTCTTTCCACCGCCTATCATCCCCAAACCAATGGGCAAGCCGAGATATCCAATCGTGGATTGAAGCGAATTTTGGAGCGTACTGTGGGAGAGCATCGTGCCGCATGGGCCGATAAGTTAGATGATGCTCTGTGGGCTTTTCGTACTGCTTACAAGACCCCGATCGGTTGTACACCTTATCGTCTTGTGTACGGGAAAGCATGCCACCTCCCCATCGAGCTGGAGCATAAGGCGCACTGGGCCTTAAAGTGGGCTAACTTCGACATCAACAAAGCCGGTGATCATCGCAAGATTCAACTCAACGAGCTCAATGAACTGCGAAATGAAGCTTATGAGAACTCGCTGATCTACAAAGAGAAGACGAAGATCCTCCATGACGCAAAAATCAAGAACCGAGAGTTCCATATTGGTGATCAAGTCTTACTTTTCAACTCTCGGTTGAAGATCTTCTCTGGCAAGTTGAAGAGCCGCTGGTCTGGTCCATTCACCGTCGCCAACGTCTTTCCGTATGGGACCATTGAGCTTTCTCAGCCAAATGGGCCCAATTTCAAGGTGAATGGCCAGCGTCTGAAGCTGTACTTTGGTGAGGACATCTCTCAGGAGATGATTTCATCCCTCACCACGTTCCCCATGAACTAATTTTGGGTCGAGTCAGGCTCGTGACTCGGTCATCAAAAACAAGCGCTCCTCGGGAGGCAGCCCGAGTATCTATCCTTTTACGTTTTAACCTCCTAAGTGTAGGAGGGCCTGCATAGGTGTTTGTATTTGTGTGGTGATGTGATTACAGGGATAAGTGCACTCTTGGAAACTTTGAAGAACCGTGCTCCCGTGTTATCCGAAATCCGGTTCTATCTCTCAACTATCGTGATTCAATTTTCTTCATACTCACATTTGAAATTGATCACTTTAGTCGTCTCTTCCTTAGCTTGAGTTAACCAACGTGCACAAATGACATAAGTGTAGGGGAAACTTTTCCCACATGCTTAAACATTGAGGACAATGTTTATCTTAAGTGTAGGGGGGACTTCTATCGAAGTTTTAAGTGGACTTTTCCATGAAAATGCCTTCAATTAACCGGAAAATCATCTTTTTCAACATTTTTCAAATTTTTAATTAACTTTGGCCATTTAGTCGTAATTTTTAAAATTTTTATCGTTGCTTTCATATGTATATATTCCGCAATAAAGTCAAAAATATTAATAAGTGGTGTAGCTAGTTTAGAAATCTTTGACATATTAGGCCCGTTGCGTTTATTTTGACTCAACCCGAATAGACTTATCCAAGTTTATTCTAGCTAGTATCCTTAACCATGTAGACCTTAATTGGTTTATTAGGCTAAGTGTCCACGAGTCTCATTACTTGAGATTTTAAATTATGGAGGACGAGAAATGATAGAGTCAATTATAAGTCGGTATTCTTGCGCAAGCTCACTTGGTGTAATTATTTGCCTATTCTCCCATCACTTGCTAAAAATTTATCTGCAATAAGTAAGGTCGTACGATTTGAAAAGTTACTTAGCTTCTAGCCCAAGATCGTTTAAAAGTTGCTCGGTAATGACGAGAGTTCATAGCCAAGGCATAACTTATGAAGCGGGGCGCGAAGATTGGCGAGTCCGAAAAGGCCCTAACAAGGCATGAGGATTCAATATTATTGCTGAAGATCCAAAGTGATGTGAAAAGCATTATTCCTAAAGTCAATATGAAGGATCAAGACTCACGACGAAAAGCAATCAACTCCCATAAAGATCATGGAGAAGTCTATCCGAAAAGACCCTAACAAGGTATGAGGATAAATAGATCCAAGTCCGAAAAGGAGGCGGATCGTTGTATCTCAAAATCCCAATTAGAGATTGAAGAAATAATCATGAAGTCGTGGTCAACAAGGTTGGAGTACCCCTCAAAAGTCTCCAAGTGAAGAAACTCTTTTATGATGAGAAGACCATTATCTCAAGAACGTCTCTCGAAGATATGTAGTATGAAGTATATGCCAAATATCGGCCCGAGAAAGGTCTCAAATCGTGAACCAAGTTATGCCAAGATATGAACTTTTTGATATCCCGAGAAGCAGTTTTAAAAGATTTTGTCCTTTAGCTAACTATTGATCAAATCGTCCTACTTTGCTTTCAGCCCTAAATAACTATCGAAATAAGTCCAAAAATGCATCTTCATGATCATTCTAAGACAAAAATAAAATATAAGAGATACACCTAGGAATAAGGGAGTCTAAGCATTTAATTAAGCCATGTGTGTAAGTGTTTGAATTGCTAACTTATAATGACAATGATCTCGTTTTTAAGCTTAGTTTGGGGAACGTGAAACTTGAGGATGATAAATCTTCGTAGCACCGAAGCCCTAATGTAAGTCCTCGATCTCTTTGCAAGGTATTTCCATCCTTTTGTTTGCTTCAAAGTTTTAAATTTCTCTTAGTATTTTCATTTTCGTTTAGTAGTATATTAATAAGGCCAAGGTTGATTGATTATGAGAAAAGTGTAAATGTGCTTTGTCACTAAGCATTGCATGAGGGCATGGCAATGGTTAAGTGTAGGGGATTTGATAGGTGTGAAAACACCCATCCTTTTACCACTTAAATCGGGCTAAAACAAGACCAAAACACGTATTTAATATCATTTGTTTGGAATTATGCGTGGTTTTTGTGTTTATTGTGTTTTCAGAGTCAACCGGATGAATAATGAAGAAAACATGGGATTACACGGGTTTTATCAAGGAAAAAGACTCAAGACGAAGTCTATTATCCAAGAAATGCAGAAGATTTGAAGTCATTGTGCCTATTTGAAGATTTATCAAAGAATAGAGCCAAAGATGGAAGATTCATATATGTCGAAGAACTCGAGTCTATAAAACAATAGATTATAAGACGAGTTGGAATAATTCACCGACACTTCTCAAATCCAAGTCGATAACGTTTATTTAAAAGACGCATGAAGACTTAAGAAGAAAGAAGAAAAAGAAGCCCAAATCAAAGCCCAATCAAAAGCCCATCACCACAATGTACACGCCTATATAAAGGCCCTTACTTCACAAAAAAAAGAGACACACTTAGTTTTTTAGGTAGTTTCTAGTTTTAGAGAGAGAAAGTTCTAAACTTTCTCTCACTAGATTTCATCTCTTTTCTCTTTCAAATTCAAACTTTTGTATTATCTTTAATTAATCAAGTTCCATTTTTAAGCTTTTATCTCTTAATCTCATTCTACTTTTCTTTGATTTAAGATTGATTTTGGTGTGATTATCATGTGATCCGTGTTGTTCTAATTGATTTCATGCTAAAAAGTTAATCTTTTGATCATTTTATAAGTTTTCATTTGATTAAGCTTTAAGACTTTTGTGCTTATTGGCTTATTTTTATGATTATCTTTCTTTTCTTATTAAAAAGTTTATGTTTTTAGTGTTTGACACAAAAAGTTGTTTGATTTCGGGTTGATAAGTTGATTCTAGTGCTTATTTGATCCGGTTTAAGCATTGATTCGGGTTAGTATTGTGATAAGCTCCAAAATATAGCTTATCTACTTGCTAACCGAATTCCACAATTTTAGGAAGTGGTTCAAACACCCTTTCCGATTGACCAATCGGAAGAGGGCTTCTCCCTTTCCGATCTGCACCCTTATTCCGACGGCACACCATACTCCACATTCCGATTGGTTCATTTTTGCCTATTCCGATTACCTGCTAGCTTGTTATTCCGATCAAGGTCTTGTGGTGTATTCCGATTGACTGTCTTAACATATTCCGATTGTGGGATTTTGTCCACATTCCGATCACAAGCTTTACTCGCATTCCGATCACCACCAATCGGAATACATTCCGATTGGTACACTTTTTCCCATTATTCCGATTAAGTTGTTTTACTTTGCTCCGTTCTTACTTTCTTTTAGTCTTTTCCAATCAAGTTATATTTTTCACAAAGTATTCCAAGTGTTAGTTTTTCTTGAATGTCTATTTGTTTTTTCTAGTATAATCTTTAAAATTTCTAAGCATTTAATTTTAAGTTCGTCTTTTACTTTAATCATTTAAGTCTTTAATTTTACTCTTCGACACTTAATTAATTGTTATTAGTTTTAAATAGATAAACAAACCAACCAATTTTTATTAACCAAGAACAAATCATTCCACTTAAGACCGAGATCAATTCGAGAGGATATCGAGACAAAATTGAACCTAGCAAAAACTCAATATCACCCGATTTAAAAACGAAAAAATATTTTTGGTTTTTCTTGATTTTATAATTTTTATGGTTTTAGTAGGTTTTATATTTTTTATGGTTTTTCTTGGTTTTATATTTTTGTATTTTTCTTTTGTGGTTTATATATTTACGAAAATATACATGATCACGAACAAAGGATACTCTGAATAGTTTACCACCACTATTCAGCTGATTCTTCTGCCAACTCTTTGAGAGTCGCTGGAGTGAATGATTTCATGCCAAGCTTGTCGATCAAAAACTCGATTCGTCCTCGATCTAAGGCTTTGGTGAACATATCCGCCAGCTGGTACTCAGTAGTGACAAAATACAGCTCGATCACTCCGTTCTCCACCTGCTCCTTAATGAAATGGTAGCGAATGTCTATGTGCTTGGCCCGGGAGTGTTGAACATAGTTGCAGCAAAGGGCAATGGCGCTCTTGTTGTCACAATACATCGGGATTTTGTTGAATCCCAAACCGTAGTCAGTTAATTGTGATCTCATCCAAAGGACTTGAGCACAACAACCGGACATGGCGATGTATTCAGCCTCCGTGCTAGAAATTGCAGCGCTTTTCTGCCTTTTTGAAGACCAACTGATCAATCTATCTCCAAGGAGTTGCACAGATCCAGAAGTGCTACGCCTCGTGTCTTGACATCCAGCATGATCGGCATCTGCGTATGATATTAAAGCAATAGAGGAATCTTTCGGATACCATAGACCACGATGAAGTGTTCCTTTTAGATACCGAAAGATCCTTTTCACAACATGTAGGTGCTTTTCGGTAGGCCGAGCCTGATACCGGGCACACATGCATACAGCAAATTGCAAATCAGGCCTGCTAGCAGTCAGATAGAGAAGGGTGCCGATCATCCCACGGTAAAGTTTTGGATCGACAATAGTCCCATTCCTATCTTCATCTAACTTGGATTTCTCCACCATTGGAGTGTCCACGGGGTCACAATTATCAAAGTTATATTTCTTTAAAGATTCTAGAGCATATTTGGATTGATTATTAAAGATGCCTCTGGGATTTTGAGAAATCTGTAATCCTAAGAAAAATGAAATTTTTCCCATCATTGACATCTGAAAGCGTGTGGACATTATCTTCTCAAAGCGATTTGACAATTCTATGTTAGTGGCAGCAAATATTATATCATCAACATAAATTTGTACCAGAATCATGTCGTTGCCCTCCTTGAGAGTGAATAGAGTGGGGTCCACCTTGCCTTTGGAGAAGCCTTCCGAAATGAGATATGTTGACAGGAGATCATACCACGCGCGTGGAGCTTGTTTCAACCCATAGAGAGCCTTCTTAAGCTTGTACACATGATTAGGAAACTCCGTACTGACGAACCCATCCGGCTGACTAACATAAACTTCTTCCCTTAGTTCACCGTTCAAAAATGCCGTCTTCACATCCATTTGATAGACGATCATGTTCATATGAGCAGCATACGCAAGGAATAGTCTAATAGCCTCCAATCTTGCAACAGGAGCAAAAGATTCTTCAAAGTCTATACCCAAGGCTTGTTTATATCCTCTAGCAACCAATCTAGCCTTATTCTTCAATAGCGCACCCATCTCATCAAGTTTAACCTTATAAACCCATAACAAGGTAAGGATGTTAACCTTGTCAGGGAGAGGAACTAATTCCCATACTTCAAGTCGTTGGAATTCATTTAGTTCCTCCTGCATAGCTTCAATCCAAGATGATTGAGTCATAGCCTGCTGCCAATTTTTAGGTTCAACTTCGGAGAGAAATGCATCAAAGTAGCAATAGAGTGCCCTCTCTTGTAATTGATGGCGTGTAGAGACTGGTCGATCTAGATTACCAATGACATTCCTAATTGGGTGATCTTTTGTCCATTTGGTGCTATATTTTTCAATCCTAGGTGGTCTGGAGTGTACAATAGAGGGAGCTTCTTCTGAGGTAGAGGCGGCTGAAGGGTTTTCAGGTATCGCTACACCAAAGAAAGGAAGCTCTTGCAGGTGAGCATATTCCAAATCGTGATCAATAGAATCCTCTTCAACATCATTAGGCACAAGTAGGGGTGACGATTCAGGTGTAGTTTGAGAATTACTTGGTGAAGGTGCATCCGTTTCAATGTTAATTGAAGATGCATTGGATAAAGCTGCATTTGCAGGAGCAATAACTTCAGGGATTGGAGCTATCACTACAGGTGCTGGAACTTCATCATTTGGGGGATCAAAGAATTCATCAAACAACGGTTGAAACAGTTTATCCCATTCGGGCCTTGTAGGTGGTAAAAATGATGTAGAAGTAGGATTATTGGGAACTAATCCTGAACTAATAGCACCGGTTCCCATCTCATGAAGCGCGGGTTCAGAGCTGCGTTGCTCAGAAGCCATCGCTGTCAGCTCATCGAAATCTGCGTCCATAGTTTCTACAATCTTGCCAAGACGACGGTTGTAAATTCGGTATGCTTTCTTGGACGGTGAGTAACCAATGAAAATACCTATATCAGCTTTCGGTTGAAGCTTGCCCAAGTTCTCACTATTAATGTTTGGATAACAAAGAGCACCAAACACATGAAAGAATGAAACATCGGGTTTACGATCATGTAGAAGCTCGTAAGGTGTTTTTCCATGGCGTTTCCGAATGATAGAACGGTTTTGGGTGAAACATGCAGTAGATATAGCTTCTGCCCACAAGAACAATGGAGCGTTCGCATAAATTAGCATAGTCCTAGCAACTTCCACAAGCGTACGATTCCATCTTTCAACGACACCGTTTTGTTGTGGAGTGCGTGCAGCGGATGTTTCATGTGAGATACCAACTCCCTCATAGTAATCACAAAGAGTCTGGTTGACGAACTCTGTTCCATTGTCTATACGAATACGGCGGACAGTAGTATTCAAACGTACCTGAATGAATTTCAGAAAAGTGATGATAGCCTTCGGTGCTTCATCCTTTGTACGTAGAAATCTAACCCATGTAAACCTGGAGAAATCATCCACAATAACCAGAATGAATTTCTTACCGCTCACACTTTCAGTTCTCATTGGCCCACAAAGATCCATATGCAAAAGATGAAGTTTTTCTTGATTGGTGTCTTCAGCTTTGGGCCTGTATGATTTCTTGGTACTTTTCCCCCTTGAACACGCGGAACATAAATGGTCCTTGTGAAATTTGAGCTTTGGAAGACCACGAACTAATTCGTTTTTAGCCAGATGATTAATAGCATCAAAGTTAAGATGAGATAATCTGCTATGCCATAACCATGACTTGGTCTTAGATGCTTTAGAGAGAAGACATACTGGAGAGGCGGCCATCATGTCTTGTAGGGACAACGTATAAAGATTTGCACCACGAGATCCCTTCAACAAGTCTTTTCCTTCCAAGTTGCGGATGAAACAAGTATGTTGTCGAAATGCAACCTCTAGGTTGGAATCACAAAACTGTCCTACTGAAAATAAGTTATGACCAAGACCTTCTAGGTTGGAATCACAAAACTGTCCTACTGAAACAAGTAACGTTTCCAATCTGATATTCACCATATCCCATTATCTTTGCTATATGATCATTACCGAATTTAACCGTACCAAGAAACTTGCTGACGAAATTTCGGAGCATCGAGCGATCTCCGGTCATATGCTTTGAACAACCGGAGTCCAAATACCAGAGGATGATTTGGACCACCTCAGATCTCTTTTCTGGCCCTAAGCTGGAGATAGTTGCCATGAGAGCAGCCTTTGCAGATTGAAATTCATCACAGTCTGAGTCATACGCATCAAGATCATCTGCTTGGTATGCTGCATTCTGTGTGGTGACAGTGTCTTGTTCAGCAATCCCTGGATCAGCAAGAAATGCAAGCTCCTCTTCATCAAGTTCCCTTCCTTGTGCCTGAGCATTCACCAGATAAATCTTCTCTGCAAACCATTGACCATCCCTTCTCCTCTTGGGTTTCTTACAATCCCTGGACATGTGACCTTCTTCCTTGCAGTTGTAGCATGTAATCATTCTCAACTTGCCTGTGGAATTAGCCCGTGGAGCAGGATTGACCATTGGAGCAAGATTAACCGTGCGAGCATTGGTAGTTGATGTGATAGGTCTCCCCTGATATGGTTGAATAGGTTGAACCATTACCCTGCCATTCTCAATAGTAGCTTGTTGGCGAGAATTGGATGAATTCCTCAACTGATTGTTGGTAGGAGCTGATCCCCTAAATCCTTGTTTGCTTAAAGTCCTTGTGAGATAAGCAGACATAGTGGTTAACACTTCAACTGGGTCAGCTCCTTGTTTGAATACAGGAATGGGGACTTCCTCATCATCACAATACATTGCTTGGTCTTGTAGAGCTGCATAATCACTAGAAGGAATACTCATTTGATCAGGGTAGCTTGTTGGATATGCTGCATTCTCTTGATAAGAAGAATATGAAGATTGAGCATAAGGTGTAATACTTGCTGGGTGATGTTGTGAAGCATAGTGTGGTGAAGGTGCATTGAAACGATATTGTTGCTGATGTGAGGTGGGTGGTTGTGGTAGAATCGAGTATTGGGGAAAGGTTGGTGTCATGTAAGGTGATGGATGATAGGCTTGATGTCCCAAGATATAAGGAGTGTTGTTGTGAGACAAGCTTGGTTGATTCGCCATCAAAACTAATGAATCAGGGTACATACCTCGAGGCGAACGGTGCATGATCACATGTTTCTCATGCTGCTGAAGAAAAGCATATAGTTGATCCAAATTGCACTTATGAAAATCCCTGGTTAACTTAACATCGGTAATATACTCACCCCATTCAGCTTGAGGTAAAGTATTCAAGAATTTGGTGTTAACCTGGAATGGAGAAATCACGAGATTATATACATTCAGATCATTCATGAGTGTGGTGAATCTGAAGTAATAATCGTGAAGCGTTTCCCATGGGTTGTACGTGAATCTATCAAACAGGTCATACAACTGACATTCCCTTTCCTGTTTGGTAAGAGACGTACCTTGTAGCAACACCTTAAGACGTTCCCATAAATCCTTTGCCACCGTATACTGACTTACCATTCGATAGATGTCATGTGGAAGGGCTTGGAGAATGGTTTGAAGAGCCTTTTCGTCTGCATCGGCAACAAGTTGTTGAGCTGGTGTAAGCTCTTCAAACTCCCTTGGTCGAGTCACATTGTTGACCACGATGGTACCATAGTCAAGTGGACCATTTAAAATTGACTTAACCATAAGCCTCCCATAAACCGGTTTTCCCTTAAGGTAAGACATCATCCGGCCTTGCCATGCTTCAAAAACTTCTTTGATGAGCATTGGCGGCCGATTATCCGTTCCCGTAATGACGGAAATATCCGTAAGTGATGTCATCTGAGGCATTACTGAATTCGGATTCATTTTGTTCACTTCAAAGAGACAAAGATTATCGGTTGATCGAGCAGTGAAGTAAAGCTTGTGAATTGTGTTGAGTTTTTGTTGTAAGAAACCAAGATTAAATCCTCTAAAAAATCGTCGAAAAAACAAGTAAAATAACCCTTGATTCGGAACTTTTTGTTGAATCGGAAGTTTGATTCGGAAGATTTGGCTTGGAATACCTTGATTCGGAACTTTTGGTTCGGAAGTCTTGATCCGGAACTTTCCCTTGATCCGGAACTTTTCCCTTGATCCGGAACTTTCTCCTTGATCCGGAACTTTCCTTCATCCGTAACTTTTGGTTCGGAACTTCCTTGATCCGGAACTTTCCTTGATCCGGAACTTTTGGTTCGGAACTTCCTTGATCCGGAACTTTTGTTGATCCGGAACTTTTCGTTCGGAACTTTTGGTTCGGAACTTTTGTTGATCCGGAACTTTTCGTTCGGAACTTTTGATCCGGAACTTTGGTTGATCCGGAACTTTTTGGTCCGGAACTTTTTGGTGTTGGTTCGGAACTTTGCTGGGTAATCAGAAACTTTGTTCGAGTATGAACAGTCGATCAAAAAGAAGATTTAAACCCAGATTTTTACCAAATAACCCAAAAAGTTTTGTGATTTCTACAATAATAAGTAAAAACTAATACTTATCTACTAATCCCAATCACAAAAACACCAAAAACACCAAGAATCAAGATGAATCTTCTTAAAGAACACTAATACAATCAAAAACTAAAAAACCACACAAATCATTACCTTAAATCACCCCATAGCTCTTGATACCAAATGTAGAATCTTGATAACCTATGAATCTATGAAGTGGGTTGATGTTTTCTAGAGAGAGAAACTAGAGAGAGAAAGTGAGAGAAAACTATGTGATATTTTATTAAGTGAAACTAGAAAGTGAACAACAACCAACCCCTTTCCAAGGAGGAAAGGGGTATTTATACTTCCAAGTCACTAATGGACTTGGGTCGGCCCATGACAAGCCCATGGACCGGTTCTTACTTAACTAAATAAGTAACTATTAACTACGAGCTATTACAATCATTAATAATATTGTGGAGTGACCGATTCTTCTAATATACGTAAAAACGTATTTCTAACAGTTACTAATATCCTAGATATGCTAAAACGGTCCATGAGTCATATAATTTATGATTCAACATGTGCTATCAGAGCGGGAGCTCTATGTTTATAGAAGCGAAGGTTTTCATGTCGAAGAACGAAGATCAAACAAGAAAATTCGTCTAGGGTTTTCAGATTTGTATCTTTCTGGAGAGCCATATTCAAACGGTGATAACCCAGTCGTTAACTGTTGGATCATCACGGAATTCAAACTGGAGATTCTTCATACACGTGACTATAATCTCACCGAGGGATTGTCGATCTGAGCTGTCAAGAAAAATTTACAGCTGGTCAAAGTAGGTTGTAGAAAGATATTATTTTTTCAATAATCCCTATAATCAATTCAAAACAGAAATATACGTTTTATATGTTGATTATACTAGCTTTGGTGAGTTGATTATCGAATCAGTGATGATCCCTAGTATAATCTAAGGAGATTCAAGAAGATGCTTAGGGTTTCTCCCAACAAACCCTAGGTAAATAATTGTTGTTGTGTATGATCAGGAAGAGCACCTGTGATGTTGTTCTACTAGCTTTGGTGAGGTGATCTTTGATCAATGATGAACCTTAGTAGAACTAACTATGGATGCTGCCAAAATTTAGAGCCATAGAAAACTATGGCTATGTTGATTATTGTTGCTGCCTCGAAGATCAGCAGGTGATCAAAACCTTGTACAAATAAAAAGGACAGTAGCAGACAAGGATTGAGGGTTGCTGGGATTCTTGTGTGGTCCAAGATGACAGCGTGGGATTCCTTGTTTTTGGATTCGTATATCCTCCATATGTACAGCATGTTGCACAAAACGTGTGGTCCTGGTATATTCGTTGATGTTGCTATTATGGAAGATCTTCAAATATGGGACTTTGATTGAAGATTGTGTCTCAATTCGTATATTCCCAAAAGAGAAAAAGGTGTGCAGTACACATGACATATTCGTACAGCCATGTTCTTTGTTCAACGAAAGTTATGCTACGATATGGTCTACGAAGTTGTTGTTTGTACGATTTATTAAAAGGATAAAAGTATGGTCGAGAAAAGTACTGCTTAAGTAAGTAAATGCCTTTTGATATCATGGGGTTTAATTTGTGTGATATTGTTTGAATTCACGTAATAAAAAATGTGTACGTCTGGGGTAAACACAAATTGATTGCTGCTTTTTAGGAATTGCTTTGTTAAAAGTTCCTTAAAAATCTTCAACATATTTGATGCGTGATATTTGCCTGATTCTTAGGATATGCAAATAATTTTTCAAATACATTGGTACATATCTTCTCACAATGTGTGTCGTAATGCTTCATGGGCTGAATATGATTGGGCTCGTAAGGAAAGTTAATTGCTACGTTAATGTATCATATGCCCAGACATTTTAAAGCACCGTCCACAATGTCTATGTACCGCCAGTAGTCACAGTACAACAACAGAAAGTGACAGATGTGATGTCACTGTTGAATTTAGCAACAGAAGAGCGACAACTTAGTGACTAAAAAAATGTCACGAAAGTTCATGTGAGGTAGGAGAAAACTGTTTTGGTGACAGTTTTGAGACAGAAAAAGGTGTTGCTATTTGGATTATTGCTAAATACCGCTGGATCGCTGGATAATGTACTGTTTGTTGTATCCGATAAATGGTTAAGGACTGTTTGCTTTGTTCGATATCAGATGACATATATTTATGGTACACATATGGATCTCGATAGAACTAAAAGTATTTCAGTTTTTATGGCTCGATTATTGGTGATTTCTATGGAGACGATTGACAATTACTTATTTGATGTTGGATCTGATTTTCACAGGTTTGTTTTCTTATTATATCTTCATTAGTGAGCAATACACCTTGTCTTTGGACTAAATATAATGTTACAGCTTACAACTGGCTTATAGTTGTGAGGGTTACCAGTTTCCATGTACCAAAAACTGTTGGTGAGCAATACACCTTGTCATTTTGACTAAATATATTGTAATAGCTAACAGTTGGCTTATAGTTATACGGTTTTTGTTGGTTTCAATTCCCATTCTTACCAATAAACTGAGCCTCCTTTTGCAATTAAAGAGCTATTGGGTAAATTGCATGAATCGGGGGGAAGTTTTTCATGCATTTGAAGATAACTTGTTCGTGCTTATATGGTGTTAATAATAAGTGTGAAAACACTTATCCTTTTACCACTTATTTCCAATAATAACAAGACCAAAACGTGTGATTTATGTCGTAAAAGTCGGAATTATGCGTGGTTTGTGTTTTTATTGTGTTTTAGGACCAAAATATTAAAAAGGAAGAAAACACGGGCTTTCACGGGCTTTTATCGAAGAAAACGGGAAAAGACGAAGTCAAAAGATCAAGAGTGCAAAAAGAACGGAAGTCCAAGGCCTATTCTGAAGATTTATCGAAGAAAAAGTCAAAGGACGGAAGTTTAACGAAGTCGAAGAACTTAAGTCTAATAGAAGAAGAAAATTAAAAGACAAGTTCAAATCCCGAGACGACAAAGACGAAGAATTAAAGTCGAGTCGAGAAAACGTGAAGAAAGCAAGAAAGAAGATGCAACACATGCACTCCTTCAACCTTCCCTATAAATACCCTCCTAATAGTCATTAGGAGGGTGATTAGATTTTAGTTAAATTTTCACTTTTTCTTAGTTTTCACTAGTTTTAGAGAGAGAAAGTCTTAAACTTTCTCTCACTAAATTTCATCTTTTTCTTAATCTTTCAAGATTAAACACTTTGTATTGCTTATTTTTATTAATCAAGTTCTAATTTAAGCTTTTATTTCTTAATCTCATTCTACTTTTCTTTGATTTAAGATTGATTTTGGTACGATTATCATATGATCCGTGTTGTTCTAATTGATTTCGTGCTTAAAAAGTTAATCTTTTGATCATTTTATAAGTTTTCATTTGATTAAGCTTTAAGACTTTTGTGCTTATGGGCTTATTTTGATGATTAGCTTATTTTTCTTATTAAAAAGTTTTATTAAAAAGTTTATGTTTTTATTGTTAATCTAAAAAGTTGCTTATTTTCGAGTTGAATAAGTTGAGATAAGTGCTTATTTGATTCGGTTAAGTATTCGGATTGTTAAGTTTTGGATATTAGCTTATTGAACTTAGCTTATTATCTAGCTTAACCAATTCCCATTATTTTCGGAAAAGGGAGCTTAAAACCCTTTCTGATTGGCCTATACATTCCGAGCAGCTCCATCTTCATATTCCGATTGATCCAATCGGATTAGGGCTTTGAGATTACGACTGAGCATCTTAATATTCCGACGGTACCACACTTCAACATTCCGATTGAATGGTTTTCTGAATATTCCGATTGTGGACAAGTTGAACATTCCGACTGTAACTGTTTTCCCATCATTCCGATTGGTGTCCTTGAATAGTATTCCGATTGATTCCATTTTGTTGGATATTCCGATCGGTGTTACCCATATTCCGATCAGCCGATCGGAATACGTTCTGATCGGGCCTCTTTTGGCTTGTTTTGGTTTCTTTCGATCTTACTTTCTTATAGTACTTTTTATTTTCAGAAAATTTTCCAAGTGTTAGTTTTATTTAGTGTGTGAGTACTTTTCCATTTTACCTTTAAGTTTATATGCATTTATTTTTACTCGTCATTCAGAATTAATCTTTTAACTTCCATTTTACTCAACGACACTTTAATTGCTTGCTAAATAGTTTAAAATAGATAATCAAAACCAAACCATTCTCTTGATTCACCAAAAGACGATTGAGTCGCACTTAAGACCGGTTTTCAATTCGAAAAGACTTGGGACTACAAAATTTATTTCTTGGTTGCAAAATCAAGTATTAAATGGCGCCGCTGCCGGCTCTTTTCGTTAAGATAAACGGTTTCTAGTGAGAGACGCATTGAATTTTGGGATCCGTTCTTTGAACGTTATTTTCATTTGCTATAAAAATTTCCAAAAAATCCAAAAAAATATAAAAATCTTCAAAAATACAAAAACATTGAAAAATCATTAAAAGCAATTCTTTTCAAAAGGTTTTGCACCAAAAAGATTATATAGATATTCGCTTTGTGTATATTTTTCTTCTGCAGGTGCATGGGTACTAGATCTACGAACTATTCTGAGCCCGAGACTCGTGAAGATTTAGATATGGCTGGTGTTAATAACAACAATAATCACCCACCTCAACATAATTTGAATAACAACAACAACAACAACAATGTCCTTCTACCTGATTTACGAACCATGGAGGAATTGTGCCAACCCACCATGAACGGACGCGGAGGCCCGATTGCGCCAATGCACGTCACGGCTCAGGAGTTTTCGTTGAAGCATCACATGATACAACAAGTGCAAACGAACCCGTTTCGTGGAATTCCGGATGATGATGCCAACAAGCACCTCGACAAATTCATTACCATGACCCAAAGCATGAAGTGCTCCGGTGTTTCTATGGATGACCTTCGCCTCCAACTTTTTCCACACTCGCTTTCTCACCATGCCGAAAAATGGTTTGACCGTCTTCCTAAGAATTCTATTCATACGTGGAACGACATGACTCAACGCTTTTTATCGCGCTACTTTCCCCCATCCATGGTCACTAGCCTTCGTAACCAAATCAGTGGATTTATGCAAGAGAATGATGAATCGCTTTTCGATGCTTGGGAACGCTACAATGATTTGATCGACCGCTGTCCTAATCACAATATGCTCCCCGTCACTCTCATTGACACCTTCTACAATGGTCTCACTTTTCGTGATCGTGACACGATCAATGCCGCCGCCGGTGGTACTTTTATGAAAAGGAGACCGGAGGAGTGTCGAGAGTTGATCGAAAACATGACTACTCACCACAAGAATTGGGATTCATCCGCATCCTCAAGATCCAATTCGAGAGTCAATGTTTCTTCTACTACTTCCAATCCTGAGATGAATGAAATCTCTCGACAACTCGCTGAAATGAACAAGAATTTCATGGCAATGGCCACAAACCACTTTCAACAAGCTAAAGCCGTTGCTATTTCTTGTGACACATGTGGTGGCCCTCATTCTTACAATGATTGTCCTTCTACCCAAGGCAATTATTCTGAAAACGTTAACGCAGCTTATGGCACTTATCCCACGGGAGGCTATCAAGCTCGCCCTCAAGGAGACCGTGGCTTGCTAAGTTATCGTTCCAACAATTATCTTGCTCCTCCTGGTTTCCCTCCTGCAAATCAAAACCAACAACAAAGCTATAACCGAAACAACCAATCCCAACCTCGTGCTCAAAATCAATATCAATCCCAAAGAAACCCATACCCAACTCAAGGAAATTCTCAAGCTTACCAAGCTCCACCTCTCAATCAACCGATGGCTGTGAGTCCAGACGTCGAGACATTCATGAAGACCAATCGTGAGCTGGTGACGAATCTTCAGAGTCAATTTGTCAACTTGAAGAATGACATGGTGAAACAAGGGAGCGATATTCGAGCCGAGCTAAGGAATGATATGGCCAAACACAACAATGAGATTAATGCGAACATGCAAAACTCCTTTAATAATCAAGCTCTTCACCTTCGTGATATGATTGGTTCGCTCATCCAAAGTAATCAACCCTCTTCGTCGGGTACTCTTCCGAGTAATACCGTTGCGAATCCAAGAGGGGAGATGAAATCAATCACCACTCGTAGTGGAAAAGGTTATATGGAACCCGAGCTTCCTACACCTCCACTGGTGATTGTGAACAAGGAAAAAGAGCAACTTTCCTCACCTCCTTCACCTTCTATCCCAATTTCCCCACCACCCGTGGTTGTGAGTGAGCCTATTCCCTTAAAGCCTTCTTCTTCATCTAATATACCTTATCCTTCAAGGTTGAGAAAAGAGAAGCAAAAGAGCAAGGATGGTATTCAGGTTTCAAACTTTCTAAAAATGTTTAAACAATTGAATTTTAACATCTCCTTTGCCGAGGCTCTCGCTCACATGCCCAAATACGCTAAGATGTTTAAAGATCTTCTAAGTGATAAAGAAAAGCTACTTGACATTGCTCAGACCCACCTTAATGAGAATTGCTCCGCAGTGCTCTTAAGGCAATTACCCACCAAACTTGGTGATCCGGGTCGCTTCTTGATTCCTTGCAACTTCCCGAGAGTAGAGAATTGCATGGCCCTAGCCGATCTAGGTGCCAGTATAAACTTAATGCCTTTAAGTGTTTGGAAGCAATTATCTCTCCCCGAGCTAGTCCCCACCAAAATGACTTTGGAATTAGCCAACCGTACGGTTGCTTATCCAGTGGGGATAGCCGAAGATGTCTTTGTTGGCGTCGATAAATTCACCATCCCGGCGGATTTTGTCGTCGTTGACTACGAGATGGATCCCCGTGTTCCATTAATCGTTGGACGTCCCTTCCTGAGGACCGGTCGCACTCTCATTGATGTAGCCGCAGGCGAAATAATCATGAGAGTTGGTGACGATAAAATTGTCTTCAACATGGGTAAGATTTCTAAGCAACCTTATTCATATGAGAATGTTAATGCTATTGATGTTCTCGATGAGGCTTGTGAAGAACATTTTCATGATGCTTGCAAAAGTACTCTTTCTTCTCTACCCAATGTTGAGACCGTTGCCTCAATTGCTCCAGCATTGACTCCTTTCGGAGAAAGTGACTTGGATGATTTCGAAGCTAGCTTGGGTCCTCTCGATATTAAGTATGATAATTTGTCCATCAATTGGGATGAAGATATTCGTACTATTGAGAGACTTCTCAATGAGGACACGCTGTCTCCTCCTGCTCCTAAAGAGGTGACTAATGATGATCCATCGTTAGTTTCACCATCTATTGAGGATCCTCCTACTCTTGAGCTTAAGGACCTACCCCCTCATCTTGAGTACGTTTTCCTAGAAGACGACGAGAAGCTACCGGTCATCATCGCAAAGGATCTAAAAGAAGACGAAAAAGCCCGACTTGTCGCTGTGTTGAAGAAACATAAAAGAGCTATCGCTTGGAAAATCTCCGACATCCGTGGAATTGATCCTCACTTCTGCACACATAAAATTCTCATGGAGGACGACTTTAAGCCCACAATTCAAAGTCAACGAAGGGTGAATCCTAAAATCCATGAAGTCATCAAAAAAGAGGTTATCAAACTTCTTGATGCGGGTATGATTTACCCTATTTCGGATTCACCGTGGGTTAGTCCAGTCCATTGTGTGCCTAAGAAAGGCGGAATCACCGTTGTGCCCAATGCAAACAACGAGTTAATTCCTACCCGTCTCGTTACTGGGTGGAGAGTTTGTATAGACTACCGCAAACTCAATGATGCCACGAGAAAGGATCATTTCCCTCTACCTTTTATGGACCAAATGCTTGAACGTTTAGCTGGTAATGAATATTACTGCTTTCTCGATGGTTTCTCGGGTTATTTTCAAATACCCATCGATCCCCAAGATCAAGAGAAGACAACATTCACTTGTCCCTATGGCACATTTGCTTACAAAAGGATGCCTTTTGGCTTATGTAATGCCCCCGGGACTTTCCAAAGGTGCATGTTGGCTATCTTCCATGACATGGTTGAGCAAACCATGGAAGTCTTCATGGATAATTTCTTGGTCTTTGGGGATTCCTTCTCTTCTTGCCTTGCCAATTTGGAACGTATGCTTAAGCGGTGCGAAGACACTCGCCTTGTTCTAAATTGGGAAAAATGCCATTTTATGGTAAAAGAAGGCATTGTGCTAGGACACAAAATCTCAAAAGCCGGTCTTGAAGTCGACCGTGCTAAAGTAGATGTCATAGCCAAATTACCTCCACCTTCAACCGTGAAGGGTGTGAGAAGCTTTCTGGGTCATGCGGGCTTCTATCGTCGATTCATTCAAGATTTCTCTAAAATCGCTCGCCCGATGACCCACCTCTTGGAAAAAGATACTCCTTTTATCTTTTCTAAAGAGTGTCTCGAAGCCTTCAATCTTCTAAAGGACAAGCTAACTAAGGCACCGGTCTTGGTTACCCCTAATTGGGAGCTGCCTTTTGAATTGATGTGCGATGCTAGCGACTTTGCTATTGGTGCGGTTTTGGGCCAAAGAGTGAATAAACACTTCCAACCAATCCACTATGCTAGCAAAACAATGACAGGGGATCAACTGCATTATACGACAACCGAAAAAGAGCTTTTAGCTGTTGTCTATGCTTTTGAGAAATTTCGCCCCTATCTTGTTTTATCTCCCACCATCGTATACACGGACCATTCCGCGTTGAAGTACTTGATGACAAAGCATGATGCTAAGCCAAGACTTCTTCGCTGGGTTTTACTCCTTCAAGAATTCAACATTGAAATTCGTGACAAGAAAGGAGCCGAAAACCTGGCCGCGGATCATCTGAGTCGACTTGAGGATCCATATCAAGGGGATCATCCGAACAAAGAGATCAATGACTCTTTCCCCCTTGAGACCTTAATGTCTATAAATCTCAATCTGGATGGCACCCCGTGGTTTGCGGAAATTGCAAACTACTTAGCGGGTGGTATTCTCATCCAAGGGTTAACATCCCAACAAAAGAAGAGGTTCTTGAATGATGTTAAGACTTACTTTTGGGATGACCCTTATCTATTCAAACAGTGTGCTGATCTGATTATTCGTCGATGTGTTGACGGACCGGCAGCTTTTGACATCCTCCAAGCTTGCCACAAAGGACCCACCGGTGGTCACTTTGGTCCCAACTACACCGCTAAGAAAGTGTTTGATTCTGGATTCTACTGGCCCACCATTTATCGTGACGCTCACGAAATGGTTAAGCATTGTGATGCTTGCCAACGTCAAGGCAAGATCACACATAAGGATGAGATGCCTCAAAATTTCATACAGGAATGTGAAATCTTTGATGTATGGGGCATCGACTTTATGGGGCCATTTCCATCCTCCAAAGGGAACAAGTACATCCTCGTCGCCGTCGACTACGTTTCTAAATGGGTTGAAGCTAAGGCTCTTCCTACGAATGATGCGAGGGTGGTTGTGAACTTTTTGAAGCAGCTTTTCGCTCGATTTGGCGTTCCTCGTGCTATTATCAGTGACCGCGGGACTCATTTTTGCAACGATCAATTTGCAAGAGTCATGGCGAAGTATGGTGTCAATCACCGTCTTTCCACCGCCTATCATCCCCAAACTAATGGGCAAGCCGAGATTTCCAACCGTGGCTTGAAGAGAATTTTAGAACGTACTGTGGGAGAGCATCGCGCCGCGTGGGCCGATAAGTTAGATGATGCTCTGTGGGCTTTCCGTACTGCTTACAAGACCCCGATCGGTTGTACACCTTATCGTCTTGTGTACGGGAAAGCCTGCCACCTACCCATCGAGCTGGAACATAAGGCGCACTAGGCCTTGAAGTGGGCGAACTTTGACATCAACAAAGCCGGTGATCATCGCAAGGTTTAACTCAACGAGCTAAATGAACTGAGGAATGAAGCTTATGAGAACTCGCTGATCTACAAGGAGAAGACGAAGATTATCCACGATGCTAAAATCAAGAACCGAGAGTTCCATGTTGGTGATCAAGTCTTACTCTTTAACTCTCGGTTGAAGATCTTCTCTGGCAAGTTGAAGAGCCGCTGGACTGGTCCATTCACCGTCGCCAAAGTCTTTCCATATGGGACCATTGAGCTTTCTCAGCCGAATGGGCCCAATTTCAAGGTGAATGGCCAGCGTCTGAAGCTGTACTTTGGTGAGGACATCTCTCAAGAGATGATTCCATCCCTCACCACGTTCCCCATAAACTAAACTTGGGTCGAGTCAGGCTCACGACTCGGTGAACAAAAACAAGCGCTTCTCGGGAGGCAACCCGTGTTCTATCCTTTACTGCTTTCATAATAAGTGTAGGGGGAGCCCCGCATATGTTTGTTGTCTTGTTTCTTGTGCTGTGCAGGGATTAAAGCTTCAAAGACCCACCTTGATGACTTTTGATGAACCGTGATCCGTGTTTCCCATCTTCCCGGTTCTATCCTAAAACCCTTGTGATTCAATATTTCATATTTTATATGTTCACATTGAATTCACTTTAGTTGTCCTTTCCTTAGCAAGATTTAAACAAAGTGCACAATGTCCTAAGTGTGTGGGAGTTTACTCCCACATGCTTAAACATTGAGGACAATGTTTATCTCAAGTGTAGGGGGGACTTCTATCAAAGTAAGTGGTCTTTTCCATGAAATTGCCCTCATTTTAACCGGAAAATTTGATTTTTCGACATTTTTCAAAATTTTTAATCTATTTTGGCCTAGTTGTATAGTTGTATTTGCCTTTGTTATGTTCCTTTGCTAGAATAAATTTTTAATAAAGTGGTTTTAGATTTTTCTTAGTCGTGAACATTTTGACTCAACCCGAGTTTACTTACCTAATTTTACTCTAGCTAGTATCCTTAACGTGTTTAAGTCAAGTTTTGCTAGGCTTTTATATAGGGAGCTATAAAACGCCAAAGTCTTAACTCTCACGGGTTAAGAACAAGAACTTTTCGCAAGTTCCTATAGTTGATCCTAGAGAGTTGTTTATCAAGGGAACTTTAAAATGCAATTTCTAAACTTGAAAAAGTCCAAGAATTTGCAAGATCCTATAGGCGACTCGAAAACCCAAAACTTTGATTTAATAGGCTAAGCATCCACGAGTCTCATTCCTTGAGATTTTAAACTGTGGAGAACGAGAGATGATAGAGTCAATTATAAGTTCGGTATTCTTTCATGAATTTATGTGAGTTAATTATAGGCCTATTCTCCCTCCGCTTATTAATAAATTTATCTGCCAATAAATAAGGTTGTACGATTTAAAAGGTTACTTAGCTTCTAGCCCCAGATCGTTTAAAAGTTGCTCGGTACGGATTAGAGTTCATAGCCAAGGCATAACTTATTGAAGCGGGATGCAAAGATTGGCGAGTCCGAAAAGGCCCTAACAAGGCATGAGGGCTACATTTTGTTGCTAAAGATCCAAAAGTGATGTGAAGACTCATTTATCGAAAATCAATATGAAGGATCGAGACACAAGACGAAAAGCAAGTACTCCCAAAAGATCATGGAGAAGTCTATCCGAAAAGACCCTAACAAGGTATGAGGATAAATAGATCCAAGTCCTAAAAAGGAGGCGGATCGTTGTATATCAAAGTCCAAAATAAAGATTGGAGAAAAATGAAGAAGTCGTGGTCCAAAGATGAAGAATCTCTCAAAACTTCAAGTGAAGAAATTCCTATTATGAAGAGAAGACCATTATTTCAAGAACGTCTCTCAAGATTCGAAGTATGAAGTCCCTGCCAAATATCGGTCCGAGAAAGGTCTCAAATCGCGAAGCGAGTTATGCCAAGATATGAACTTTATGAGGTCCCGAGAAGGAGTTTTAAAAGATTTGGTCCTTTAGCTAACTATTGATTAAATCGTTCACTTTATTTTCGGACTAAATAATTATCGAAATAAGTCAAACAATGCATCCTCGTGATCATTCAAGACAAAAATAAAATATAAGAGATACACCTAGGAATAAGGGAGTCTAAGTGAATAATTGGCCCACATGAGTTCGTGATAGTTTGCTAACTTATAATAACAATGATCTCGTTTTAAGCTTGGTATGGGGAACGTGAAACTTGAGGATGATAAACGTTCATGGCCGCCAAAACCCAATGTAAGTTTTTAATTTCTTTACTTATTTCTATCTTTTATGTTTAGTATTTAATAAAGGCCAAGGTGGGTTATTTATGATGGAAAATGTAAACCGTGCTTTAAAACTAATGCATTGCATGAGGGCATTGCAATGGTCAAGTGTAGGGGATTTAATAAGTGTGAAAACACTTATCCTTTTACCACTTATTTCCAATAATAACAAGACCAAAACGTGTGATTTATGTCGTAAAAGTCGGAATTATGCGTGGTTTGTGTTTTTATTGTGTTTTAGGACCAAAATATTAAAAAGGAAGAAAACACGGGCTTTCACGGGCTTTTATCGAAGAAAACGGGAAAAGACGAAGTCAAAAGATCAAGAGTGCAAAAAGAACGGAAGTCCAAGGCCTATTCTGAAGATTTATCAAAGAAAAAGTCAAAAGACGGAAGTTTAACGAAGTCGAAGAACTTTAGTCTAATAGAAGAAGAAAATTAAAAGACAAGTTCAAATCCCGAGACGACAAAGACGAAGAATTAAAGTCGAGTCGAGAAAACGTGAAGAAAGCAAGAAAGAAGATGCAACACATGCACTCCTTCCACCTTCCCTATAAATACCCTCCTAATAGTCATTAGGAGGGTGGTTAGATTTTAGTTAAATTTTCACTTTTTCTTAGTTTTCTCTAGTTTTAGAGAGAGAAAGTCTTAAACTTTCTCTCACTAAATTTCATCTTTTTCTTAATCTTTCAAGATTAAACACTTTGTATTGCTTATTTTTATTAATCAAGTTCTAATTTAAGCTTTTATTTCTTAATCTCATTCTACTTTTCTTTGATTTAAGATTGATTTTGGTACGATTATCATATGATCCGTGTTGTTCTAATTGATTTCGTGCTTAAAAAGTTAATCTTTTGATCATTTTATAAGTTTTCATTTGATTAAGCTTTAAGACTTTTGTGCTTATGGGCTTATTTTGATGATTAGCTTATTTTTCTTATTAAAAAGTTTATGTTTTTATTGTTAATCTAAAAAGTTGCTTATTTTCGAGTTGAATAAGTTGAGATAAGTGCTTATTTGATTCGGTTAAGTATTCGGATTGTTAAGTTTTGGATATTAGCTTATTGAACTTAGCTTATTATCTAGCTTAACCAATTCCCATTATTTTCGGAAAAGGGAGCTTAAAACCCCTTTCCGATTGGCCTATACATTCCGAGCAGCTCCATCTTCATATTCCGATTGATCCAATCGGATTAGGGCTTTGAGATTCCGACTGAGCATCTTAATATTCCGACGGTACCACACTTCAACATTCCGATTGAATGGTTTTCTGAATATTCCGATTGTGGACAAGTTGAACATTCCGACTGTAACTGTTTTCCCATCATTCCGATTGGTGTCCTTGAATAGTATTCCGATTGATTCCATTTTGTTGGATATTCCGACCGGTGTTACCCATATTCCGATCAACCGATCGGAATACGTTCCGATCGGGCCTCTTTTGGCTTGTTTTGGTTTCTTTCGATCTTACTTTCTTATAGTACTTTTTATTTTCAGAAAATTTTCCAAGTGTTAGTTTTATTTAGTGTGTGAGTACTTTTCCATTTTACCTTTAAGTTTATATGCATTTATTTTTACTCATCATTCAGAATTAATCTTTTAACTTCCATTTTACTCAACGACACTTTAATTGCTTGCTAAATAGTTTAAAATAGATAATCAAAACCAAACCATTCTCTTGATTCACCAAAAGACGATTGAGTCGCACTTAAGACCGGTTTTCAATTCGAAAAGACTTGGGACTACAAAATTTATTTCTTGGTTGCAAAATCAAGTATTAGTTAACGAAGACTTACAGAATCTAGGAACGTGTGATTTCCTATCACTTGAAGGAGTTACATTATCATGCTCAGTGTCTCATTTCGAAGGTAAATGAGGATTTTTGTAAGAGATTGTTTCTACTTATACTTTTTGGCTGTTATTGTATAAAGTTCGACGTCACAAGGATAGTGCAAGATATAATATACAAGCTTGGGAGATTCCACTTTTTCAACAAATAGGCTATACTCGTTTTTCTTCATCATTGACTATTAGTTGGAGCTTATAGATTCGTGATTCAAGAGATGTTGGATCTAAGTTTTAGGGGAAGTTTATTTAATCATCTACATGTACCACTCAAGGGGAAGTGATTACTTCGTTGCTTATCTTCTGAAGACCCTATTTGATTGATGACAAAAAGGGGAAGGAACTTACATGATTATTGATTTGCAGCTTATTATTGTGGTGGGATGATATAAGAATATATGGACTTCAGGGTAAGTTTTGTATTCATCAAATAGGAGAAGATTGTTGGTCCAAAAGATTTGATGAGATAAAACCAAAATTACTTACAAAGGAACTTGGAAGTACCCCTGGAGTGTAATAAGTACCTCTAGCTCATTCCATGTAACGCTAGTACAAAGTAAGTACCGCTAGCACATTCCATGTACCGCTAGCACAAAGCAAGTACCCTTAGCCTACGCAAGTACCTTTAGGCTTATCGAGATGTAGAGATCTTCAGAAGATTCTAGAGATATTCTAGAGAGTAAAGATAAGTATGAACAATATTGTGAAGATATTCTTTATACTTAAGAGGATTTACTTGCTTTATTATGTTTATCTTCTTGTAAACCCTAGCACCTTCTAGATATAAAGAGGGGCGGGGCATTCATTTTAATTATCCAGCAAAACTTACAACTCCCATGAGAGTCTAAGAACCATAGAACACGTGGGTGTTATAGTTAATAGTTAGGTTTATTTATGTGAAATAAAGAAAACCTTCATGGTAACTTTGATGTTCTTATTGTTATTCAGATGCGTAGATCATTGTTACTAATATCCTAGATATGTTAAAACGGTCCATGAGTCATATAATTTATGATTCAACAAAGGTTGCTTGTGATCCCCCACAAAGCCCCAATACAGATGTTTCTAACAATCATACATGCAAACAAACTCTTGATAGTAGTGCATGTACCGCTTCCTCAGCTATAGGTACACTATACAACACCGACATGGAAGACCTCAGAGTTTGGTTGTTGAAACAGTAACAAGGGCTTCAAGGGAATCCTAGTAACACAAATAATTTTCTTCAAATGATTTACAATTACTTCAGATTGTGATTTATGCCTCAAATAACGGAAAGTTTATCACGGATGATGACTTATCCTTAATAACAGGAAAATTATTTTTCTCGGTCATGAGCTCTCATTAAAAACGCTCCAAGTTTTTTAGCTCATGTAAATGACATACAGTTAAATGTCAAACTGTAACTCGAACTTCAAATAAAGGAACGTGTATCTTTAAAGATAACTTATCCTAACAACAGGTAGAGCAATCTATCACGGGTTGAGCTTGTCATAAAATATTCCAAGTTTTGAGCTCAACACAAATGGCTTGTAATCATTTTCAGATTGCAACCTGGATTTACATTCAAGGGGGAGTGTACGATTTAGTGCCATTACCCTCAGCAAAAGAAGAGAAATCTTCTTACACTTGAGTGGATTCGTCAAGACATTCAAAGTCTATGAACTCAAGTTTATGATTTAAGAAATACCATGTCGCTAAAAAGAAATAGATTTCAAAAAGCGTTGAACAAAAGTTTTTCAAGAATTTTTCAATGATTATTCAAAATCTTTCAAAAATTGTGTATTCAACAACTCCTACCCTCAAAAGTTAAATGTGGATCATATCCACGTAACGACAATTCAATTGGATCAATTTTTTAGGGGGAGCTTTCCAAAATCAAAATTTTAATGTTGTTGGATATATTAAGTCAAAAAAAATTTTATGTATCCAACACATTGTGCGTAAGTATCATCTGGTATTATACACATGAAAAGCTTTGATGTTCGTGAGCACATTCTTCAACGATAATCTTTTATGTTTTCATGAACATGTAGTGTGCGAGTACAATTTTTTCAAGAAATTTTCAATGATTGCTGAAAATCTTTCAAAAATTGTATGCTCGACACTACATAAAATGTTTCAATAATTCATGCCAAGTAAGATAGATTTTTCTCCCGAAAGATTTTCAAGACTATTTTTCACGATATATTTTAATCAAATTTAGTATCTCTAATATCAAACGATTTTTTATATTAGAGATAGGGGAGGAAATGTGATTAAAATGTGATCCAAATATATGAAACGAACATATAAGACTCAAGCACTTTAACTCTTACCTACATGTGCGAAACAATTTCGATTATCGATGCACGTGTAAATGGGGAGCTTTTCTGAAACGACAAAACTATCAAGGTGTTAAAAGTTTTTCAAAAACTTTGGTAGACTTTCAAGTGGTTGTATGGTTACGATCAAATACCCACAACCTCTTTAATTTACGACATTATTGGTGTCAAAAGGTGGTTAGGTATAAGTCCTATGATCCAACCAGAACTGGAGGGATCTTCCCAGGGACAATCCAATAGATTATTATAAGTCCTTAGGAAAGATGGAGTAGAATGTGAACGTAGCTGAATGCCGACTAAGTACTTAAGCTAGCACTAGAACAATCACAACAAGGTGATAGTAATGACGTCTTAGTAAGAATTGAAGGGTTGAAGAATGAAAAGGAAATGTAAGGATAAAGGGTGAAAAGAAATAGCCCTCCATACAACTTAGGCAGAAACCAGGTCAACACATTATGAAGAGAACACATCATGGACACAGTGATGTAATGCACAACCCTTCCCCAACTGACTCGCGATTCTCTCAAAAGAAGCTTTTGTTATTGTCACGGAGAACAATAGACTTCTATTGAATTTCTTACTCCGATATAGTTGATATTAAACAGGTGGCATCTACTCCAGCCTCCGACCACTAAAAGTGGACAAATCGAGTCTAGAGCCTTGAGATCAATCAAATCTCGTTATAACACGCTACATGACGAAGAAGAGATTCCTATGCTATATCCTTGTGATATTTCTAGAACACTCAGAGTGATACTACTTAGTATTCATAATGATGAGTGGAAATCCTTCAAGTAATAACATTAAACAGCACTGCGGTAGGTCATGTGTAAGATTCTTTATGAATTGAACATGTGCAAAACTAAAAAGCAACAGTGGTTTGATTGTTAATTTATTCAAACTCGTTTCAGGTTTCTACGCAATATCTTTATGGTCTTGCCAGAATATTCAGAGTGATACTCTTCAGTATTTACAGTGACGATTGGAAATCCTTCCATTGTCAACTTCAAACAGCACTACGGTAGGTGACTTATGAGATTCTTCATAAATCAAACTTGTGTCAACTGTAAAGCAACAATGGTAAGATTCTTTATGAATCAAACTTGTTCTCAGAATTTGAATTGACGACTTAAATCAAGCGGATATTTATCCAATTGATTTACTCTTTATGTTCGCAGTCTTGCTTTGAGACGGTCGAGTAAAGAGAACGGCTAGTACAGCCGCGAAACCCTGTCAAGGAGGTTCTTAATTGAATCTACCTAATTACAGGATCGATATTCAGTATCGTCTAATGGTCTTCACCGACCGGAGGTAAAACACTACCAATTAAGGAAAAATATCAAAGCTATTTAGTCCGTGTCTATGTTTTGTCTCGAGAAGGTGGTGCTACGGTGTACTCAGCAAAGTCAAAGATTCAAAACCACATACTCATGCCCGAAGACATATTAAAAAATCAAGAAAGCTAAAGACTTCCGCAACTCCGATGATCAAAATCTTCCTTAACTATTATTGTAGAGGAATGACCTCTCTTCAAAGGAGATTGTTAGCGAGCTTCCAAGATGATGTATAGTGGGAGCATGTGGATGAAGACACAAGATCGTAAGATGGCGAAGGCAAGTCAAGGATGGTGACCAACAAGAATGAAGCAATCATTTTGAAGATATTTGTTGGAAATACGTTTTTACTATAAGAGGTCTCGGTCACTCCAACAATATAGTTACGGGCTCGTAGTATAGTTATTTGTAATAGATTAAACAAGCCTGACCCATGAGCATGTTCATGGGCTGGAGGCCCAAGTCCATTTATGGACTTGGGTATATAAACCCTCTCCTTTGATGGAGAGGGTGTTGGTTGGTTCACTTTTCAATATACTTTTCACACATATATCTCTACTTTCTCTCTCTAGAAAACCATCAACCTAGGTCTAGATATAAGATTACCAAGATTCATACAATTGGTATCAAGTGCCATGGGGTGAGATAGATTTTTGGTTTGTGTTATTCTTGGTTTAATTTGGTGTTCGTGTAGTTCTTTAGATCAACAACCCGGATCTCAAATTTTTTCGTGATTTTGTGGTCTAAATCTTTCTACAAATCATCTACATAGTTGTGGTAGTGATTTGGGTTTATTTTTTTGGTCAAAAACACAAAATAATTTGGAGTTTGAATCATTTTTCGTAAAAACCCACGAATATCAACTTTTTCCGAACATAGAAACCCTAGAAATTGCGAACTTGGGATTTATTGCGAAGTCAGTTCTTTTTGCAAAGTCGGTGTTTTGCGAAGTCAGGGTTTTTTGTGAAGTCAGGGTTATTGTGAAGTCAGGGTTGTTTTGCGAAGTCAGGGTTTGCGAAGTCAGGATTTTTGCGAAGTCAGAGTTTCTTTTGTGAAGTCAGGGTTTTTACGAAGTTAGGGTCTTTGCGAAGTTAGTAGCTTATTGCGAAACCATAATATTTTTTTAATATTGCGAACTCAAGCTGATAGATATTGCGAATCCACAAGTTTTAGACATTGCGAACTCAGGCTACAACATTGCGAATTTAGAGACTTTGATTTTTTTTCGAATTCAGGCTAAAATATTGCTCACTCAGGACTTAGCAATTATAGTTTTTTGTAAGATTTCTACAACAACACATGAACTTAGGATAATTACGGTTTAATCGGTGATTTGTAAAATCCCGCGAATTTTTCTCGGTTTCTTCACGCTTAGTAAAACTCCGCATTTTCTTTAACAACAACAAACTCAACAACTTTATTTCATTGCTCGATCACACGGTAATCTTTTTCGAGTGATCTACAAATGAATCCTCATTCATTAATGCGTACAATGTCGTCGCTTTCTGAATTATCGATCATATTGGGTACCGATGCCCGTCCTCCGATGCTTATCAAAGATCTAATTGAATGGGCAGGGCGGAATGAAGTAATATATTATAGGTAGACCTAACAGGAGACTTATGCTTAAATCAATTGAACAAGGACCACTTGACTGGGGCACTGTTATTGAGGAAGGTGTGACTCGACCAAGGGATTTTTTTTACTTAACGGAGCAAATCAACTCATTGTTGATATTGATGAAAAGGCTCTTCAAACTATTCTTCAAGCTCTTCCACCCAATATTCATCGATTAGTAAGTCATGATAAGATAGTGATGGAATTATAGGAGCGTTTGGTTATATTACTACAAGGAACTTCGCTCACTAAACAAGAACGTGAGTGTCAGCTGTATGATCTATTTGATAGGTTCAAATACACTCCAGGGGAAACTCTTCATGATTTTTATTGGCGATTTACTACATTGATGAATGAATTGAATATTCATAACATGACGATTGCTCAATTTCAAATCAACACAAAGTTCTTGAATACTTTGCCTCTAGAGTGGAGCCGTTATGTTAGTGATGTTAAGTTGGTAAGGGATTTGCACTTAACAAATCTGGATCAAATTTATATGCAACAACACGAGAAGCATGTGATAGTGTCTCGTATGTCTCAAGGATCCAATCATGAACTAAAGACATTAATGGCAAATCATCAAGTGTTTTCCTCTAACGATTCGCCTTATGCAACCGGGCAACAATCTTATCAGAAGACCTTGTATCAAACTCCAAGCTTCCCACAGTACTACTCAATGTTACCACAACCAGCTAGTTCTAATCAACAATATCAGATTCAAGCATCACCATCACACTCGAATCCGTATTCATCACCTCAAGTTCATCAATCATATTTGAATCATCAAGCACCGCCATCTCAAGTAGTTACTTATCATCCACTTGAAGTTCTTCAACCCAGCTACTCACAACATGTCAGCACTCCTCCAACTGCATATCACCATCCTATGAAGTTCAGCAAGCTCAAGCATTCTACAACAATAATGAAGTTCCCACTCCCGAATTCAAACACGGTGATAATCCTACTGAGGTGTTAGCTGTCATGTATGCCTATATCACTTAAACATTGAACAAACGAGCATTTATAAGTCTTCCCATGACTAACAATCAATTGAGAACTTCTTCAAACTCTCGTCAACAAGCTACAATTTAAGAAGGCAGAGTCATGGTACAACCAATTCAGGGGAGACCAACTTCATCCAACACCGGTGCCCGAACTTACAATACTGCTCCTAGGGGACATGCTACTGGCAAGCTGAAGATGATCATGTGCTATAATTGCAAGGTGGAAGGACACATGGCTAGGGATTATAAGCAACCAAGGGGAAAAGGGATGCTTCATGGCTCAACAAGAAGGTGCTATGGGTGAATGCTCAAGCACAAGGTCATGAATTAGATGAGAAGGAGCTAGCGTTTCTTGATGGTCCATGAGTTGTGGATAATAGTGGAGGTCCAGCAGTTTTCACTCAAAATGCAGCATATCAAGCTGATGATCTCGATGCATAGGATTCAGACTGTGACGACTTCAACACCGCCAAAGCAGCTCTTTGATGCGTGTCCGGTGTGGGATAGATTGAACAAGTTTTAAATTTATAACACGAATTACCGGAATGAACTAAAAACGCACGGGGAAGTATGACCCTTTCGTTTGTGTATAGCTTTTTATGGGGTAATACCAAGATCGTTCATGGGGATTTGGAAAACCTATGATCATTCAAAAATCTACTATAACCTTTTTGATTGTAGCAATATGAAGACAAATAATAACAAGTAAATTGATGAAAATAATAAGATTAAAACAACACTTGGTAAAGATTAGTTTGGGCATCCGTTGCAGTATGATTGTGATGACATGATAACATATATGATTATGATAATTAGATGGTTAATCCAATCTATTGTTTTCAAAATCTTTAGTCTTCATCAAGACTTTGGTTAAGGAAAACAAGCATTAGACTAAATCACTTAATACAAGACTTAATCCATTACAACTCAGTCGATTCACGGTCGTTTCACAAATTTGTTAACACTTATAATTATGTTTCTTAGTGCTCAAAACTTTTTTAAGAAATGGTCAATACAAAAGATAGCCAATCATAGACAAACTGGCTATGACTTGTTAGAAAATAACCCTTTAGACCTATGAAATCTTTAACAACAAATTAAGTTTTGATAACCAATTTTCACATGAAACATAAGTACCAATGGTTCAAAGGAAAAGCTTGCACTTGAATTAAAACATAAATCACAATCACAACCACAAATTCATACCACAAACATCATCCTACCAAGTGTAGAATGAAATTTAGCCACTCATATTAAACATTGAAATAAACTCAGAAATAATAGCCTTATAAGTCATACTCAAGAGTCTTAAAAAGTAGAAATATAGTGCTAATGGTTAGGGTAATGATTCCTAAGAGTTTGGTGATGTTAACTTTGCTTCTTGGACTCTAAAAGTGACTTTTCTAGCACCTCCCTGCTCAAATCCGGGAATAGTACTTTGGACAAGGTTGAGAGAGTTTATTTGGTGGTATATTAAGTTGCAATAACACACACAAGCGAGTTATGAATGAGATATGAAAGTGTTATGAAAGTTGTGACCCCATGGGTCTTATTTATTGACAAATTGAAGGGTTGGAATGAATGCATGGCTTGTTGGCAAAGGCATTTGCTTGGAGCCAAAGGTGTTCTAGACTACTCCATAGAATGTTCTTATGTCTTCTTTAGATGCTTCAAGAAGGTGTCTGTAGCTTGTAGTAAAAATCTGCCTACATGAAAGGAGAGGGTGGCAAATGAACTTTTTTGGCCACTTTCTCAAAATGTTGGTGGCAAATGAGTAAAAAGGAGCTGGTGGAATGTGAGGATTGCTGGCAACATATTCACAATGTTGGCATCTACTTTCATGCTGACTGATTTGCACACTTGACACTAGAAATAGCTACGTTATTTCTCTTGCATTTCCCAAGTCGGGATTACTTGTAAGGCTTGTAACTTCTTGAAAACACTTGTTCTTGCACCCGGAATGGATCTTCAAAGGCTTGTAACTCGTACACGGGACTTGAACTTGAATAAGATTCTTCGTACTCGTACTAATCTTCACTTTTCCATCGCTTTCTTTTTATCCCTGCAATTTGCTACACATAGACTTACAAACACATTTGGCACAAATATTCACAAACGCATTATAGATATAACCAATATACATGTACAAAAGCACGGATAACGCTCCTAAAAACATGTTAGATTTGGGTGTTATCACTGTTATGGCAAATCTCTTAGTTTATGGGTTAGAAAAGATATCTGAGTACCAATTGATACCACTGATACTAGTATTGTACCATATCAAGTTAGGCACGAGGCTAAGTATCCGACCAGAATCCGGTGGTGAGTAACTCAAACGAGGAGACGACCAATGATAGAAATATCAATGCAAGTCCTCAAAATTTGAGTGATATACAACCAACAACTATTTCGCATATGGACCCCCTGCTCAAAAAGAAAAGTTGAAACGAAAATTAATGCTTCTAATCAAATTAAAAATATAGCTAATTTGCTTTTAAAACAATATACCACGACTCACACGATACATTTGTTAACATAATCTTTTAAGGAATATGATTTAAAACGTCAACAAGATCAACCACCTAACTCGGGTTACGCAAAGTAAGCTCTTATTGACAACTCACGACTTTATGATGCTACCAAACTTGGGAAGGTGTTAGGTCCCCCAGATGTTCGTGATGATGCAGAATCTATCTCACTTATGGAAGAGAATCGGTCGAAAATTCTTTCTAAGTTCCCAAAACCATCTGATTATGAAACGCATAATAAACATTAACTTAATTTTAGATATCGCTTTAAACCACAAAAGGACGTTCATTATGAACCACCGAAGTGTCACTGAGTGAAATTCTTAATACGTCTCCTACACTTGTTGAGCCGAAATTACCTAAGGAACTCCCAAAGGATATTCCACCGGTAAGTAAGGTGTTCACTGGCTTGCAAGAGCTACGACGACATTTTGCTAGGTCTGACAAGGTCATTTAGGAACGTATGACTCCAACGACATAAACCGAAGGGGAATGGAAATTCAAACACACTAAAGCTTTGTTTCGTGATGAGATCGTTTCATTTGTGGACAATATTAAACCGGGGTTTAAATATATTGATCAAAACTTAACTTCCGAAATTTAAGACGTTCAAAGAGTTTTCTATGAAATGGACGATGCTTATGAGAAAATGTTAATCGAGAAGGAAAACGTTTTGAAACAAAATGACCGACTCTTGGAACAAGTGATGTCTATTGTGAATCTGTTTGTAAATAATTGTAATGATGTGCATGATCTCTCTGTGAATATTGTTGAGAATGTAAATGTTGTGTTAGATAATTAATCTTGTCACGAATCTGACGTTGAGTTTTTAAAGCTTCAAGATTCTTATAATTCACTTTCAAAACGTCTTGATGAGCTTCCAAAAATTGTATATCTCTTGAAATAAAACAGTTATCTAACTTGAAACTCTTCTAATAAATAATGATTGTGAAAACAACGATCAGACGAGTGACAAGGTGATTAAGGCATTAGAGGAAGAGATTATTAGACTTAAGAGAGAATCATCAGTAGATTCTGTGAAATTGGAACTAGAGGCCGCAGAGCTTAAAAACCATGCCTTGGAAAAGAGAATCGTCTATTTTCTAGGGGAGCTTGAACGAGCAAAACAGGGATGTACGCAACTTTATGGTTCACTAGAGGAAAGATTCGCTTTTAATGAAGCACAGTCTAAGTCACTTGTGGACAAACTGAATCAAAAGTCTACGGAGTCTCTGATTTAAATATTCAACTTATAGACAAAAACATGGTTTTAGCTGAGTTAAAGGAGACACTTCAACTCGAAGGAAAAGAAGTTGTTGATAACGCCGCTACAATCTCTGCACCGTCCTCTAGTGCTCCAAAAACAAACCAAGTGGTGATATATCAGAACCCGCTCCATAAGAACAACCCATACACGTATGCTGACTATATGAAGAACGTAATTAAGCATGTGCATCTAGCTAGGGATATTTTAGATGACCTATATGAACTAGATCCCACAAACACTATCTATTACTCTGCTCATGTGTACATTGAGCGGGCACGATATTGCTTAGCATATCTTAATTACAGCGGCCAACCGGGTTCTACACCACCCAAACAACAACCCATTGCCATTACTCCATTTAACAAAACCCCAGGAGCTAAACCTTCTCTATGTACAACCAATAAGAAAAATTCAAAATCTGACACTAATGTTCCCTTGCCTTCTACAGGAGTAAATGTTTCTACCAAGGCTAAAGGATCACAAGTCAAGAAAGATAGGATCAAGCCTTCCACTAGTAGAACAATGAAGAAGAAAGTAGAAGTTCACCCTAGGAATGTTATTTCAAATTTGAACAAAATGAATCATGTAGCTAAGACCAAAGGCCCCACGGTTGTACAGCTGCCTAAGCGCAAAATGAATTCTGATTTGAGATGTTGGAATTGTAATGAATGTATGTTGTCTCAGCGTCATGATTTATTTCTTGTGGATCACGTAAATGAAATGTATGCCATTAGGAACAACCTTGAATGGAGGCAAACTGGGAAAACTCGTACCCAAGTTGGATGGCAATGGCGTCCCACTCGTAGGACCTTCACTATTAATGGAACTAAGTGCCCTTTAACTAGGAACACATCCAATGAAGTTAGGTCTCAGCGTCCTTTTAATAGGAACAATAACACTAAAATTTGGAAAAAGCGCCCTTTAACTATGTATGCCCCTACAACTTTTCCTAACAGTGAAGAAATACCTCAGGATCTTAGACAACTAGAATCTCAGCCGACACCTAGGAAGAAAATTTGGAAATCTAAGAAACCTTATGGTAGCAAATCTAAGATAATTTATCTGTACCTGCCAACACAAAGGAAAAACTAGATTCTGATACATCGTCTTTGTCTGCTGATATTTTCAGGTGGTCTAAATCATCCCCTGGTATTTGGACTCCGGCTGCTCCAAGCACATGACCGGAGATCGCTCGATGCTCAAAAATTTTGTAAGCAAGTTTCTAGGAACGGTTAAATTTGCTAATTATCACATTGCAAAGATCATGGGTTATGGTGAATATCATATTGGGAATGTTACGGTTTCTCGTGTGTATTACGTGGAAGGCCTCGGTCATAATTTATTCTCAGTGGGACAGTTTTATGATTCAAACCTTGAGGTTGCTTTTCGACAACATACTTGCTTCACCCGTGATTTGGAAGGAAAAGATTTGTTAAAAGGTTCTCGAGGAGATAATCTCTACACATTGTAATTACAAAATATGATGGCCGCCTCTCCCATATGTCTTCTCTCCAGAGCATCTAAGACTATGTCATGGTTATGGCACCGACGTTTATCTCATCTTAATTTTGATGCTATTAATCACTTGGCTAAAAACGAACTTGTTCGTGGTCTTCCAAAACTCAAGTTTAACAACGATCATTTATGTTTTGCGTGTTCATTGGGGAAAAGCACCAAGAAATCTTACAAACCCAAAGCCAAAGACACCAACCAGGATAAACTGTATCTTTTGCACATGGATCTTTGCGGGCCAATGCGTACTGAAAGTGTGAGTGGTAAAAAATATATCCTCATTATTGTGGATGATTTTTCAAGGTTTACATGGGTAAAATTTCTACACACCAAGGATAGGCATCGAATTTCATTATCAAGTTCTTCAAAATGATCCAGGTGCGTTTAAATGCTACTATCCACCGTGTCCGTACCGATAATGGAACTGAGTTTGTCAATCAGACTTTGCGTAATTATTATGAAGAGGTTGGCATCTCTCACGAAACATCAGTTGCTCGCACTCCACAAAAAAAGGTGTCGTGGAAAGACATAATCGTACTCTTGTGGAAGCTGAAAGAACTATGTTGATTTACCCAAATGCTCCTTTATTCTTATGGGCAGAAGTTGTAGCAACCGCATGTTATACCCAAAACCGCTCTATCATTCGTAAGCGCCATGGAAAAATACCGTATGAGCTTTTTCATGAACGAAAACCCGACTTATCATTCCTTCATGTGTTTGGTGCACTGATGTTCGTTTGCAAGTCTTAAATTTATATTACAAGGTTTAGAAAAAACAAGGGACTAGAATACAAACACGGACAAGTATACCCTTTCGTTCGTAATATAGCTTGTAGTGGTAAGCCAGGATCGTTATCTAGGACTTAATTTTGTTTTGGTAATCAATATAATAAATGAAGAAAGAAATGATTAAAATAAGTAACAATAGTAACAAGTATGACTAATATGGGATAGTTCGTATAAGTTCGTGATGATGATAATAATGATCGAGATATGTTTATGTAGGTAAAGAGTGATAATCCTTTTTCGTCAAAATGGTATTTGCACAATTTACTTAGTGTGATTCAAGACTTATGTTTATTTGAGCGACTAAGCTTAAAACAAGTTGCCAACGTGTTCAATATTTTATCAAGGTTTCTAAGCAGATCTCTCCAACCAAAGATTCAAAACCATAGACAAGTTCTTAAAAATTTATTATAACAATTGGCGTTTCTCAATGCTAAATTATCGTAATAAATCAACTCTAGATAAAATATGGTTTATAAAACTAGGTGGTAAAATGGTTCTACAACATTAGCTTGAAATCAGTTATAAATGATCATATCATAGCATCATCACTAATTATAGTTACATACCCATATAGGCATAAATAGTTTAGCGTAACATAGTAATCAAAGTAACAAATGGAAAAGAGTAAGAGAAAATCATACTTAGATTAATCGAATGAAAGAGTACACAAGTGTCACGATTGTATCGTTTCTCCAAGAATCAAAGAGTGGAATACTCTCGTTACAAGTATTTCCCAAAAGTGGATAATACTAAAAATATACTAAGGAAGCTAAAATACTCAAGCTATGGAGTATTGAATAGAATAGGCGTGCTTAAAATGAGTAGAAGTGGCCCCTATTTATAGTGCTGGCTGAGGGAAAATGTGCACCGCACTTCTCCAAAAGTGCGTCGCACTTTGGAGGTGTGGAATGTGCGCCGCACTTCGGACATTGTGCGCCGCACTTTTGTGCGTTCCATAATCTTCTCTCAATAGTTTTGGTTATTTGCACTTCAAGGACCCTTCTTTGTCTTTCTTCACTTTGCTTCTTCAAACTTTATACCTGCATGTAAAACGCAGTATATTAAGTATTGAAAGCTCTTATACCTGCATGTATATTTAGGTCGTTATCAAATTCCTCCACACTTAGCTATTGCTTGCCCTCAAGCAATCAAAGCGAGAAAACAAATTAGATTTTAAAACTTTTAAGTATTGTGAAGTATGATAGGAAAATGATTAAATTTTTCTAAGTAGCAAAAGCAAATGACAAAATAATTTCAGCACCTCACATGGATAGTGTTTGGATTTTAAGTTCACACAAATGTAACTCACAAAGGGTAAATATAAGATAACACTGAAGTAGCTCGGTCATAAAATAGATAGCTACCATAGGCTTGTACATGACACATAAACATAACCGTTGCGGCTTGAGCACTAGATAAATTTTCAAAGAAGCAAAACGTGATAATTGATGTGGGCTTAGAAACAAAATATGCCTTGTCGCCAGCCAGGCCATCGCATGAAGGACTATCGTAAGGGTGAGATTGAGGGCACTTATGGACATGCCGACTCTAAGCCACCTCCAACTATTGGACGGGTGTACACGACCTCGCGTGATAAAGCCAACAAGTCAACAGTGATACTTGTAATTTTACCCCTTTAGGAAAAGGATGGTAAATGTGGCAAGTATTAAGTGTCGGTTTAGGAAAACCGAGCATTAATGACCAATTAAGTTCGTTCTCAAGGAGGCTAGTGTGTTATGTGTGTAATGATATGGATTAATTTGTGATTATATTTGAGAAAGAAAAATAGAAAAGGGATTAGAAGAGAATGACGGTTATGAAGACGGATTAAACTAAGTCTAAAAAGGCGTACACGTAAAGTCGTAAAAAGTACCAAAATTAAAATTTTAACCTAAAAATTTCTAAAAATTACCAAAAATCCCTAATAATATTCTAAGAGTTTACAAAAAATCAAAACTTGCAAGAACCTTTTAATTAATTAGATAATGACTTTTTAATGCTAATTAAAGCCCTAAAAATCAAAATTAATTATTAAAAAGCCCTAAACAAGATTTTAAAGTTTGTAAACCTCAAAAATACTCTAATTAAGCTAAAAACCTATTTTTCAAAATTTTAAAACCTATTAAAACTATTTTTAAACAATTAAAAACTCCTAAAATCAATTAAAACTTAAATTAATTCTAGAAAATAATTGAAACACTCTAAAAATATTTGGAAAGTTGCAAAAATCCTAATTAAGTGTTTAGAACCTAGGAAAAATATAAAAACCTAGAAAATCAGACTTTTAATTTTTAATAATAAAATAATATTAAAATAATATTAAAAATCCAAAAATTATAAGAATTTATAAAAACTTGCAAACTAGCTTAGTTTAACCTAAATAACTCAGAAATGAAAGTGAAATTACCTAAATACCCCTATTGGGCCTAGAAAATGGGCCAAACCCAAAACAGACCCTTATTGGGCTTAATTAAGGCCCAATAAGAAAAAAGTGTTCAAAATAAGCCCAAAAAGCACAGGTTGACTCAAAATTTGATTTTAAACAACTTTTTCCAAAGGCCCAAAAGCTGAAAATGTGAAATAAGCTAACTTATAATAAGCAGCTTATTCTTAATGGGCTTTTAAGCCCATTAAGCCACAAGCTGATGCCATAAGCTAAAATTTAACACACAAGCTTATTTTGACCTAACAAAGACTTCTGCAAAAAGAAATTTCAAATAAGCCCACTTAATAAGCCAGAAACAGTTCACAAACTTATTCACAAAACGACAAAATAGTCGTTTTTGTGATCTAGACCACCTCAGAAGCTGATTCAAGTTGCAAAATGTTTCTTATGACAAAACTAATCTTAATAATAAAAAACCTACTCAATAAGCACACTCAATAAGCTGGAAAATCAAATAAGCACTTATGTTAAAAGTCAAATGAGTTGGTTTTCTAGTAAAAAGTCAAAGTCAAAGTCCAATAAGCTCCAGTTTACTTAAATGGGTCAAATAATGAAGACCTATTACAAAAATAAAGTTGTTGCAAGTCAGAATAAGCTAGAATAGCTTAATGATAAGCTGATGACAAAATTGCACCAGCAGGGGCTAGTTTTGGATGTTAAGTAGTGGAAACTTTTTCCACTGCTTGACTATTTTGACTTTTTGTCTTTAGTGACTTTTTCTTGGATTCAGATGTCACAAAGGCACCCAAATGATCTTTGGATCAAAAGGAGTCAATCACAATCAAAATAACACAATCACTAACACCCAACTGATACAGTTTAATCAATCAATCATCAGACATGATACAGACATGAACAATAAGCAGTTGAGCACAAATAAGCAGTATTAGCAATAATCAGCCAGCCAAATTCAACCAAATGCACACACAAGCTATTATGAACTCCAATAAGCAAGTCTAAACAGGTTTAATGCACTGGTTCAAAGAATTAAGCAAGATTCAAGCAATGAAGGTTACTGATGAACACTAACACATGCAGTTTTTACTTTTGCTGATGTATTTGACACACAAGCCAATTTCAACACTCCAAATCTTTCAAACAGGTTATATTGATGATGTTTAAACAGCTTTTATCCCTAAAAATGCATAAACTCTAGGTTTTCCCAAAATTTTAGGTCAAAAAAACAGTCAACTCAACAAGATATAGCAATTTGTTTGATTCAAGGTTTCAAACTCAGAAACTTGCAGCAAAACACTCTCAAACAAAGGTATAGCAGATACAAAGCATAAACAACACAAACTAACAACACAATAACAAGATGCAAGCACAAACCAGTAGTCCCAAACACCCCTTTAACTTTTCCAAATCAAAATTTTCAAAAGCAAAGTGAGATTTCAGGCCAACCAAGCATCAATTAACACTAAAACAAGTATGATAAACATATTCAAGCAAGAACAAGCCACAAAATTCACAAGAACACAAGTTTCATACAAATATCACCAAAAATCACAATTTAAGCAGATTTTGAGATTAAGTATGCAAACCTCATGGATGTACATCCACACCCACGAATTTTGAGCTTATGTGCTAGCAAGAACAAGCACAAACTTCCACAATAAGCCTGCTAAGATTGAACAAGGTTAAAGCACAATATCATAAAAATCAGAAACTTTGAAAAACTTGATTGATGCAAACTTGTTACCCCACACTTGATTATCCCCAAGTTATAAGCCTCACCACACCTTAACCAACTCAGTTAGGATGCTATGATCAGCCCTATAGCCCAAGAATTCTAAGATTGGAACAAGACTTAGCAAAATATCAAGAAAATGAGAAAATGTGCAAACTTTTGCACACTCCTCTTTGGAAAGCAGGTTTTGAACTTCAAGAACTAACAAGCATATAACAAATGAAAGCAGTAAATAAGATTGGCCAATGACTTTTCTTCAAGATTTCAAACTCAATTTCATTAAACTTAGAAATAGGATTTACAGAAACTTGAACAAGGAAAAATCAAAAGCAAAAGCCTAAATGTTGGAACCCTAAGCCTTTATATAGGCATACAATGAGCTACTAGAAAGCATAAAAACGTTGCCCTAATGTTGCTGAAGTCCCCAAAATTCCCTCTTGAAGTTTGAATGTCTTGGCTTCATGTGACAAATTCTTGGACGTTTGTGGAGTAGATAGCTGTTGATAAGTTGATCAATGGTCTCAAATAAGCTTAAGTTTGAAGCTTTGTTGTGGGACGTTGGATCCTCTTTACTGTTTTGTCTTCTTCTCCAAGAGGTGGGACAAGGTTGTTTCATGTGACTAAGAGAGTGAGGTGGCAGTTCTTTTGAGAGTTGGGATGTGATTAGGCTCACCTTAATCACTAATCTGCACAATTTTAGGGTTTAATTCTGGCTAAAACAAAAATCCCTAATTGTGTTCTTTGCAAATAGTTTCTTGTTTGATCCGGATTAAGAAGTGATTAACTTTTAAAAAGTTGTTAAGGCGCCAAAGATTTAAAATTAATAAACAGGTGAGTGGAGTGTGACATGGAGGAAGGGAGTGTTGTGATTGGTGGAGGTGGTGAGTGGGGTGAGGTGGCACAAGCTGGTTGGTTAAGGTAAGTTTCATGTCTGGCCCCTTTTAGTCCCTTGATTCCTTTCTTCTTGTCTTTTCAGTTGAAAACTATATCAACGCCCATTTATGCCTTGACAACTTTTGCACACTTTGCATTTTTGGCCCAAAACTTTTACAAAGTGAATTCAGGGGTATTTCTTGCCATTTTTGAATTCTTCAAGGGCTGGTTTGGTATTTTCTACAATGATAATGGTCTAGACTTGCATAATTGATGTTTTGGAGGACTGAAATTGCCAAGTCTTGATGATTGAGGGACCATTTTTGCCAAATGTTGAAAGTTGAGGGTCCTTTGTGTAATTTTGAAATTTTCAAAGGACCAAGCTTGTCATTTCTTGTACTTTGAAGGACTTCATGATGTATTTGACTTTGTGGATGATATTGGTTGACAATTTAGCTTTGTTGAGGGGCTAAACTTGCCAAATCTTCAAAGTGGAGGGCCCTTTTTGTAAATTTGACAAACTTTAGGGACCAAACTTGTAATTATGAGGATACAAGGGTATAAAGTGTCAATTATTCATAATTGGAGGACCCTTCTTCATAATTCTTCAAATCTTCAAGGGTTGATCTTGGGAGAGTCTTCATTAGGGCTTGGTTCATTGTGCGGCTTCGTTTCCCGTGTTCGTTTTTGATTGATTCTTGTGATCTTTTGTCATTTTCTCAATATCTGTACCTAAAATACACAAGCAACAAACACAACCATATATTTGGGTATTTTGATGATATTTAATGCATTTTAAGCCCTATTTGGAAGATGAGACTATGTATAAAAGCAGTCTCATCACTCCCCGATACTAAACCATTGTCGTGCCCTCACGCAATGCTAGAATAAAGTATCAAAGCATCTCCATAATTCATTTTATTCACGATAAACTAGCTATACTACTACTATTGCTACTACTACTTGCGTTTTAGACATAATGTATGATTTTCATCTCAAAATGGGACGTTTAGGTTCATAGAATAAGAACACGTGAATGCTTTGTTAGAAATAATTTCATCGTCCTCGATTTTCACCCCAATTCCATGCCAAGCGTGCAACGAGATCATTGTCATTATAAGTTAGTAATGCTAACACTACTCATATTCCCTAATCACGTACTTATCCTCCCATTATTCCTAAGTTGTATCTCTTATATTTTATTTTGTCTTGAATGTTTCACGAGGATACATTGTTTGACTTATGCGATAATAGAGATTTAGGTCTAAAAATAGAGTCCTAACGGTGTAACTAAGTCCATCAAATCAATAACCCCTCCTAATAGACAACGATGTTAAAAAGTTAAGTTGACAAGAAGAATCGATAAACACGGTTTTATAACGGTTTTGAACATGAGACTTATTACCAAGACTTTTATACGCCCCCTAACGGAAGGGCCTTATTATCTTTGGTTTACCTCCATCTTTTATTCAACTTCGCCATGAAGCTTTTATTATGACTTCGGTCTTGCCTTGCCTTTTATTATCCGCCTCATCGGTGGTTTTATTAGCCAAAGACGTATATCCTCACGCTAAAGCGAATTTTGGATCTTTAAAGCTTCGAAGATTAAGGCTTGATTCACTTTCAATTTTGCATAGATTTTTCGGCCTTGAGGGGCTTCAAATTGTTTGCTTGATTTAGGTGAGCACTTGAAATCTTATTATTGGGTGAAGCTTTCGATTATTGGGGTGCCAATACTTCAAAACCGTGACGCTGGCGATAACTTAATGTCTTCCCAATTTAATCACACGGAAGCTACTAGAAAAGACTAGAAACCCAACAATCCTAACTAAACCGCTAAGTCAATATTTATTAAGCAAAAAATATTTACATGCGAAGGGAGAATAAGCAAACAACGAGAACACATGAGTTTTTGAAAGAATACGAGTACTCTACGTTTAGCATAGTAACTTATAATTAACTCTATCATTTCTCGTCCTCATTTAAGAGACTTAGCCTAATGTGTAGTTAAGGAATCAAAGCTAAGTGCTCAACATGCACGGTCGAGTCAAAAATTACTCTTATTCTCACCATCGGAAAACCTACATTCGTGTCTTCAAACACTTATAAAACATGAGAAAAATTTAAAATTTGGCCATTTTTAGCCTTATTTTGCAACAAAACGATAAACAAAAAGATAAACTTTGGAAAGCGTGAAGGTTTGGCAAGGCAAGTATCTATTCACCCCCCCCCCCCCCCCCATACTAAAGTTAAACATTGTCCTCAATGTTTCGAGTCTAGGGGTGCAAACACCCCCATACTAGAGACGTAGTCGAATGCCTAATCTAGCATGGAAAGGGTGTAACCAATAAGTTAATAGCCGTTTATGAAGTGTGCTAAAAACCTAAGGTTAGAACATCAAAAGGATATATCATGGATATTGAGAAAGTCTTCAAAGCAAACGATCGAGTGCTCCCATAAAACGAACACGAGAGGCTCCAATCGTGAAGATCATGATCATCTAAAGTTCACAATTCACAAACAACCACGAAACAAACGTTGGAAGGGCACAAATCCCCACACGTAAGCTACATTAGAAAGCGATAATTTGTACATAGGATAAGCATGGGACTCCCCCACGAGGCTCCTCGTTTTTGATTACCAAGTCATGAGCTCGACTCGATCCCCTCAATACTAATTATCATTGGGGAAGGTGACTTGGTCGAGGTAGTTCAAGGATGGAACTTCCCCGCCAAAGTAGTGCTTCAACCTATGTCCATTCACCTTGAAGTTAGGACCATCATCTTGAGCTAGCTCGATGGTCCCATACGGAAACACTTGAGTCACGGTGAATGGACCGGACCAACGGGATTTCAATTTACCGGAAAAGATTTTCAATCTTGAATTAAAAAGCAAAACTTGATCCCCAATGTTAAAAACCCGGTTTTTAATTTTAGAATCATGCAACTTTTTAGTTTTCTCTTTATAAATCAATGAATTTTCATAAGCAATGTCCCTCAATTCATCTAATTCATTCAATTGCATTTTCCGGTGTTTTCCCGCGGTCTCCATATCATCATTACAATGCTTTAGGGCCCAATAAGCCTTGTGTTCTAATTCGATAGGCAAATAACAATTCTTTCCATACACAAGCTTATAGGGAGTGCACCCAATGGGCGTCTTATGAGCGGTCCTAAAGGCCCATAAAGCATCATCCAACTTATCCGACCACAATTGTCAGTTTTCTCCAACGGAACTCTCCAAAATCCTCTTTAACGCTCGGTTTGAAACCTCGACTTGCCCACTCGTTTGTGGGTGATAAGCCGTAGAAAGCCGATGTGTAACCCCATATTTCCTTAGAACCCTTTCAAATTGGTCGTTACAAAAATGGGTTCCACGATCGCTTATGATAGCACGAGGGGTTCCAAACCAAGAAAACAATTGCTTCAAAAACTTGACTACCACACGAGCATCATTGGTGGGCAAGGCCTTTGCCTCCACCCACTTAGAAAGGTAGTCAACCGCAACGAGAATGTACTTATTACCACGAGATGATGGGAACGGCCCCATAAAGTCTATACCCCAAACGTCAAAGATCTCACACACTTGGATGATATTTTGTGGCATTTCATCTTTTTTGTGAGGCTTTTCCTTGTCGTTGGCATGCATCACACGACTTCACAAGATCTTGTGCATCTCGGTAAATAGTAGGACAAAAGAAGCCGGCATCAAACACCTTCTTAGCCGTGAGATTAGCACCGTGGTGACCACCCGTGGGTCCCTCATGGCAAGCTCTAAGGATGTTAGAAGCTTCGGTGCCAAATACACAACGTCGGATGATTTGATTCGCACAAGTTCGAAACAAGTAAGGGTCATTCCAAAAGTAGAACTTGACGTCACGAAGGAGTTTTCGTTTTTCTTGAGTCGTCATACCCTTAACGATGAAGTTACCCGCATGGTAATTTGCAAAATCCGCAAACCATGGGGTGGAAGGATCAAGCTTAGAATTCACTACACCAAGTGTTTCGAGCGGAAATGTTTCGGTGATTTCCTTGGGCTCGTAAACACTTTGGTGAGGATCTTCCAAACGAGAAAGATGATCGGCCGCTAGATTCTCGGCTCCTTTTTTGTCAACGATTTTGTGATCAAATTCTTGAAGGAGGAGAATCCAACGAAGTAATCTAGGCTTAGCATCTTGCTTTGCCATAAGATACTTAATAGCCGAATGGTCCGTATACACTCTGCATTTCGTCAAGACTAGGTAAGGTCGGAACTTCTCAAATGCATACACCACGGCAAGGAACTCCTTTTCCGTTGTAGTGTATTTTAGTTGAGCCTCGGTCATCGTCTTGCTAGCATAGTGAATAGGCAAGAAGTGCTTATCATGACGTTGCCCCAAAACGGCCCCAATAGCGTAATCACTAGCATCACACATGAGTTCAAAGGGGAGGTTCCAATTGGGAGCAACAAGAATGGGAGCTTCGGTAAGTTTCCTCTTAAGGATTTCAAAGGCTCGTACACAATCTTTGTCAAAGACAAAACGTGCCTCTTTTTCAAGAAGATGTGTAATAGGTCGAGAAATCTTTGAAAAGTCCTTGATGAATCGACGATAAAAGCCCGCGTGGCCTAGGAAACTCCTAACTCCCTTGACGGTTTTGGGATGAGGTAATTTGGCGATGGCGTCTACCTTAGCTTGATCTACCTCAATCCCCGCTTTCGAGACCTTGTGCCCTAAGACGATTCCACTCTTAACCATAAAATGACATTTATCCCAATTGAGCACAAGGTTGGTTTCCTCACAACGTTTTAACATTCTCTCTAGATTCGACAAACACGAAGTAAAAGAATCACCAAACACGGAAAAGTCATCCATGAAGACTTCCATCGTCTTCTCGATCATATCATGAAAAATAGCCATCATGCACCTTTGAAAGGTTCCCGGTGCATTACAAAGTCCGAATGGCATTCTACGATAGGCAAACGTTCCATATGGACACGTAAACGTAGTTTTTTCTTGATCATGAGGATCGATGGGAATTTGGAAGTAACCGGAAAAACCATCTAAAAAGCAATAGAAATCGTTTCCCGAAAGACGCTCCAACATGTGGTCCATGAAGGGCAAGGGAAAATGGTCTTTTCGAGTGGCTTCATTCAACTTTCGATAGTCAATGCACACTCTCCATCCGGTCACGAGTCTAGTGGGAATCAACTCGTTGGCATCGTTTGGTACAACGGTCATCCCTCCCGTTTTAGGGACACAATGAATAGGACTCACCCAAGGGCTATCGTAAATAGGGTAAATCATTCCCGCGTCAAGGAGTTTAAGGACCTCCTTTTTAATGAGGTCGTGAATTTTGGGGTTCACCCTCCTTTGACTTTGGATTGTGGGCTTGAAATCTTCCTCCATTAAGATTTTGTGGGTACAAAATTTGGGATCGATCCCCTTAATGTCGGATAACTTCCACGCAATCGCCCTTTTGTGGTCCTTTAGAACATCGACAAGTGCGGTTTTTTCATCATTCGAAAGATCCTTCGCAATAATAACCGGCAACTTGTCGTCCTCCTCCAAATAGACATATTCGAGATGAGGAGGTAAATCTTTCAACTCAAGGATAGGTGGTTCCTCAAGTGAAGATTTGGGCTCGATACTCATAACCTCCTTGGGTGGAGGAAATGGGAAATCGTTGAGAAAATCCTTGATAATCGAGAAGTCCTCATCGTTGTCGAGGTCTTTGTCACAAGTACGTGGAACAATCCATTCTTCCAACGTAAAACCACCACCCTCAAAAGGAGTGAAGGTTGGTGTCGAATTATCAAGAATTGGATCTAACATAGTGGGATTGCCACTAGTTTCTTCATCACCAAAACCTAGAACTTCTTGTGAAAATTCCTCGCAAACCACGTCAATCATATCAACAAGGTTTATGGTTGCAACGGAATAAACATGAGAAATTTGAGAGTTTTGAGTTGCGTTTATAACAAGTTCCTCGTCGTTGAAACGTAAGGTGATCTTCCTAGCATGCACATCAATTAAAGCCATAGACGTATCTAAAAACGAACGACCTAAAATGAGAGGAACTTGAGGATCCGTGGGGATATCAACAACGATAAAGTCTACGGGATAGTAGAATTTCCCCACTTTCACAAAAATGTCTTCCGCCAAACCACATGCGGGAATCGTGGAATGGTCGGCCAACTCGATAGACATTAGTGAAGGAGTAAGATTAGGAAGATTGAGCGACTTGAAGATTGCAAGTGGCATCAAGTTAATGCTAGCACCAAGATCGGCCAAGGCGAAGCATTCTTCCATATCTTGGATTGCACAACGGATCAAAAATTTACCGGGATCACCGACTTTTTGAGGTATGCGATTAAGATAAACCGACGAACAACTAGACAATTGGTGCAATTTCTCCTTGTTGTTCAACATACTCTTAAAGTTAGCGGCAAATCGAGGCATCATGACCAAAGCGTCGGCGAAACTCACATTAAGGTGCAAATCACGAAACATTTTCATAAAAAGCTCAAATTGATAATTGTCGCGCTCTTGACGTTTCTCCTTCCTAAGTCTCGATGGATAGGGCAAAGGTGGTGTGGGTTGAGGCATGGTAGGCATAGCCTTTGGAATCTCGGGTTCCAATGATGGTAATGGGTCAACCGTAGGTGTGGCATGAGCGGTACTTCGTGGGATTGGGACATGCTCCTTTTGGACCACCACCTCGGGTTCTTCCTCAATTGCTTCCTCCCTAGGAGCAATTGGTTGAGGAGTCGGCTCCTTAAGTGTCTTACCACTACGTGTGGTAATCACTTTCATCTCACCCTTAGGGTTGGATATGGTGTTGCTAGGAAAACCACTTGACGACGGTTTACACATTATTGCCTCAAACATAGACGAGATTTTATCTTCAAAATTAGATTGCCTCAATACGGCTTCGGTTTGCCTTTTCTCGGCCTTAATCATCTCTTGTTTAATCTCGTGTTGCCCTTGTTCCATCTTTTGTTGGTTTTGTTGCAACCTAGTGACATTTCCTTCCATCTTGTTGGTGTGGATTTTAAGTTCATTAGCTAACTCATTTTTCAACTCTTTCTTCAAGTCGTTCTTAAACTCGGATCTTAGGCTAATGATTTCTCTTTGAATATTGTCAAACCTAGCATCATTCCCACTAGCATATTCAACAAACTCACTTGGAAGATCTTTCAATGTTTGCAAACTTTTGTTGTTATTTTGAAAATCATTTTTGTTTCAAACTTGATTATTAGCCCCTTGATTCCCATAGTTTCCTTTGTTGTAATTGTTTTTGAAACCAACTTGATTGTTGCGATAGTTGTTGTTAGCATTTTGATTTGAACCAAAACCCGGTGGAGTCATTTGATTAGAGCGGGAAACTTGACCGTTTTGGTTGTAATTTCCCGTGGCCGCGAAGGCACTCGAAGTGTTACCACCGTTGGTAATGCACTCGGAGAAATTATGACCTCCACCACAATACATGCAAGAAACCTCAACCGCTTTAGCCGTAGCGGGAGCACTTGGTTCACCAACTTTAAACTCAATCAAAAGTCCTTTCAACTTATCAAAAATCTTGTTTTCCAAGTTCGCCTCAATTTGGCAAGCATCGATGGTAGTAGACAAAGAAGGTGAAGCCGAAGACGAAGCCTTACGAACACTAGACGTGCTACGAGGACTATACACCTTAGATCTATTTTTATTATCACCAAAGCTTCCTCAACCGTTTTACACAAAAAATTACCACCCGCGGCGGCATTCAAATAATCCCTTTCATGATCATTAAGTCCATTGTAAAACGTGTCAATTTGATGCAAATCAGAAAAACCGTGATGAGGACATTCATGTAACATTTCCTTAAACCTACTCCACGCCGTTGAAAAACTTTCATTAAATTCTTGTGAAAACTTTGAAATCTCGTTTTTCAAGTGCGTAGTCTTAGAGGGCGGAAAAAATTGGTTCACAAACTTAGACACGAGATCCTTCCACGTCAATATAGAATTGGGTGGCTCTTTCTCTAACCAAATTTTAGCGGGCCCCGCTAAGGAATACGGAAAAAGCATCATCTTAATCGAGTCGTTAGAGACATCCTTAAACTTGCAAGTAGCGGTAAGACGATTGAATTGGCGGATATGGTTGTGTGGATTGTCCTTCTCATCACCACGGAATTTGTTGTTTTGGATCATCGACAACAAACCCGTTTTCACCTCAAAATTCTCCGCAAGGATAGCGGGAATCACAATAGCCTCTCCATAACCCTCGGTGGGTGCTTGAAGTAACTCCATCATAGTTCGATTCGCCATGGTTGGTGCTTCTCTTACAATGGGTTCGTCAATAGGAGACTCCTCACTAGAATTGTTGGGAGTGGGAGTTTTGTTCTTTCGTTTACGTGCACGTCTTGCTTGATTTAGAGTTAGCATAAACGTCACGTACAACGAGGGGACGAGCAAAGAAGATTCTTTTTGGTGTTTTGTATTTTTTCAATTTTTTTGTGGTTTTTTTTTTATTGTATTAACCTTTTTGGAAATTGGTGAAATGTATTAAGTAGACACAAATCTACAAATCTCCTCCTTAATCAAATCTCTCGATTAAAGAAGCCTCAAGGAATGAAAACGATCACGTGAAGTGAACGCCTTCGATGACTTTAGAACGTTGGTGGAACACCAAAACGTTCAAGAGGGTTTAATCAATAGAAACCAAGAAAATATATATGATACTTAGTAATACTTTGGGCGGCAAAACCCTCGATTAGCTCTCACAATCAAATACTCACAAGCAAGCGGGGAAACGAGGCGGCGCGAAGCACTTAAGAGCCTTTTTCCTTAGGATATATTTTATAATATCCGCCTTATACCCACCTTATAGTTTGTATTATCAAGATTAAGCTTCACGAAAGTATTTATCTATTTTTGCCTTTTTCTTTGGTTTGAGATTCGAATACAATGATTGGGTAATGACCTCCCAAGTCAAGGTTGTGATTTCTCACGTATTTGGAGTACTTGTGAATTTATTGTTCTACGTATACAATATATTAGTAATATTCACACAAAAACCGAAAACCGATAATACGTATTAGTAGAGTGCTTCTAATTCAAATACTAATTATGGTTAGTATAAAAACAACAATGCCAAATCAAGACACAACACGCCTCCCCGCAGCGGCGCCAAAATGATAGTTGTGATTTTACCCCTTTAGGAAAAGGATGGTAAATGTGGCAAGTATTAAGTGTCGGTTTAGGAAAACCGAGCACTAATGACCAATTAAGTTCGTTCTCAAGGAGGCTAGTGTGTTATGTGTGTAATGATATGGATTAATTTGTGATTATATTTGAGAAAGAAAAATAGAAAAGGGATTAGAAGAGAATGACGGTTATGAAGACGGATTAAACTAAGTCTAAAAAGGCGTACACGTAAAGTCGTAAAAAGTACCAAAATTAAAATTTTAACCTAAAAATTTCTAAAAATTACCAAAAATCCCTAATAATATTCTAAGAGTTTACAAAAAATTAAAACTTGCAAGAACCTTTTAATTAATTAGATAATGACTTTTTAATGCTAATTAAAGCCCTAAAAATCAAAATTAATTATTAAAAAGCCCTAAACAAGATTTTAAAGTTTGTAAACCTCAAAAATACTCTAATTAAGCTAAAAACTATTTTTTAAAATTTTAAAACCTATTAAAACTATTTTTAAACAATTAAAAACTCCTAAAATCAATTAAAACTTAAATTAATTCTAGAAAATAATTGAAACACTCTAAAAATATTTGGAAAGTTGCAAAAATCCTAATTAAGTGTTTAGAACCTAGGAAAAATATAAAAACCTAGAAAATCAGACTTTTAATTTTTAATAATAAAATAATATTAAAATAATATTAAAAATCCAAAAATTATAAAAAATTCTAAAAACTTGCAAACTAGCTTAATTTAACCTAAATAACTCAGAAATGAAAGTGAAATTACCTAAATACCCCTATTGGGCCTAGAAAATGGGCCAAACCCAAAACAGACCCTTATTGGGCTTAATTAAGGCCCAATAAGAAAAAGTGTTCAAAATAAGCCCAAAAAGCACAGGTTAACTCAAAATTTGATTTTAAACAACTTTTTCCAAAGGCCCAAAAGCTGAAAATGTGAAATAAGCTAACTTATAATAAGCAGCTTATTCTTAATGGGCTTTTAAGCCCATTAAGCCATAAGCTGATGCCATAAGCTAAAATTTAACACACAAGCTTCTTTTGACCTAACAAAAACTTCTAAAAAAAGAAATTTCAAGTAAGCCCACTTAATAAGCCAGAAACAGTTCACAAACTTATTCACAAAACGACAAAATAGTCGTTTTTGTGATCTAGACCACCTCAGAAGCTGATTCAAGTTGCAAAATGTTTCTTATGACAAAACTAAGCTTAATAATCAAAAACCTACTCAATAAGCACACTCAATAAGCTGGAAAATCAAATAAGCACTTATGTTAAAAGTCAAATGAGTTGGTTTTCTAGTAAAAAGTCAAAGTCAAAGTCCAATAAGCTCTAGTTTACTTAAATGGGTCAAATAATGAAGACCTATTACAAAAATAAAGTTGTTGTAAGTCAGAATAAGCTAGAATAGCTTAATGATAAGCTGATGACAAAATTGCACTAGCAGGGGCTAGTTTTGGATGTTAAGCAGTGGAAACTTTTTCCACTGCTTGACTATTTTGACTTTTTGTCTTTAGTGACTTTTTCTTGGATTCAGATTTCACAAAGGCAGCCAAATGATCTTTGGATCAAAAGGAGTCAATCACAATCAAAATAACACAATCACTAACACCAATTGATACAGTTTAATCAATCAATCATCAGACATGATACAGACATGAACAATAAGCAGTTGAGCACAAATAAGCAGTATTAGCAATAATCAGCCAGCCAAATTCAACCAAATGCAAACACAAGCTATTATGAACTCCAATAAGCAAGTCTAAACAGGTTTCATGCACTGGTTCAAAGAATTAAGCAAGATTCAAGCAATAAAGGTTACTGATGAACACTAACACCTGCAGTTTTTACTTTTTCTGATGTATTTGACACACAAGCCAATTTCAACACTCCAAATCTTTCAAACAGGTTATATTGATGATGTTTAAACAGCTTTTATCCCTAAACATGAATAAACTCTAGGTTTTCCCAAAATTTTAGGTCAAAAAACAGTCAACTCAACAAGATATAGCAATTTGTTTGATTCAAGGTTTCAAACTCAGAAACTTGCAGCAAAACACTCTCAAACAAAGGTATAGCAGATACAAAGCATAAACAACACAAACTAACAACACAATAACAAGATGCAAGCACAAACAAGTAGACCCAAACACCCCTTTAACTTTTCCAAATCAAAATTTTCAAAAGCAAAGTGAGATTTCAGGCCAACCAAGCATCAATTAACACTAAAACAAGTATGATAAACAGATTCAAGCAAGAACAAGCCACAAAATTCACAAGAACACAAGTTTCATACAAATATCACCAAAAATCACAATTTAGGCAGATTTTGAGATTAAGTATGCAAACCTCATGGATGTACATCCACACCCACGAATTTTGAGCTTATGTGCTAGCAAGAACAAGCACAAGCTTCCACAATAAGCCTGCTAAGATTGAACAAGGTTAAAGGACAATATCATAAAAATCAGAAACTTTGAAAAACTTGATTGATGCAAACTTTTTACCCCACACTTGATTATCCCCAAGTTATAAGCCTCACCATACCTTAACCAACTCAGTTAGGATGCTATGATCAGCCCTATAGCCCAAGAATTCCAAGATTGGAACAAGACTTAGCAAAATATCAAGAAAATGAGAAAATGTGCAAACTTTTGCACACTCCTCTTTGGAAAACAGGTTTTGAACTTCAAGAACTAACAAGCATATAACAAATGAAAGCAGTAAATAAGATTGGCCAATGACTTTTCTTCAAGATTTCAAACTCAATTTCATTAAACTTAGAAATAGGATTTACAGAAACTTGAACAAGGAAAAATCAAAAGCAAAAGCCTAAATGTTGGAACCCTAAGCCTTTATATAGGAATACAATGAGCTACTAGAAAGCATAAAAACGTTGCCCTAATGTTGCTGAAGTCCCCAAAATGCCCTCTTGAAGTTTGAATGTCTTGGCTTCATGTGACAAATTCTTGGACGTTTGTGGAGTAGATAGCTGTTGAAAAGTTGATCAATGGTCTCAAAAAAGCTTAAGTTTGAAGCTTTGTTGTGGGATGTTGGATCCTCTTTACTGTTTTGTCTTCTTCTCCAAGAGGTGGGACAAGGTTGTTTCATGTGACTAAGAGAGTGAGGTGGCAGTTCTTTTGAGAGTTGGGATGTGATTAGGCTCACCTTAATCACTAATCTGCACAATTTTGGGGTTTAATTCTGGCTAAATCAAAAATCCCTAATTGTGTTCTTGGCAAATAGTTTCTTGTTTGATCCGAATTAAGAAGTGATTAACTTTTAAAAAGTTTTTAAGGCGCCAAAGATTTAAAATTAATAAACAGGTGAGTGGAGTGTGACATGGAGGAAGGGAGTGTTGTGATTGGTGGAGGTGGTGAGTGGGGTGAGGTGGCACAAGCTGGTTGGTTAAGGTAAGTTTCATGTCTGGCCCCTTTTAGTCCCTTGATTTCTTTCTTCTTGTCTTTTCAGTTGAAAACTCTATCAACGCCCATTTATGCCTTGACAACTTTTGCACACTTTGCATTTTTGGCCCAAAACTTTTACAAAGTGAATTCAGGGGTATTTCTTGCCATTTTTGAATTCTTCAAGGGCTGGTTTGGTATTTTCTTCAATGATAATGGTCTAGACTTGCATAATTGATGTTTCGGAGGACTGAAATTGCCAAGTCTTGATGATCGAGGGACCATTTTTACCAAATGTTGAAAGTTGAGGGTCCTTTGTGTAATTTTGAAATTTTCAAAGGACCAAGCTTGTCATTTCTTGTACTTTGAAGGACTTCATGATGTATTTGACTTTGTGGATGATATTGGTTGACAATTTAGTTTTGTTGAGGGGCTAAACTTGCCAAATCTTCAAAGTGGAGGGCCCTTTTTGTAAATTTGACAAACTTTAGGGACCAAACTTGTAATTATGAGGTTACAAGGGTATAAAGTGTCAATTTTTCATAATTGGAGGACCCTTCTTCATAATTCTTCAAATATTCAAGGGTTGATCTTGGGAGAGTCTTCATTAGGGCTTGGTTCTTTGTGCGGCTTCGTTCTCGTGTTCGTTTTTGATTGATTCTTGTGATCTTTTGTCATTTTCTCAATATCTGTACCTAAAATACACAAGCAACAAACACAAGCATATATTTGGGTATTTTGATGATATTTAATGCATTTTAAGCCCTATTTGGAAGATGAAACTATGTATAAAAGCAGTCTCATCAGTACCATCACTGGAATCTTGTATATGTATGGTCAAGTTGCATGCGTCTTATTTGACACGGGTTCTACTCATTCGGTCATATCTATTGTTTATGCCAAGAGTGTTAGGATATCCCCTATGCCACTAAAAAATGTCTTAAACATTTCCACGCCCTTAAGAGACTCTGTACGCATCAGACATGGGTACAAGGGTCTTCCCATCGAGTTTGACGGCAAAATTCGTCCAGTTGACGCACTTCCATTGGACATGTGCGATTTCGACATGATATTGGGCATGGTCTGGCTATCCAAACATCACGCCACCATTGACTGCGATTCATATCTGGTCATCTTCGGTGATGCAAAACGTACCATAGTACATTCACAATAGTTTTATACCTAGAAGGTCTGTACGAATAATTTCAACCTTACAAGCACGTGCATTACTGTCACATGGTTGCGAGGGCTACTTAGCTACTATTCATGATATGGAGGTTGAATCTCCATCTATTCAGAATCAGCCGATCGTGTCAGAATTTCCCGACGTGTTTCCAGAAGAACTTCCGGGCATACCACCTGCTCGTGAGGTATAGTCTAATATTAAGCTCATCCCAGGAGTTGATCCAATTTCTAAGGCTCCTTATCACATGGCTCCCATAGAGCTTAAGGAGTTAAAGGAATAACTACAAGAACTTTTAGAACGAGGTTTCATCCGCCCTAGTGCATCTCCATAGGGTGTACCGGTTTTATTTGTAAAGAAGAATGACGACAATGTGCGTCTCTGCATTGATTATCGTGAGTTTAATAAGATCACCATCAGGAATCGATATCCTTTGCCACGCATTGATGATCTGTTTGACCAAATCCAAGGGGCCAAAAATTTCTCCAAGATTGATCTGAGGTCTGGCTATCATCAGTTACGGGTCAAAGAGCAAGACATCGCCAAGACTGCTTTTCGTACACGTTATGGGCACTACGAATTTATAGTCATGCCATTTGGCCTTACCAATGCTCCAGCAGTTTTCATGGACTTGATGAACCGTATCTTCCATGAGTTTCTGGATAAGTTTGTCATTGTCTTCATTGACGACATTCTAATTTTCTCTAAGTCAAAGGAATAACACGAAGACCGTCTTCGTACAGTATTATAGATACATCGCCAGAAGCAGTTGTATGCCAAGTTCTCCAAATGCGAATTCTGGTTGAGTAAAGTGGCGTTCCTAGGGAACATAGTATCCACAAGGGGAATAACCATGGATCCTGCAAAGGTTGAGGCTATTACCAAGTGGCTAAGACCGACATCAGCAACTAAAGTTCGCAGCTTTCTAGGCTTAGCTGCCTATCGTAGGTTCGTAGAGAACTTTTCCCGATTAGCACTGCCATTGACCAAATTGATACTGAAAGGGGAGAAATTCATCTAGACTGAAGAAAGAGAGATCTTTGAAGACCTAAAGCAGAGGCTAGTATCTACACCGATTCTTACTCTCCCATCTGGTACAGGTGGATTTCAAATCTACATTGATGCTTCAGGGAAGGGACTCGGTTGTGTTCTCATGTAACATGGGAAAGTGATTGCTTACGCATCACGGCAGCTTAATCCGTACGAGGAGAACTACCCTACGCATGACTTGGAACTTGCAGCAGTCGTGTTTGCACTGAAAATATGGAGGCACTACTTGTATGGCGAATCATGTGATATCTTCACAGATCACAAGAGTCTGAAATACATCTTTACTCAGCGCGAACTGAACATGTGGCAGAGAAGGTGGTTGGAGCTGTTGAAGGATTACAACATTAATCTGCAGTATCATCCCGGCAAGGCGAATGTAGGGGCAAATGCTCTTAGTAGGAAGTCGGGTATGATCAACGGCATTAAGATAGAGGAAGAGATTATACGAGACTTGGAGCGACTGGATATTTAGATTATGGTACGTGGACAACATGGCTACTAGGCTAATCTTATAGTGGAGCCTGACTTACTCTCTAGGTTGAAGGAAGCTCAGAAGGATGATGGTGAAATTTGGGCAATTATACAGAACTTAGATCAGCAAACGGAGTTTCAGTTAGATGATGACGGTATCTTATGGCGCGGCACTAGACTTTGTGTTCCTGATGACCCTCAGGGAAGCGTTATTGGCTGAAGCTCATAGTTCCCCATTCTCCATTCATCCTGGTTCAACCAAGATGTACCACGACATCAAGCAGTATTTCTGGTGGAGTGGTATGAAACAGGATGTTGCCTATGTCTCCAAATGTCTTACCTGCCAGCAGGTTAAGATCGAGCATCAATGATCTAGTGGTTTACTTCAACCATTAGACATTCCAGATTGGAAGTGGGACAAGATCACCAGGGATTTTGTCACCGGACTTCCGCAGACCAAGAGGAAGCATGATGCGATTTGGGTCATCTTTGATCGACTTACCAAGTCGACTCATTTCTTACCGATCCGCAAGGACGATCCAGTTAGAAAATTGGCTGACACATATAAGAAGGATATCATGAGACTTCATGGTGCTCCATCCAGTATCATCTCGGACAGAGATCCTCGGTTTACTTCGCGATTTTGGAGGAGTCTGTAGAAAGCTTGGGGTACCAAAATTAAGCTTAGCACGGCTTTTCATCCTCAAACAGACGGGCAGTCGGAGTGAACCATTGAGACATTTAAAGACATGCTTCGAGCGTGTGCTTTAGAATGGACAGGATGTTCGGACGATTATATCTGCTTGGTAGAATTTACATACAACAATAGTTGGCACGCAAGAATCAAATGTGCATCGTTTGAGATGTTGTATGGCAGGTTGTGTCGCTCCCCAATCTGATGGGATCAGGTTGGTGAGCGAACACTTGAAGGTCCAGAGATGATAGAGTTGACCAACGAGAAAGTCGTTGTAGCTAGGGCAAAACTACAAGAAGCTCGTACACTTTAAAAGAGTTATGCCGACAAGCATCGTAGGGATTTGCATTTCAACGTGGGTGATAGGTGTGTAAACACCCATCTTTTCTACCACTTAATTACAATAATAACCGGACCAAAACGTGTATTTTATGTCTTTTATGTCGGAATTATGCGTGGTTTGTGTTTTTGTTGTGATTTAGGACGAAAAGGTGAAAAGTGGAGAAAACACGGACATTCACGGGCATTTACGGACTTTTATTGAAGAAAAGGATGAGAGACGAAGTCAAGAAGTCAAAAGTGCAAAAAGAACGGAAGTCCACGACCAATTCTGAAGATTTATCGAAGAAAAGTCAAAAGACAGAAGTTTATCAAAAGCCGAAGAATTCAAGTCTATTTTATTGAAGAATTTAAAGACGAGTTCAAAAGAAATCCCAAGCCACAAGTCATTATAGTCCAAGTTTAAAGAAGATTAGAAGGAAAAAGGACTAATGGTGCAATTAATGAATACTATATGCTTAAGGGCTTAATCTTGCAATAAACAAGAAATGAAGGAGGGGAGGAAGCTTCCTTAATCCTCCCCTATATATAGTCATTAGTTGTAATCTTTTCATTTTTGTTCGCTAAGTGTGACAATTAGCTCTTCCACCATTTAAATACCTTTTCATTTAATTTCTTGTCAAATTTAAATACCTTATCTTGCACCTTAAATTCATTTAATTTCAAGTAAGTTTTCATTTAATTATTGTCAATCTTTACTTTATCTTGTCAATCTCTTATCTACCTTTCTTAATCTTTGATTTATGTGTTTATGTTTATGTTCATGTTCATACTTTTATTTTGATCCAAGTGATTGTTGATTATTGTGGTTAAAATTGTTAAATTTCTTGTTTTTAATTGTTTGTTGATGTTACTGTTGATTCGGTATTACTTTGATTAAATTGTTTGTGTTTATTTTGGTTAAATTTGTTATTAGATCTGTGGTTTCTGTGATTCCCTTGTTCTTCGGGGTGTTTGTTATGTTTCTGATCTTTCCAGGTAAACTTCCGAACCAAGAAGGAGGGAAAGTGCTCATTCGGAACTTCTAAAGTTCCGAATCAAAGGGTTCATCCGGAAGATTTTAAGCTCTACAAAACTTCCGAGTCAAGCTTGTTCATCCGGAAATTTCAAAGTTCCGGACGAAGGATAACTTTTGACTCAAGAGTCATTCATTCGGAACTCAAAAGTTCTGAACCACAAAAGCTTCATTCGGAACTCAAAAGTTCCAGATCAAGCACTGTTCATTCGGAACTCCAAAATTTCCGGATCAGTGATCACTCATTCGGAAGTTTCCAAAGTTCCGAACCAAGGACTGTTCATTCGGAACTTAAAAGTTCTGAATAAACTTCCGGATCAAGGGGCAAGTTCCGATTCAAGAGGTGTTCATTCGGAAGTCTGAAACTTCCGAATCAAGGGGCTTCATTCGGTATCTTCCGAATCAAGGGTGACCAACAACTTCCGAATCAAGGCAAATTTTACAAGTTCCGAATCAGTAAAGTTCCGAACGAAGGATTGTTTTGGATAAGTGACATATTCAGGTCAATTTGTTCCGGATCAAGGATTTTGGCAATATTCCGAGCGAAGAAGAATCATTTCAACCGAAGGTGACATTCCGGACGAGTGATTGTTCCAAACGAAGGATAATTCCGAATGAGCCGTATCCAGGTTCTTATTAGCTTTTGTCTTTGATTTTTATTTTCAAGCTCTATTTTTCCTGCCTTTTATTTAATTGCATTTTAAGTTTATTTGCCTTAGTTTTATTTTAGACTTGCCTTAGTTTTAGTCGCGTTTTAAGTTTGCCTTAGTTAGATTTAAGTTTACGTCATTTACTTTAGTGCCCTTTAATTTCAGTCACGTTTTTAAATACTTGCACAATTACTTTAATTAGACTTAGATTTACGTTAAGAGCACCTTTACTTCAATTGTTTTGCACCTTTTATTTTAAACACTTCAACGACACATCTTTGATTCCACCAAAAACAATAGAGTCACACATTAAACACAAGTTTTTCAATTCGAAGAGATTGGTACAACGAATCTTTTTAACCTGAGTAAAATCGAGTTATTAAATGGCGCCGCTACCGGGTCTTTTCGTAAAGATCAACAGTTTTCTGTGAGAGACACGTTGCTTTTTGGGATCCGTTCACTTGTGAGCGTTATTTTTCTTGCCTAAAAATTCAAAAAATCATAAAAAATTAAAAATTGATAAAAAACCATAAAAATTAAAATTTTCAATAATCCAAAAAGATTTTATCTTTCTTGTGTATATATATTGTCTTTATGTTTGGTTTTGTTTTCTTTTTCATTTTCAGGTGTATGCATACTAGATCGTCTAATTATCAAGAGCCCGAGCCTCAAGAAGATTTAGATATGGCAGGTGTTAACAACAACAACATTCCACCTCACCTCAATAATAATAATAACAACAATGTTCTTCCACAGCCCGATCTTCGGACCATGGAGGAACTTTGTCAACCAACAATGTTTGGGCGAGGAGGACCGATTGCGCCGATGCAAATCAACGCTCCTGAGTTTTCGTTGAAGCACCACATGATTCAGCAAGTGCAAACAAACCCATTTAGAGGATTGCCTGATGATGATGCTAACAAACACCTCGACAAGTTCATTACAATCACCCAAAGCATGAAGTTGCCTGGGGCCAGAATGGATGTTCTTCGCCTACAACTCTTCCCACATACTCTATCACATCATGCCGAGAAATGGTTTGATCGTCTCCCGAAGAATTCTATTCACACTTGGGATGATATGACTTAACGCTTTTTGTCGCGCTACTTTCCACCATCCATGGTCACGAGCCTTCGCAATCAGGTCAGCGGTTTCATGCAAGACCCTGATGAATCTCTTTTTGACGCTTGGGAGAGATATAATGTCTTGATCGACGTCACATTGATTGATACTTTCTACAACGGATTGACTTTTCGAGATCGTGATACGATAAATGTAGCCGCCGGTGGCACATTCATGAAAAGGAGACCCGAGGAGTGTAGAGAGCTAATAGAGAACATGACTACTCATCATAAGAACTGGGATTCCTCTGCTTCTTCTAGAAACAACCCGAGAGTCAATGTTTCTTCTACCTCAGCAAACCCTGAGATGACCGAACTCACCCGCATGATGGCCGAAATGAGCAAAAGTATTATGCTTCTCGCTTCAAACCAACAACAACAACAAGTTAAAGCGGTTGCTAATCCTTGTGAAACATGTGGCGGTCCTCACTCATACACCGATTGTCCTTCGACACAAGGAAATCCGGAAAATGTGTATGCAGCTTATGGTAATTATTCACCGGAAAATTACCAAGCTAGACAACAAGGGGATCGAAATCTGCTGAGTTACCGTTCCAACAATTACCTTTCACCCGGTTTTTCTCCTCAAAACCAAAATCCCGCCAACAACTACAATAGAAGCAACCAAATCCCACCAAGAGCTTCTAACCCTTATCAACCACCCACCCAACAAAACCCACCCATTAATCCTGATGTTGAAGCCATCATGAGAACTCAAGGTGAGCAAATCAAGAATCTGCAGAGCCAAATTATCAATCTGAAAGGAGATATCACAAAGCAAGGAAATGAGATTAGATCCGAGCTTCGAAATGATATTCAATCCTCCTTCAGCAGTCAAACGAATGGATTAAAGAATATGTTGGCTAGTTTCTTGCCCTCTGCTCAACCTTCTACTTCAAGTTCTCTACCTTCAAACACCGTCACTAATCCGCGAGCCAATGTGAGTGCTATTACTACTCGTAGTGGAGTCACCATCGTAGGACCAACAATCCCACCACCATCATCTACAACTCCTCCACCATCATTTATCCCTACTCCTCCTACACCTAGTATTAGTGCACCATTACCGTCTCCGCCTCGACGTGATGAAGTTCCCACCAATGACCCTTCAACATCTCAACCTTTACCTACTACACCTGCACCATCACCACCCAAACCTAATATTCCTTATCCTTCTCGCTTGGGCAAGAACAAAATGCTAAACAAGGAGGACGCTCAAGTGACTAGCTATATCAAGATGATTTCTCAAATGAACTTCAACATTAGCTTTCTTGAAGCACTTTGCCACATGCCGAAATTCGTCAAAGCATTCAAGGAATTGCTTAGCAAGAAGGAGAAGCTGATTGAACAAGCCAACACACGCTTAAATGAAAACTGCTCTGCAGTCATTCTTAAAGAACCTCCGGAAAAGCTTGGAGATCCCGGTCGTTTTGTGTTGCCTTGCGTGTTCAACAAAACTGAAGAATTTACTGCCCTTGCTGATCTCGGGGCTAGTATTAATCTTATGCCTTTAAGTGTTTGGAAAACACTATCATTACCCGACCTCACTCCAACAAAGATGACTCTTGAACTTGCAAATCGCACTCTCGCTTACCCCGTTGGTATAGCCGAAGATGTGTTTATTAAAGTTGGCACATTTACTTTCCCGGTCGATTTTGTCGTAGTTGATTATGAAATGGACCCTCGTATTCCTTTAATACTTGGTCGGTCATTCTTAAGAACCGGACGAGCTTTAGTAGATGTGGCCAAAGGTGAGTTAATCTTACGAGTCGGGGATGATTCAAAAGTTTTTAAAATGGGGAAGCTTACAGGAAAATCCTTTGGAGGCCGAGAATTAGTGAATATGATTAATGTGCTCGATGACTTTACCGTCTATGACAATCCTCTATTCGATTCTTCCATCGATAATCCACTCTTTGACGATGATGAGGATGATTCTCGCTCTAATTTGGAACCTTCTCCCATTTATGATTCTCCACCGGTCTTTGATGCTTATGATGATAATGATTCTAGCTCAGACTCGGATGATTTTGATGATTGTACTTCTGAGTATCCCGAGCTGCCCACTTTCGATGATTTTGATGAGGCTGATACTCTATCGAGCGATTCTTCACATGATGAAGATCCTCCGCCATCACTCGATCCTACTTTGGACGATTATTCATTTGAGGAAGACTTCTCTGAATTTCTCAACACATACTTCCCTCATGAGAGTGATGCTCCTCCTTATGACTTTGAAGATTATCGTCTTGATCCTACTTTGGATTTGAAGAGCATTCTGTCAAAGGAGAAGAAACCAGTCAATACCAATATCCGTTGCACATATGATTTGACACCTCTTTGTCCCCCTTCTGAGGACGAGGTTGTGCTTCTTTGCGGATCTTCTTCACACTCGGCTGAGCCTGAGTGCTATTTTCCCTTAAAGGAAAAGGTGTTCGACCCCGGTATTGAAGTCTTTAAGCCATCTCAGTATCCACCTGATGAAATAAAAGGAAAAATCTTTGGAAATTTTGAAGACATGCTTGCACCACTTCAACCTTGCTTCCACCATGCTCCGTCACTACTTAAGGGAACCTTGCCACTTCTTATTTGGCTTGCCTTGTTCGCCTTAAGCTCTTGCTTATTGATGGATGAAAACTATGTCTTTGATCCTGGTGGATATGTTTCATGCTTCTTCCGTTGATGATCAAGGTCGAGTCAGGCTCACAACTCGGTAAACAGAAACCAAGCGCTTCTTGGGAGGCAACCCATGCATCTATCTTTTCACTTTCTTTATCATAAGTGTAGGGGAGACCCTTTGGTTTGCTATTTCCTCTCCTCACTTCTTAATCAGGGATTCGAGCTTCAATGATCCACTCTTGATGATTCTTGACGACCCGTGATTCCGTGTTCTACTTCTTCCCGGTTCTATCCTAAACTCTTTTCGATTCACTATTTTACATTTTCTCCATATTAAAATAGGAATCTCTTTAGTTGTCTTTTCCTTAGCAAGATTTAAACAACGTGCACAATGTCCTAAGTGTAGGGGAGCTTACTCCCACATGCTTAAACATTGAGGACAATGTTTATCTTAAGTGTAGGGGGGACTTCTATCGAAGTTAAGTGGTCTTTTCCTTGTATTTGTCCTCATTTTAACCGGAAAATCAATTTTTCGACATTTTTCAAAATTTTTGATCTATTTTGGCCTATTAGTTTTTCCCTTTGTATAGTTATTTTCTCGCCTTATTAGAATAAATGTTTAATAAGTGGTTTTTATTTTCAAACGTTGTGAATCTTTTGACTCAACCCGAGTTACTTATCTAAGTTACTCTAGCTAGTATCCTTAACGTGTTTAAGTCAAGTTTTGCTAGGCTTTTATATAGGGAGCTATAAAACACGAAAGTCTTAACTCTCACGGGTTAAGAACAAGAACTTTTCGCAAGTTCCTATAATTGATCCTAGAGAGTCGTTTATCAAGGGAACTTTAAAATGCGATTTCTAAACTTGAAAAAGTCTAAGAATTTGCAAGATCCTATAGGCGACTCGAAAACCCAAAACTTTGATTTAATAGGCTAAGTATCCACGTGTCTCATTACTTGAGATTTTAAACTATGGAGAACGAGAAATGATAGAGCCAATTATAAGTTCGGTATTCTTTCGTGAATTTATGTGAGTTAATTATAAGCCTATTTTCCCATCGCTTGCTAATAATTTATCTACTAATAAATAAGGTTGTACGATTTGAAAGGTTACTTAGCTTCTAGCCCCAGATCGTTTAAAAGTTGCTCGATATGGATTAGAGTTCATAGCCAAGGCATAACTTATTGAAGCGGGACGCGAAGATTGGCGAGTCCGAAAAGGCCCTAACAAGGCATGAGGGCTATGTTTTGTTGCTAAATATTCAAAGTGATGTGAAGAATCATTTATCAAAAATCAATATGAAGGATCGAGACACACGACGAAAAGCAAATACTCCCCAAAAGTCATGGAGAAGTGTATCCGAAAAGACCCTAACAAGGTATGAGGATAAATAGATCCAAGTCATAAAAGGAGGCGGATCGTTGTATATCAAAGTACAAAATAAAGATTGGAGAAAAATGAAGAAGTCGTGGTCCAAGTATGAATCTCTCAAAACTTCAAGTGAAGAAATTCCATTATGAAGAGAAGACCATAATTTCATGAACGTCTCTCAAGATTTGAAGAATGAAGTCGCTGCCAAATATCGGTCCGAGAAAGGTCTCAAATCACGAAGCGAGTTATGCCAAGATATGAACTTTATGAGGTCCCGAGAAGCAGTTTTAAAAGATTTGGTCCTTTAGCTAACTATTGATTAAATCGTTCACTTTATTTTCAGACTAAATAACTATCGAAATAAGTCAAACAATGCATCCTCGTGATCATTCAAGACAACAATAAAATATAAGAGATACACCTAGGAATAAGGGAGTCTAGGTGAGTAATTGGCCCACATGAGTTCGTGTTAGTCTACTAACTTATAATAACAATGATCTCGTTTTTAAGCTTGGTTTGGAGAAAGTGAAAACTTGAGGATGATGATTATTCATAACATTTTCAAAACCCAAGGTATGCTTTTGATTTCTTTATGTTGTATATTTTTAATTTTCTATCTCTTTAATAAAGGCCAACGTGGATTGATTATGATGAAAAGTGTAATCTTGCTTTGTAACTAATGCATTGCATGAGGACATTGCAATGGTCAAGTGTAGGGGATTTGATAGGTGTGTAAACACCCATCTTTTCTACCACTTAATTACAATAATAACCGGACCAAAACGTGTATTTTATGTCTTTTATGTCGGAATTATGCGTGGTTTGTGTTTTTGTTGTGATTTAGGACGAAAAGGTGAAAAGTGGAGAAAACACGGACATTCACGGGCATTTACGGACTTTTATTGAAGAAAAGGATGAGAGACGAAGTCAAGAAGTCAAAAGTGCAAAAAGAACGGAAGTCCACGACCAATTATGAAGATTTATCGAAGAAAAAGTCAAAAGACGGAAGTTTATCAAAAGCCGAAGAATTCAAGTCTATTTTATTGAAGAATTTAAAGACGAGTTCAAAAGAAATCCCAAGCCACAAGTCATTATAGTCCAAGTTTAAAGAAGATTAGAAGGAAAAAGTACTAATGGTGCAATTAATGAAGACTATATGCTTAAGGGCTTAATCTTGCAATAAACAAGAAATGAAGGAGGGGAGGAAGCTTCCTTAATCCTCCCCTATATATAGTCATTAGTTGTAATCTTTTCATTTTTGTTGGCTAAGTGTGACAATTAGCTCTTCCACCATTTAAATACCTTGTCATTTAATTTCTTGTCAAATTTAAATACCTTGTCTTGCACCTTAAATTCATTTAATTTCAAGTAAGTTTTCATTTAATTATTGTCAATCTTTACTTTATCTTGTCAATCTCTTATCTACCTTTCTTAATCTTTGATTTATGTGTTTATGTTTATGTTCATGTTCATACTTTTATTTTGATCCAAGTGATTGTTGATTATTGTGGTTAAAATTGTTGAATTTCTTGTTTTTAATTGTTTGTTGATGTTACTGTTGATTCGGTATTACTTTGATTAAATCGTTTGTGTTTATTTTGGTTAAATTTGTTATTAGATATGTGGTTTCTGTGATTCCCTTGTTCTTCGGGGTGTTTGTTGTGTTTCTGATCTTTCCAGGTAAACTTCCGAACCAAGAAGGAGGGAAAGTTCTCATTCGGAACTTCTAAAGTTCCGAATCAAAGGGTTCATCCGGAAGATTTTAAGCTCTACAAAACTTCCGAGTCAAGCTTGTTCATCCGGAACTTTCAAAGTTCCGGACGAAGGATAACTTCCGACTCAAGAGTCATTCATTCGGAACTCAAAAGTTCCGAACCAGAAAAGCTTCATTCGGAACTCAAAAGTTCCGGAGCAAGCACTGTTCATTCGGAACTCCAAAAGTTCCGGATCAGTGTTCACTCATTCGGAAGTTTCCAAAGTTCCGAACCAAGGACTGTTCATTCGGAACTTAAAAGTTACGAATAAAATTCCGAATCAAGGGGCAAGTTCCGATTCAAGAGGTGTTCATTCGGAAGTCTGAAACTTCCGAATCAAGGGGCTTCATTCGGTATCTTCCGAATCAAGGGTGACCAAAAACTTCCGAATCAAGGCAAATTTTACAAGTTCCGAATCAGTAAAGTTCCGAACGAAGGATTGTTTTGGATAAGTGACATATTCAGATCAATTTGTTCCGGATCAAGGATTTTGGAAATATTCCGAGCGAAGAAGAATCATTTCAACCGAAGGTGACATTCCGGACGAGTGATTGTTCCAAACGAAGGATAATTCCGAATGAGCTGTATTCAGGTTCTTATTAGCTTTTGTCTTTGATTTTTATTTTCAAGCTCTATTTTTCCTGCCTTTTATTTAATTGCATTTTAAGTTTATTTGCCTTAGTTTTATTTTAGACTTGCCTTAGTTTTAGTCGCGTTTTAAGTTTGCCTTAGTTAGATTTAAGTTTACGTCATTTACTTTAGTGCCCTTTAATTTCAGTCACGTTTTTAAATACTTGCACAATTACTTTAATTAGACTTAGATTTACGTTAAGAGCACCTTTACTTTAATTGTTTTGCACCTTTTATTTTAAACACTTCAACGACACATCTTTGATTCCACCAAAAACAATAGAGTCACACATTAAACACAAGTTTTTCAATTCGAAGAGACACACGACAAACGAACTTTAATATTTTTAACCTGAGTAAAATCTAGTTATCAGTGGGAGATCATGTTTTTCTTAAGGTATCACCATCACGTAGTGTTAGACGTTTTGGAATCAAAGGAAAACTCAGTCCTCGATTCATCAGACCGTTTGATATCATCGAGCGAGTCGGTGAAATATCGTATCTTTTAGCGTTACCTCCGCAGCTTTCTCACGTTCACGACGTTTTCCATGTGTCCTTACTTAGAGGGTATAAGTATCATCCCCTTCACATGGTTCAGTATCCACTTGAACAAATTAGTGAAGATTTTACCTTTATCGAGGAACCCGAACGAGTTCTTGATCGACAGGAACGAGTCATGAGGAAGAAGACGATTCCATTCGTCAAAATCCTTTGGAGGGACCATACCGAGCGGGAAGCCACTTGGGAAACAGAGGAGTCTATCCGGATTTCTTACCCTCATTTCAAGTTTTGATTCGGGTATGTTCCTCTTTCAGTTTACGTTATCTATAATTCGGGGACAAATTATTCTTTTTAGGGGGAAGAGTTGTAAAACCGGCATAGTTATGCCATGAACAGTACACTACGTAAACATACGAACCAATTAAAACTTTCCATTTATGTCATGTACACGTGTCACGAATATTAAATTCAGAAACTACGTACGTGTTAGTGCACGATAATTATTAAGTACGTGATAATACACGATAATTATTAAGTATAATAATTATAATCACGAACATATGATCACAAACATTTATAAACATGATAATTATACGTATAATAATTATAACACGACTACTAGAACACATTATATGTACGTAGTATTATAACACGAACATTTAACACGAACTTGAACCTTGGTTGCCTTCACTGCCCGTGAATCCCTTCTCTTTTTCTATTCCAGTAGTCTTATGCGGTCTGGTCTGTCCATTAATTGCTTAATTAAACACGAACGAACACGTAAATTAATTAAACATGAAAAAGCCCGGTTTGCCCTTGTGGGCTTATGGTGGTCGCGGACAAGGAGGCAAAGAGGGGGGCCCAAGCCCATTTTGATTTTGACTAAGGGGAAGTAAAAACCAGGATTTATCATAATACAATTTTTACAGAAAAAAGTAAAAACCCTATCCCTCTCCTTCCTTGTTGTCGCCGCCGGATCATCACACCAAAGGGGTGTTCATTGGTTTTTGATCTTTGATTTTGGTGTCATCGTGTTCGTGATCTTAGTTCTTTTCCAATCACGCGTTCGGTATCACCATAACCTTTATCTTTTTATTTTTATTTTATTTTATTTATGTTCATGTGATTAATAATAAAAATATAATTAAAAACATGACAATTGATCCAAGAAACATGAAAAAGATTGGTTTGGGGTTTTGGTCCGACCGACACACAACCGAGAGCACCAAGCTCTCGGCTTGGTTTGTTTTGCACCAACAACCGAGACCTCATGGTCTAGGTGTGGTTTGGTTGTTCGGTGGCAAGGACAGGGGGACCCCAACGCGAGTCGGGGTGATGTTTGGTTTGTGTTTGGGTCTCGGCGCAGCAGCAACACCACCACCGGCTTAAGCCGGTGGCTGTTTTGGTTTAAGCAAGGGGAGACGCAGCCCAAGCAGGGGGAACCACCGGCGTCAGACGGTGGTGATTTTGGTCGGGCAGTGGCAACCGGCTAAGCCGGGTAGCCACTGTCGGGGCTGTTTTGTTTCGGCTTATATGTAAAACACGGGATCGGGCATGGGATTATTTTTACAAGTTATATTTTTACAAGAAAAATTAAATTAATTAACATGCTAATAATAATTAATTTAATTTAATCATAACTTAGGTTATATTATTTTAATAAATAATACATTTTTAACCTAAGTATTTTACCATTTAATTTAGACTATAGTTATTAATTAATTATTAAAACATGGACTTATAATTAATTAATAAAACATGACTTAGGTTATAATTATTAAATATAATAATTCATGATTAACCTAAGTATTTTATATGTCTTAATTTAATTAAATCATGCTTTTATTTAAGTAAATCATACAACCTATAGTTTATTAAATTACCATGACTTTATTTAATAAACTATACTATTAATTTCATGACTTATGACTTTTAACCAATAAGCTTAAACTTATATTATTAGCCTATTAATCCAGCTTATTTCTAAATATGGAAACTTTCTATTTCAGGAAACTTACTATTTTTTGGTAACTTTATATTTTTAGAAACTGATCTATTTTTAGAAACTGGTCTATTTTTGGAAACTTTCTATTTTTGGAAATTTTCTATTTTTAGAAACTTTCTTTTTTAGGAAACCTGCTATTTTTAGAAAGTTACTTATTATTATACAACAGGTATAATAATACAAGAATACAAGATAATACTTAATCAGAATACATGAAATACATGATTAATACAGTATATCATTTAAAACAGTAAAACCAGAAAAGAACATATAAAACAAGCTAAGAACATGCTATAACCAGTAATGTATTAAGTAATCAGACAACTTATACATGTCCTTTATTTATGTAGCATTAGTGAGGTCGGGGTAGAACTATTCATCCTTTCATCTTTCCTCGTTCACTAGACACAAGGTACGGATTTTCTGTCCTTCAGTATGGACATTCTTTCCTTATTAGGATTCCCCGTTTGCAGCCAACTATTTTCCCAAGTATATGTTTTATATGTTTTGATTACTTATGTTTAGTTTTAAATGCCTAAGCCATATACATGCATGACTAGTGTCACCTAGTTATGGAGGTACCATAACCATAACACTGGAGGCACTAGTGTTATGACTTCCCCACGACAGAGTGATTTCTTGTGGCGTCCCTTTTCAGTTTTGGCCTTATACTTATATTATCATGTGGGGCGTATGGGTGCATCCTAGTTACATGTTTTACAGGATTTTCATGGTGAATACGATGTCTGCCTTGCATCCTTCACAAGGAGTTGATCCCTCCTACCTAGACTAATTAATTAGAGGCAACCCCTCTAATTGCATGATGAGTTCTCCCGTCCAAGTATTCATGCACGGTGGAACCTCATGACCTATATGGGCTATTGGCTAATTAATACTGTTTATAAAAACATAAGTCTTTTCAAACTATAAAACCAGTTTTATGAACATGTTCCAGGTCATCTAGGACTTATACATTTCCGCTGTTATTAGTCTTTTATGCTTATGTCATTTCATGCTATGCTTGTATATCCGTTCACTAGGCGTTATGCTCGGCCGTTTTCCTTTCATGTTCCCAAACGGCAGGTACTCAAGGACGCTCGTAGACTTTAAGAGTATGTGCATACGGATTGGGAGCTATCTAGCCTTCATTACTTTATGCATTTCCATACATTACGTTACTTTATTTCTTTGGACATTGTTTAATCCTTTTTCCATTTCACTACTTATATTCATGTGTGTGAGCTTATACTTGGAATACCGATGTGTGTTTCTGATATTTCCATTCATGGTCATTTAATGTTTTTGGACATTTACCTTGCATGCTTTGATGACACGCCATATTACCTATGATATTCCATTTACCAAAATAGGGTGTTACACACAGATTTGAAGATCTCAAGATTAAAGACAAAGTCGAAAGACAACGACAAAGGCTTAAAGACTACAGCATGAAGGAACAAGACTACTATTACACGTTCAAGACTCATTTATGGTGAGATTAGTAATATCTATAAACCTCCAAATGTCAAAGAGGAATGACCTCTCATTGCGGGAGATTGTTAGCCTAAAAATATTGAGTCAAACAAGAATGATCGATCATAGGTTTATTATGTATCGTTTATTAGAACGTTGTAATTAGTGGTAAGATAGTTGTATCAATACGGGCTTGATGGCTAGCTTAAAAGGCCTTTTTCAAGGTACTAATCATTTTATTCAAGCCCGACCCAAACATATAGCCCATGAAAGCCACATGTAGGCTTGGCTATAATTACCTCTCCTAGCATGTTAGGAGAGGGTTGGTTCATTTTTCTCATACTTCTTAATCTAATATTCCCCAAGTTTCCAACCATTCTCTCTTTTTTCTCTCTCTACTTTCTCTCTAGATCTCATCTCTTTTCATCTAGTTTTCTATCTATTTTCTTAGATCTATCATGGTGAAGTGATTATAATATGGGTACAACAGTTTGTGATGTGATTATCTAGGAATCATCGTCATCATTGAAGCCTCTTGTGTTCGTTTTATTCACGCATCACTCGAGCTTCGATCGTTTACTTTGAAGAATCCAATATCCGATGATATCCTTTTGTTACTAACGTTTATCTTTTAGCACACTTTATAAACAGCTTTTAGATCATTCATTATACCCTTTTCATGCTAGATATTAAGCATTCGACTCTTTGTCTCTAGTATGGGGGTGTTTTAACCTTAGACTTCAAACATTGAGGACAATGTTGAGTTTTAGTATGGGGGTAAATAGATACTTTCTTTGCTAAGTCTTCATGTTATCCATTTTTCATCGTTTTGTTGCTAAGAAGTGCCAAAAATAGGCAAAAAAAAATTTGTCTTATTCATAACTATATAAACACGAATGTAGGTTTTCTGTTGGTGAGAATAAGAGTAATTTTTTACTCGACCGGGCGTGTTGAGCCCTTAGCTTCGTTCCTTATCTATATTAGGCCAAGTCTCATTAAATTGAGGACGAGAAATGATAGAGTTAGTTATAAGTTACTATGCTAAATGTAGAGTATTCGTATCATTTCAAAAACTCATGTGTTTTAATTGTTTGCTTATTCTCCCCTTGCTTGTATATAACTAAATTGTTAATAACTATTGTTTTAGCGGTTTGATCATTATTGTTGATTTTTAACTAATTCTAGTAGTTTCCATGTAATAATTCAGGAACACATTTAAGAGTTCGCTAGTGTTACAGATTTGAAGTATTGGCAACCCGAATAATCAAAAGCTTTCCAATAATAATTTTAAGTTCATCTCACCTAAATTAGCAAAATTTTGAAGCTCACAAGGCTAAAAATCAATGTGAAATCGAAGTGAATGTCTTAAAACCTTACTTTAAAGATCCAAAATTACCTTTTGATGTTGAGGATATACGTCTTTTGTCATAATAAAACCCATCCAGTTAGGGAGTAAATAAAAGGCAAGGCAAGACCGAAGCCCTAAAAAGCCAAAGTAAACCAAAGATAATAAAGCCCATCCGGCATGGGGCATATAAAAGTCTCGGTAATATGTCAAATGTTCAAATCCGTTGTAAACCGTGTTTATTGAAACTTTCTTGTCGACTTAATTTAGTAACATCTTCACTATTAGAAAAGGCTACTAATTAACGGTCTTGATTACACTGTTTTGATTCTATTTTTGGACATTAATCTCTATTCAAATAATTCAAAAATGTATCCTCGTGATCATTAAGACAAAAATAAAATATAGGAGATACCCATTAGGAATAAGGGAGTCTAAGGGGATGTTTGATAAAACAAAACGATTAAGCGCTGAATCATTTGTCAAATTGAATAATTCACATGCTCTGTGTGAACTAGCTTCTGAATAAAAATATAAAGTTTGCTAACGCGTTGAATGAAAGATCTGAATAACATAAAATTACTACACTAACGTCATACATAATCTAAAATTACTTTTAGTAAATAAGACATAATACAAAAATAACGTTAAAAAAAATACTAAAAAGTAATGATATTTATAAACTAAATTTGGTTATTTAAATCAAATATCATAACTTCTTTAACTAATTTATAAATTTTTTTGGCTTTTTGTTAGTTTTTTATGTAATTACCATTCAAAAATTAGTAATATAGACAATATTTTTCCCTCGTCAACTTTGTTGTAAATATAAATATTTTTCATGTCGTACAAATCTGATTGTCTAGCTTTTTTATTGACTTGATAATGTACCAAAATATTTAAGAATTTGTTTGGTCAAAGTTACAATTACATAAAATAGCAAATAACTTTAGTTCGTGCGAGATAGTGACATGGACAATATTGAGAAAATGTGATTGTTGAATGACAATGCATGTTTTGCGTCCAGAATGACCCAGTGCTAATTAAGATGACATAGCGTATGAATAGTTTTCTATCAAACAATTACAGTGCTGACCGATACATAATATTTCTCTGAATTGCATCATTCAAAGGCAATCAAACACCCCTTAAGTACGTGATTAATTTGTATCAGTAGTGTTAGCATTACTAACTTATAAACGACAATGATCTTGTTTCACGCTTAGCATGGAATTGAGTGAAAATCTTGGACGAAGAAATTATTTCTATGAAGCGTTCACGTGTTCTTGTTCGATGATCCTAAAAGTGACATTTACGTGATGAAAACAATACATTATGTCCAAAACACATATAGTTAAGTTTATTTTGAATAAAAATTGAATAAAAATAAATTTTGGAAGTGCTACGATACTTAATTCTAGCATTGCGTGAGGATACGTCAATGGTTTAATATGGGGGAAATGATGAGATTCTAATTATACATGTTTTCATACCCCAAATTGGACTTAAAATACGGAAAATATCGTTAAATGTGTGCCAAATACCCTTTTTCTGAGTAGCTTAAGTTGCATCATCATTCTCGGTACTGTGATTCGCCCCATCAGACATGCCTTCATACAAGTCTTTTAAAAATGATTTAATTTTTTCCTCAAATGTCTTAAATTCTTCATCGTGTGGGTATTCTTCCAAAGTAATCTTAAGTTTCTGTTTGTTTCTTTTAAACACTTCGTCAATCGTTGACAGTGAGTCATTCAAGCAACCTTTCATATCCTGCATAATTTTTAAAGAAATACATTATGATGCAGTGAATAATAACTATGATGTAGTTTTTAAAAGTTTAATGGTCATTTGGATAATAACTATAACATTATACCTACCTACCTACCTGCAAACACATTTTTGAGATATGAAACTTATGTTTAGCCTAATTCACCCTTATATTTAACAAGTGACTATATGCTGCATCATAACTCAAATTAAGGTGCATGAAACTAAAGAACTAAAATAAAATTAAAAGACAACCTGCTGCATACACATTTTCGATATAATATATAACCTATAATTCACCCTACATGTTGCATCATAACTCAAATTAAGGTGCATCAAACTAAAGAACTAAAATACAATCTACAACCTGGTGCATCATAACTTAAATTAAGGTGCATCAAACTAAACACCTAAAATACAAACACAAGATAATCCAGGAAGTGATAATTTCATTTATTTAACTAGAAAATCCAGGAAGTCGTATGTTAACACCTGTTTTACATGTGCAAAAACTTTTACATCTTCTATCAGACATTATATACAAGAACACACCGACATATTGGAATAGATGGACATGTCCCAAACACTCCCAAATGCATCAAAATAAGGCATAGAAAAGTAGTATAAATCCATCAAGTAAACATCAGGACTTGCATGTTACCTATTTCACTAGAGCTTCAAGGATACCTCCAATATGCCTACATTTCAGAATCAAATATGCACTTACACCTTATATATAGATAGTGAGATTGGAAAACATATAGTCCTCATCACAGATTCATGATCACTTAAAGCTTAGTTCAACCCAAGTAATGTCTACTTTTCCAACTTTAGGATTAATTCTTATCATTTGTAGCTTCTCCTCACAGAAACAATATCAACTAAACTTAAGAATTCCTAAGCAATAAAGCTTAACTCGCAAGTTATCAAAACTGTCAAATTATTTAAACATATCACCCTATGTTACAGCAACAAAATGAAACTTAGTTTTTACCTGACTTGTTTTTTTATCTAAATTGTATAAGATCCTCGTCTGGTTGCTTGTATTTACAATATATTTCTTTTTCTTTGTCTTGTCAACCTTCTTATTGGGGGGAAAGAATTCATAACCTTCCAAGATTGGAAGTTTCCCGAAACCTTTCATAACATTTATTTCTTCATTCTCTTTTTTTTCAACAACTCGGTGTTCCATCCTTTGAAAACAACTGATGTTCTTTCCACAGTTATAGTTGGTGAGATTGTGGAGCTGTAGTATAGTAGCTACCAAAAAAGGAAGTGATGCAGCTAATATAGGAAATGATGCATTTAATATAAGGAAGAACTGTTATGTTTATCTATATATGATGCAGTGAAAAACGGTATTGATGCAGCAAAAACAAGATTAAACATACTAAGAAGTTTAGAAGCATTAAAAAATTATACCGCTAAAAGAAGTTTGGAAGCACCAAAATAACCTCCTGGCGATGTTTTCCATATCTTAACTCCTGACCGAATGCATTTTAAAGCATATCCACACCAATCATTGTTTTGAAAATCTTCAATATCTCTTAAGGTAGGTAAGAATCTTTGATTGATTTTGCCATCCTTATTACCCCCAGCCACAATATTGATAAACACCACTAAAAATCCAACTTTGAAATCCCAACCCGTTCCGGTCAAACTACAAACATGATCATCAACTATGGATATATGAGGCCTTGGCGCTTTATCCCCCCCCCCCATGGAGTTGTAGCTCTCCAATCCGTTGTTGTTTTGTCTTCTGTCGTTGTAGCTCGAAGAGCAATAACTTCTTTCTCTCCCATGGGTATTCCAAGCATTTCATGAATTAATTTTCCTTTGTCACCTTAATTTGTCTTCCATCATATATGTGTATTGTGTCCGTATCACAATCAAAGTTAAACGCAACCCAGTACGCAAGCTTTGATGGAATGGAAGGGAAATCATAATTATTATAGTATTTTCCCAAACCCATTTCTCTTATAGTCTCAACCTGGGCGTTTGTTAAAGATTCCAATACACACTTCAAATGATTAGATGACATTCTTGAATTAATACTAGGAAAAATAACCTTTTTTTACCATCAGATTGCATATTTTCATCACCAATCGATAGAGGTGCTTCCTCCAATAAATCATCATTACTAACCTTCTTTTTTCCTTTAATAGGAACTTTCTGCTTTACAACGACTATTTGACTATCGTGAATATCTTTATTCCCCTTTGCCATTTTCTTTTTCCCAACCAACTTATCTACACCCACTTTAGTGCCTTTCTTTGCTATTTTCCCAACAACATCTACGTTGTTTCCAAGACTCAATATTTTACCCTTCAACTTATTTACATCAACAGGTGACGGAGCATCACTCACATTTTTTCCTGCTGCATCAAAGAATAAAATTAAGTGCATCACACCAACACAAGTAAGTACATCAAGTACAAAACTAAAACAAACATACTGTACATAATGCAAAAAATAACTACATCATACCAAACTAATGCAACACAAATGTAGATTTACTACATCACAGTTTAAATTTCAGTGCATCACACCAATACAAATAACTACATCAAGAACACAACTAAAAAAACTTATTGTAAAAACTACTCTACATAATGCATCACAATGTATATTTACTGCATCACTTTTTACGTAGCCTAACATAACTTTATACGCCACATTCAACAACCTGTTGCATCACAGTTTTAAGTCAAGTACATTAAGCAAACAACCAAATACATTTACTCACATAACGCATATTTAAGTTCATCTTTTTGGGCGACAACTTAACACCAAAAAAACGCAAATCCTATCATACAAATATTACAAATCGAAGCAATTACTGATTTATTGTATGATTTATAAAATCAAACGAGAACACTAAGATAAAAGATTAACTTAAATTACTTCTATTCAAAAAGTGCATTAACTTTATACATACGCGTGCACACAAAATCACAAATTCATACATCCAGAATCATCAGCCCGTATATAATTCATACAATTTGTAACACCTAAAACACAAATCATCAACACCTAAACCCGCAGCAACCCCTCTTCAAGCCCGCTTCAAGCAACAACTAATGAAAACTAATGAATACTACACTTAACCTAATTTAGCTTTAGTCTACCACAAAAAAATTATGGTTTGTAAAAATATTACCATAGGACCTAATTTGACCTTATATGCCACAAAGACGAAAAGTTGAATTAATCATACATGACCTTAAGCATGGAAATACGTGTTGAATAATTTTACCTTATATGCCACACATAAGTATCATATACGTATTAATTCATTATGGGAACTATTTCAAGCACAAAAAACACACAACAAGTAACCTAATTTGACCTTATATGCCCCAATAAACACTTACTGTATTACTTTATTTGAAAAGTTGCATCAATCAGAAATGACATAAACCACACACAAACACATTACACATTCAAAAACTAAATATATATAACAACTCACTAGCTTTGGTATCCCATGTCTGTTCTTTAAAGCTCCACATAAACAACATATTAAGCCAGTTTGCTCTTCAAGGTAGCTATGGCCAGGATTTCTCTTTCTCGTGAACATCATCTTCTTACCTAATAATTGAATCCAATATGGACCAAATTCTTTTCGTTTAGTCTTTTTTATGTAATTAGCTCAAATTTTGACCTTCGCATTCGGTCTTTGATTGATACCAATATCATCAATACCAAAAAAAGCGAATATGAATGCCAAATTATGAGGTCCTTTACTAAAAAGGATAAACTAAAAGATGATAATGCATATTGGATTCAATTATTAGCGAAGAAGATGATGTTCAAGAGAAAGAGGAATCATGGTGATAATTACCTTGAAGAGCAAACAGGCTTAAGATGTCGTTTATGTGGAGCAGTAAAGAGCAGATACGTGATACCAAAGCTAGTGAGTAACTATATATATTATCCATTTTTTACAACATAAAGTATAATCATATTCGCCAAACGCTCAAGCCAAATCTTTCCTAAATTATTCATATCAATAATGAATAAAATCTTATACGTTACAGTCAAATCTTACCTAAATTCAATGTTATTTAGATAAGATAACCTCCTAAACCACATCAAGTAAGTGTTGCGTCACTTAAATATAGAAAGTGCATCAACTAGAATAAATAAATAATCTAACCTCCTAAACCAGATCAAGATGTCATTCATGAAATTAAATCAATTCTAATCTACCAAGCATATACGTATTGAAAAACAAAATTATAAAGCTAATTGTTTTAAACCTACTTAAAACAATATTCGCTAAAATATGTAACTTACTGCATCAGTTAATAAAAAACTGCATTAGTGTCTAATATTAAAAATTACATATAAAAACATTTAAACTACCAGATTTCTAAATTAAACATAAAAAACTGCATCAGTGTAATATATTAGCTGCATTAGTATGTTATTTCAGACAAATAAAAACAACATCAATATGTTATTCCAATCAAACAAAACATTCATAATTCTATATCAACAGTACATTACTTCTTTAAAAAGAGAGGACTAAGGTTATTCAAATACATACACACAAACTAATCTAACGTCATAATGCACATCAAGAAGTGTTGCATCAATTTTATTCAAAAAGCGCATCAATACAATGGTTTTTAACTATTCTTATCTCATTGGTGTTTTAAACAATATAACCTCATAAATAACAACAATTGCATCAATGTTTTAGAATACATCAAGTAAGTGCTACATCATATACACTAATATTACACATACACAAATAAGTGTTGCATCAAGTGTAGTTACAGATACGGTATTTTCCACCCAAATATACACAATGACATATTTAAACAACCGCAAATATCCCAAACCATCAATATAAAAACCACATTAGTGTCTGATATTAAAACTGTATATTAAAACATTTAAACTACCCGATTTCTAAATCAAACATATAAAAACTACATCAGTGTCTAATATTAGCTGCATCAATATGCAGTTTGGCTTATTTATGCAGTTTTATGAAACTAGCAAACTAATGATTTTTACACTAACATATTCAAGTAAATAGAAAAACATCCTATATTAACCTATTATTGTATGCTTAGGCCACTAATGACACTTAATATTGTCACCAACTAAGTAATCTCAAACACACTGTTATAAGGACAATTTGCAAATTTTCAAAGAAAGATAAACCAAATCAATACCAAACTAATCCTAAGACTTAACAGTTCATATAAAAACTAGGGCTAATGACTTAAAAATGCATCTAACTTGACACTTTTTACCGTTCTATGTAGCTATCTTTTTTTTCCTATATTATCATTAAACTTTGTGATTTCGTACATTGTGTGTACTGGTGACTTATTTGACTTGCTCTAGCAGGTTAAGTTAACGGCAGTTTAAATTCTATTACAATGTTAGTCCTTATATTAACGGTTGTTCGTATAAACACTTGAACTTTGATTTTCGAAAAAAATAATATTTTTCCAAAAACGTATAACTTCAAAAAAAAAGTTTACAGTAAATTTTTATAATAGTTTTTTTACACTTTTTTTACAAAAACGTATAGCTTAAAAAAAATGTTTGTACGGTTTTTTTGCATTTACAAAAATAGTACTTTTTACATAAATTTACATTTTTTATTAGTATTCGTTTGATTTTATATTTTCACCCTTTTTTTACGTTTTCATTAGTACTTTTACATTTTCATTAGGACTTTTACGTTTTCATCAATAATTTTATGTTTCATTAGTAATTTTACGTTTTCATCAATAATTTTACGTTTTCATCAGTATTTTTACGTTTTCATCAGTATTTTTACATTTTCGTCAGTAACTTTACGCTCGCATCAGTATTTTTACGTTCGCATAAGTATTTTTATGTTTTCCTCAGTTTTTTACGTTTTCATCTGTATTTTTACGTTTTCATCAACAATTTTACGTTTTCGTCAGTATTTTTACATTTTCGTCAGGAACTTTACGCTCGCATCAATATTTTTACGTTCGCATAAGTATTTTTACGTTTTCCTCAGTTTTTACGTTTTCATCAGTATTTTTACGTTTTCATCAACAATTTTACGTTTTCGTCAGTATTTTTACATTTTCGTCAGTATTTTTACGTTTTCGTCTTCGACTGTAAATTTACCTTTTCGTCAAAAATTTTACCTTATCGTCAGTAAATTTACGTCTTCGTCAATATTTTAATTTTTTGTCAATATTTTACGTTTTCGTCAGTAAATTTATGTTTTCGTCGGTAAATTTACGTTTTCGTCAGTAAATTTACGTTTTCGTCAGTTTCTTTACGTTTTCGTCTGCAAATTCACATTTTCGTCAGTAAATTTTCCTTTTCGTCAATACTTTTACGTTTTCGTTAGTATTTTTACGTTTTCGCCAACAACTTTACGTTTTCGTCTGTAAATTTACGTTTTCCTCAGTAAATTTATATTTTCGTCAGTAAAGATACTTACAAAAACGTAAAAATACTGACGAAAACATAATAATACTGACAAAAACATGAAGGACTAACGTTGTAATAATTCAAATTTTAGATGTTTGTATTAATAGTCGTTAATATAAAGGACTAACGTTGTAATAAAAAAGTAAACTGTCGTTAAGGTAACCTGTTAACCACTTAAGCAGGTCACCGGATACACACAATGTACGAAATCACAAAGTTTAATGATAATATAGGAAAAAAAGATGGCTACACAGAACGGTAAAAAGTAACAAGTTAGATACATTTTTAAGTCATTGACCCTAAAAACTAATCCAAAAAACATCATATAAAAACCGCATCATTGTCTAATATTAAATAGTGCTTATAAAACATTTAAAATACTAGATTTGTAAATGAAACATATAAAAACTACATCAATGTATAATGTTTTGTGCATCAAAATGATATTTCAGATAAATAAAAATAAACATCAATATGTTCACAAAAACTTATCTAATCTCATAATGCACAAAATATATTCTAATAACGACCAATTTCACATCTGATAACGACCAATTTCATTCATAATCATTTTATAATGCATAAAAATATATTCTCATAATACATTTAAAACGCTAAAACACTATATGTGTAGCCTAACATAACTTTATACGCCACATTCAACAACATGTTGCATCACAGTTTCAAGTCAAGTACATTAAGCAAACAACCAAATACATTTACTCACATAACGCAAATTTAAGTTCATCTTTTTGGGCGACAACTTAACACCAAAAAAACGCAAATCCTATCATAAAAATATTACAATCGAAGCCATTACTGATTTATTGTACGATTTATAAAATCAAACGAGAACACTAAGATAATTGATTAACTTACATTACTTATATTAAAAAAGTGCATTAACTTTATACATACGCGTGCACACAAAATCTCATATTCATACATCCAGAATCATCAGCCCGTATATAATTCATATAATTTGCAACACCTAAAACACAAATCATCAACACCTAAACCCGCAGCAACCCCTCTGCAAGCCCGCTTCAAGCAACAACTAATGAAAACTAATGAAAACTACACATAACCTAATTTAGCTTCAGTCTACCATAAAAAATTATGGTTTGCAAAAAAATTACCATAGGACCTAATTTGACATGACCTTAAGCATGGAAATACGTATTGCATAATTTTATCTTATATGCCACACATAAGTAGCATATACGTATTAATTCATTATGGGAACTATTTCAAGCACAAAAAACACACAACAAGTAACCTAATTTGACCTTATATGCCCCAATAAACACTTACTGCATTACTTTATTTGAAAAGTTGCATCAATCAGAAATGACATAAACCACACACAAACACATTACACATTCAAATAATATATATAGTTACTCTCTAGCTTTGGTATCCCATGTCTGCTCTTTAAAGCTCCACACAAACAACATATTAAGCCAGTTTGCTCTTCAAGGTAGCTATGGCCAGGATTTCTCTTTCTCGTGAACATCATCTTCTTCCCTAATAAATGAATCCAATATGGACCAACTTCTTTTCGTTTAGCCTTTTTTATGTAAGTAGCTCAAATTTTGACCTTCGCATTCGGTCTTTGATTGATACCAATATCATCAATACCATAAAAAGCGAATATGAAGGCCAAATTATGAGGTCCTTTACTAAAAAGGATAAACTAAAAGATGCTAATGCATATTGGATTCAATTATTAGCGAAGAATATGATGTTCAGGAGAAAGAGGAATCATGGTGATAACTACCTTAAAGAGCAAACAGGCTTAAGATGTCGTTTATGTGGAGCAGTAAAGAGCAGATACGTGATACCAAAGCTAGTGAGTAACTATATATATTATCCATTTTTTTACAACGCAAAGTATAATCTTATTCGCCAAACGCTCAAGCCAAATCTTTCCTAAATAATTCATATCAATAATGAATAAAATTTGATAAGTTACAGTCAAATCTTACCTAAATTCAATGTTTTTAGATAAGCCAAGCTCCTAAACCACATCAAGTAAGTGTTGCATCACTTAAATATAGAAAGTGCATCAACTAAAATAAATAAATAATCTAACCTTCAAACCACATCAAGATGTCATTCATGAAATTAAATCAATTCTAATCTACCAAGCATATACGTATTGAAAAACAGAATTATAAAACTAATTGCTTTAAACCTACTTAAAACAATATTCACATAAATATGTAACTTACTACATCAATTAATAAAAAACTACGTCAGTGTCTAATACAATCTTTTTTAACAGTTCTTATCTCATTTGTGTTTTAAACAATATAACCTCATAAATAACAATAATTGCATCAATGTTTTAGAATACATCAAGTAAGTGCTACATCATATACACTAATATACACATACACAAATAAGTGTTGCATCAAGTTAGTTACAGATACGGTATTTTCCACCCAAATATACACAATAACATATTTAAACAACCGCAAATATCCCAAACCATCAATATAAAAACCACATTAGTGTCTAATATTAAAAACTGCATATTAAAATATTTAAACTACCAGATTTCTAAATCAAGCATATAAAAACTGCATCAGTGTCTAGTATTAGTTGCATCAATATGCAGTTTGGCTGCTTTATGCAGTTTTTGGAAACTAGCAAACTAATGATTTTTACACTAACATATTCAAGTAAATAGAACAAACATACTATATTAACCTATTATTGTATGCTTAGGCCACTAATGACACTCAATATTATCACCAGCTGAGTACAACAAGTAATCCCAAACACACTGTTATATGGACAGTTTGCAGATTTTTCAAAGAAAGATAAACTAAATCAATACCAAACTAATCCTAAGACTTAACATTTCATATAAAAACTAATCCAAAAACATCATATAAAAATCGCATCAGTGTCTAATATTAAATACTGAATATAAAACATTTAAAATACTAAATTTCTAAATCAAACATATAAAAACTGCATCAATGTATAATATTTTGTGCATCAAAATGATATTTCAGATAAATAAAAACGAACATCAATATGTTCACAAAACCTCATATGCAGAACCTGATAGCAACCAATTTTATTCACAAAAACTAATATAGAAAATCACATTAAACTTGATAATACCGATTTCACTAAGATTACTACAAAGCACATATCGTGGCAAGCCCGCTGCAAGCCTGCTGCAAGCCCGCGGCAAGCCCATAGCAAGCCCACGGCAAGACCACGACAAGCCCGCTCCAAGTCTGCGGCAAGCCCGCTGTAAGCCAACACATAACTAGTACACTTAACATAATTTAGCCAACACATAACATACAAATATTGCATAACAGTCTACCATATAAAAACTAAGTGCAAAATAAATATAACTCATAGATCAGTTTAATCAAAATCACTTACTAGACGATATAGTTATCGATTTTTTTGGCAATTTTTCTTTACGATTTCCATAAAATACTTTTTTTTAACCAAAGTCTTACCACTTTTCTTTTTTACTAAATCCATTAAATTAAAATTTGTATAAGTATTTAATAAACATAAAATAAAGAATAAAAATAATTAGGGTTTACAATAGTATTTACCTGAGGAGAAAAATCCTACATATTCGTCCTTACCATTTCTAACCACCACCATCCACCGCGTATCCACCACAAGTAGCCACTTATCCAAAAATCACTGCCGCATCACCACCACTAACAACCACTTAAAACATACAAAAAAATAATATATTATTAAATAAATTCAATTATAAAATCAATCTTTTATTAAATCTAATATAAAATCAAAAATTTAACAAATCTATTAAAATAGATCGACTATAAAATCACTTACAACTGATGGATTTGATGATATGATGAATCTGATGAATCTGATGAATCTGATGAATTGATGATTTGATCAATGATTTGCTCGATTGAAATGATTTAATATATTAGGGTTTACTGTGTGTTTTTAGTTATGTGTGTTTTTTTAGGGATGAAATGAATAAAACGACGATTTTTGTTTACCTTAAAAATAGGTTAGACGTTAGTCATATAGCAAATGACAGATTTGCCCTTAAAGTTTCCAGTAAATTACAAATATGCCATTCCGCTTTTTTATTATAAAATCAAATCCAAGGGCTAGGATTACTTCCTATACTTTTTATTTTAAGGGGCTTTATAGTATATCCCCACCCTATATATATAGTTGGGTTATTATAGTGTATTAGCTTAAAGTTGTTAAAATGAGAAATCATCTTAACCATTAATTTCATCAATTAACATGTAATATATTTAATATATATATATATATATATATATATATATATATATATATATATATATATATATATATATATATATATATATATATATATATATATATATATATATATATATATATATATATATATATATATATATATATATATATATATATATATATATATATATATATATATATATATATATATATATATATATATATATATATATATATAATATATATATATAT